>BMAU01018221.1:535000-1135000 GCA_019973935.1 Trichonephila clavipes
AAGTCTTTACTTTATATAAGCAAAATGTTATTATATAAGCATTTTTTTTATAAAAGGAGAACCTTTTGAAAAAAGGTTATTTTAAGTTAACTTTTTGCCGAAATATTGTATTTCAATAATTGTTTTTGTCAAAAGGTTCTTAAAACAATTTATATATTTATTCTAATCTAAGCGACACTAAATATCATGAAAATTATCCATTTATGCACCTTTTTAAAATCCCGGTTCCGAACGTAGTCGGATACCTTAAACGCCTTCTGTTGGCATTAAACAATGTGCAATCATGATGCATTTCTGATCACTCACTTTTCTACCTGACATGAATATATATATATATATATATATATATATATATATATATATATAGTCTAATTCTCTTTACAAATAAGAGATAAACATTCATCAATCACTTTCGAAAAACACATAGACAGTAGGAAAATCGCCCAATGAAGGACCCATGAGCAACCGAGATTAAAAATTATAAAATGGATGTTGCAGTATTATAAACGTTGCCGACTTAGGACAGCTAACATATAAACTAATTTATATAAAAGTGGGTTTGAACATGTTTTTTGGACAGCCAATCTTCTCCCTTTATGTAAATAATACTGAGAAAAAACCTATTGAAAGTACTGGATAGGAATATCTAAATCCATTACAAGATATAGGTAACTTACCTAAAAATTGCACTTAAAAATGCAGAGCTCGTGTTAAATCCGAGTGCAATAAATAAGTTATTGCTAGATTCTGGACCCTAATGCATATTCATAGCATGTGAATGTCTGAAACGTTGCGCTTAACATAAGTATAAAAGGAATAGAAATAAAAAAGAGAGTTACAAATTATATACCATAACTTTAGTGACTTTATTATGTATATATATACATATATCTTGTTCAATTTTTCAATTAATAAAATACTTTCTATTTATTCATTCAAAGTAGACATTGACTAAAAATTTTTTTTATATTACTTGTTGTCGAGTAGTTAGTTAATAATTTTTTTCCTCCTGATATAACTTATTTGTATTTTGATAAGCAAATACGATTATATATTTGCGTATTAATCATGCAAATAGAAAGAGAAGTGTGTTGAAATATTATTACAAATATTCAAAAACGACCAAGCTTTCTAAAATATTATTTGGGAAATAATTCAAATTTCACATTGAAAACAACAAAAGGAAAGCAAGATCTTAAATCAACATGATAAGTATTTGTGGGGTCTATTTACTTAGTAACTAAATTATTCATGAAAATTTCCAGAAACAAGATGTAAAATAACTAAGTACATAAATCTGTCTGGTCATAAAAATATACCAACTCAAATCCAGAAGGAATAAAAATATTACAGAACATCAAATTTAATTCATAAACTTGTTAAATTACTTGAACTGAAGAAGTCTTTAATTACTCTAAATTAGATATTCCCTAAATAATTACTAAAATATACAGCGACATAATTCTTACTCTCACTCAGTTATAATAGTTTCGTTTTTAATTGAAATAAAAGTAGTTTCCGTTTCCTCTGGAGTTCTGCTTCAGTTTTTCCTAGTTCCTCGTCGTAAATCATTCTAATTCTCTATTCAGAGGCTCTGATAATTTATGAAACGGTATTTCTACTATTTATTTCCCTTTCAGTTCAGTGTACCCCGCATTTCATTCGCGAAAGAAAAACCTACATCATTATTTATCCCTACTTCTGCCGAGAAGGGGAAAAAAAGGGAAAAAATATCCAGATGAAAAGCAAGAGTTTCAGCAGTAGTGATGAGAGAGAGAGAGAGAGAGAGAGAGAGAGACGTCTCGGGCATTAACGTCGGCATATATATTTTTCCTTTTTCTTGCTCTCTCCCCCCATCAAGGGAGGTAATTATTGGAAGAAGGAAATATAGATGAAGGTGCGAAAAGAAAACCTGCTAGGAAACAAATAAATAAATAAGCGAAAGGAAAAGAGGAAATGTTTTTGGTTCCTATCAGCCATTCATGAGGCATTTTTTTCTCTCATAGGCACATACGACATCGTATAACTACATCAAAAGAAACATGTGCTCTATATCATTTGTGACTTTTTCCCTTAGCTTACCTGTGGGGGTTGTCTGGTATAAAGAGTTACTATATGGTTCGTAATGCAAGTATTGATATGTAACTTGCTGAACATTTCATCTGGATTAAATTAGAATAAAACATTATTAAACATTTTCTTAGAACTCAGTGTCAATTTAAAAAGAATAAATTGGCGAATGTTTCTTGTACTGAATTTATCAAGCCTCTTTATTCGCATTTATTAGTTTTATTTACACAGCTCTTAATTTTTGTTCACAGGTGACATTTAGATGTTTTCTCTGTTAAAAGATTCAGAGAAAAGGTAATGAAATTTCGTTGGAAAACGTTCTGTACATAACGAGGCAAACGAAAGAAAGCACTTAGTTGTTTAAATATAAACTATATTGCTTTAAATTTGAAAAATCATTGCTTAATACTGGATGTAATTCTTCTAAGCCAGTGTTTCTCAAACTGTGGGGCGCGCCCCTGGGGGGCGCGAGCATATCGAAAATAAACGATTTAAAAATAATTAATTTACTGGAATGAATTTAAAACAAAATACTTTCAGACATAATAAAAAATGCACTTTTACTCTGATATAATTTATAGGCGTGCGTGCGATATTAAGTCAACAAAAATAAAAATTTCTTCAATACCTAATTATCGATCTTTGATCCTATAACCAAAAAAAAACTTTTTATTCGATTTGCTGTAATCCCATGATGAGAGATTTTTTTTACTACGCTTTCTGTTTAAACGTAACATACAACTCTTTCAGAGAAAAAACAGATCCCAGACGCAGAATTGAAAAAATTTAGGAACATAAAAAATTCATCACTGTCATTATTTTTGAAATACTGCACATTCTAGCTGTAATCTGCTTAACCTTCTAAGTTATTGGTACAGTTAGTTATGACCCCTCTCATATGTGTTTGTTTCTCATTTAGGGAAATTGTAAGTAATGTATTTCTCTATTACACTTTTTTCCATGCAAAAGAGTTTTATGATATTTGGAAAACCATGGAGAGCACACACACACACACTTGGAAGGAAGTGGTCGAGCGGGACACACAGATTACGAAATCGTTGATTCTAGCAAAACTGTTTGTTACCAAAGAAAAATTGAAAAGTCCTTGAAAGTAGGTAAGTAAAATTTCTCTTAATTAAATTATTCACTGGAATCACGATTTGTATCGTGTACAATAAAATAATTATAAAAAAAAAGGATTAGGGTGACTCAATAATTCCGCTCGACCGTATCGAGTGCGCGCCTGCTCCCAGGTTAAGACTTGTTGAAGTCTTTTCGCTTTAAATATTACAAATAATACAGTTATTCTTCATCAGAATTTTATATTATTGTTCATTACTTAACATCAAATATAAATGCTAATTCTGTGAGGCTTAAAATTATCATTCGCTTAAAACTAATTATAATTTGAGCAACCATTTAAAAAAAATCATTTTACATTTTTGTAAACATTGTCGAGCTTTGCACTCCTTACAATTCAGCTATTATATCAATAATGTTTTATTTTCGTATAAATGAACTCGGGCAAAGACCGGGCACTTCAGCCGGTATACTTTTAATGTATCAGTGCTGCACAGAGTATTTTATAACTAATTAATTAATACTAAATTAAGAACAAGTTTAATAAGTATTAACGACTTCCATGGGCTTGTCTTGCAAAGCAAAGTTTTTATAAGGAATGCTTATGATTAGAAATTGACCCTCTGAGTTATTTTTCTATATTTAGCAGATATATATATTTTGTCTTCTAAGCAGCCACGGCATTTTGCAATATGTTCAATTTAAAAATTAGAGAAAGGAAAAATAACATAATAATTATCCTATTATTTTATTTATTTATTTATTTTTGCTTAAAAGTAGCATACAAAATTTTAATACTTATATTACTAATTTGTATGGTTTATAATTAAGATCACCTATTGTAGCTTTAGCGTCAAAGTGCATTATTATTGTATAAGGGGGGCGATAAAAATTGTGATCGAAAAGGGGGGCGCCAGTATTGAAAGTTTGAGAAGCACTGTTCTAAGCTACAGATAGAAATTAAAAATAAATCTAAACTTTACCAGGCATATCATAAAGTTTAAATCTTTACTGAAAAATATAATCGAGATAGAAACTTAGTTTTTATTTTTATTCTTAAAATTTATCTGCATTTAACATCCTACTTTCCCTATATGGTAAACATCCAGAGTTATATGTTTTTCCCAACGTTTCTTGACCTTTCAAAAGATATCATTACAGAACTCACAGACTGAGTCGAAAATCTTTGTTCCACTTCTTGAATGACGTCATTTGTGTTGCCAAATTTCCGACTCTGCTTTTTTGAGTTCGGGGAATAAGAAAAAATTACTTGGTGCAAGATAGGGAGTAAGACGTTTGAGGCATATTTTAAAGCCATGTCTCTTCGATCATGCTTCATTCATCTTTAACAACACCTCCAGATGAATAAACAAAGGAATTGGCTCTCAAGAAGACGGACGCGCTTGGAGATCATAACGCTCCGTTTCTTGATCAGAGCATCCCATACATTACTCAGAAGTTTGCAGAAATAGGCAATGCTAATACTCTGACTCTTCTTCAGGTGGTGTATTAAGATGATTCCCTGACAATCGTTAAATACTCTGTAGACATCTTAATCGTTTAAAGGAGGTGGTGAGAGAAATTTCTATGCTTCCCCTCCTTGTACATCTCTTTGTTTTTTGGATCCTTTTGATAAATAAAGTCATCAGTAGTTACCAAAAAAAATTCTTCTTCGTCTTGCTCCAAAAGATTTAGCCAATGCCACTGAAGACCCGATAGAAGGGCAGATGTATGTTAAATTTGTCAAGGCTCTAAGTCATCCCGTTGTAAGGTCCTATGTTGATCCATGCCTAAAGATGTGGGAAGAAGGGAAAGAAGACTAGCCATAACCAAAATGACTCAACTTATTTGTCACACAATCAACAAGCTCAAGCTATCTGAATTAAGAGATGGGCCCAATTGAAGCAATACGTGGATAAATAACGAGGTACGCGAAGTATGAGAAGACTTTAAATATCGGAAAATTTATTTAGGTTCGAATATACTTCTTTCCTACTTATCTAATCTCTAGTAAACAATAGTCGCTTTAATGATTCCAATTATGAAGTATCTACGTTACACTATCCATTTGATTAACATCTGATCCACTAGCAATCTATTCTATCTCTCTCACTTTAGCTTGAAAGCTTAAAGCTTAGGACCTAACTTAAATAATCACGTTCTGTACTTCAGAGGGTTCGTTGCAAATAAAATAGATTTAGACCAAAAGAATAGAAAATAGAATAGGACCAAAGATTTCCCAAGAGGACTTGTTAGTCAGAAAAACGTGGACTGAGTCGTCGCACCGTCTGCGTGGTGTAAACGTAAGAGATGGAGTGCTAGTTCAATTGTCATCCCCGTCACTTAACCACGGTTCGAAATTACGAGACATTGTACAAAAAGCCCTTTCACTCAAAAGATTCAGCATTTCCTTTGACAAGTCACGTCATATTTACTTCGGAAAATGAGTCAATGCTAGTGGAACCCAACGTTTAGACACATTTGACAACTGCAGTTCACGAATAATTTCCCACACATTGACGTAACTAACACCAGTCTCATGTATGATCATCTGAATGGTTGCTCTGAAGTCTAATAGGATAAAAAGCTCCACTTTTTTCACTATGACAGTATCGTACGTGAGTAATGGTCTTCCATATCTTGGATCATCTTTCAGGGATATATGGCCAACTTGAAATTTCCCTTTGTACCATCAGAACAGAGTCATATGACTGATCTTTATTTCCTTAAACCCGCTTTTCTCAAACCCCTTGATAATTAATTCTACGAGGGGTGGGGGGCACGAGCATATTGAAAAATCGAAAATAAAAGATTATGTAAAAAAAACTATTCATTTACTGAAAGTAAACAAACAAAATACAATCTGCCATAATAAAAAATAAAATTGACATTTACACTGATATAATACACTTATAAATGTATCAGTACTGCACAATGATTTTTATAATTAATTTAATTATTCTGAGTTAAGAACGAGTTTAATAATTACCAGTGACCCCATGGGCTTGTCATATATAAAATTTTATTCAAAAATTAACACTTATACCGATAATTTGTACGGTTTATAATTAATCCTTTAACTGTCGATTAAAAGTTACGCAATTCGCTCCTTAATGCAACCGTTTTCCACGTAGGCAAGTTTATGTGATGTATTGAGGGGAAAGAAGAAAAGGAATAAGAGTAAGGAAACACTCTGAAATAGATAAATCCTTCGTAAACACTATCAAGGTTCTTTAGTTGCATTTCAAAGCCTTCGGAATAATTCTATGGATCGCGTGCACAAAAAAGATTGTATTTCGGAAAGACGTATATATACGTCCAATTAGCCCTTTGACTGAGTAAGGCGTTTATATATGCATGTTGCATTTAAGAAAAAGTCGTATTTGTAGCTCTAGTGTCAAAGTATAGTATTATTGAATTCAATACATTGTTATTTGTGTGGTGGGGGACGGTGCGATGAAAATTATGGTTGAATATTGTTTAGCAAATATTGAATGTGTGAGAAGCACTGCCTTAAGCAACCAATAAAACTTCATCGTGGATTTAATGAACACTTTAAACTTTCAAATGTATTAACTTAAACATATTGGGAGTCTCTGTTACTCTCTCTCTGTTGTTACATCTTCCCAAAACTAAACAAATCGTCACTAACAACTGTAAATTACAACAACAGGAACATAAAGATAAATTAAAATGCAAAATAAGTTTTATTTATTGCTCGATTATTTCTTAGCAATATAATTAAAACTTTATAATACTCCTACATATTTTATTTGTTTTTATTGTACGTTTCTGCCAGACTGAAGGTCAGTTTGTAATGGCTTTTATTCGAGTCTTCCTCTGGGAGAAAATATTCTTTAACTGTGATTTTAGTTTAAAACCCGCTTTCCGTAGAGATGACTTAATTTTATACAAATGTAGCTACTAGTGAAGTGCCTGTAGTTGAGTACATGAGTTAATGTTTAAGCGTTGATGATTGGGCGTGAAATTCAGATGTTAATAAACGCAGAGAGCGACTGATGGTCGCATTGGCGTAAAGTACATCGCCGCATTGCGGGCGACCCTGGAATATAGAGGGCCCAAAGCCTGACTAATGCCGAGTTCGTATCTTTTGTAAGATCAAGTTTGGTGCCCAAAACCTGACTTTGCAAAGGGGCTCTAATAGAAATAAAGAATAAATTGGTGTTCGCGCATCTTGATATTAATAGTCAACGGAGAATCCCCCAGTAAGTGTTTAGGTAACCAACCCCTTGGAACTGACCGTGCTATCAGGCTTCAAGAAGGATCATAGCAAAAAGCTTCAATCCAGATAAGTAATTTCGATAACCTAGTTATCCGATTAAGGGTAAGGATTTCTTATTGCTCCCAGAGTTAAGTTATAAAGTGCATTTCATAAAGTTCTATAAATAGAACAAAATTGGTTATTCCTACGATCATGTCTGCTTATTCCTCGCACCCTTTCACACCCGCGACCTTCGGGCTGCTACAAGCGTAATCTAACCAAAACATATATTTCTAAGCTACGGATAAATGACGAAGACGACTTTGGAGTAGGTGCCTTATACCATGCCAACGTAAAGACAATAAGCCCAAACAGATTTAACCGCCATGAGTTGTTCGAAATTTCTTCGGACATAAAAGACCCCGAATATGTTATTCATTCCACACTAATTTATTTCTCTAGCAACTACGCTACTATGAATCTGTTTTTTTCATTGTAGGTATCCGAACTACGTTCCGAACCGTTAGTTTAAAAAAGCGCATAAATGGATACTTTTCATGATATTTAGTGTCACAGATTAGAATATTTGCATAAAGTTGTTTTAAGGACATTTTGACAAAAAAATTTATTTAAATACAATATTTTGTCAAAAAATTAACTTAGAATAACCTTTTTCAAAATGTTCTCCTTTTATAAAAAAAATGCTTCTAAAATAGTAATATTTTGCTTCTATAAAGCAAAAACTTCTCCAGAGAGCCTGAACTATATTTTTTGAAAAATTCACATTATTTTCAGAGTTACAACCAATTAAAATTATTATCGGCCTTTTTTTTCTTAAAATTTCTCCCCTCTGTTGTCGATAAACCCAATTCTAAGTTATATTTCAAAAATTCTAGTCGAGCCTCTGTACAGAGGTCCGAGTTATATACAGGCAAAATATAATTATAATAGAAGCAGTTTTCACTAAAGGAGAATATTTTGAACATTAGTCATTCTATGTTCATTTTTGTCAAAATATTGTACTTAAATAATTTTTTATTGTAATAATATTCCTAAAACAATTTTAAATACATTTTCTAATCTAAGTGACACTAAATGTTTTAAATATTATCCATTTATACGCTTTTGCAAAATCACGGTTCCGAACGTATTCGGATACCTCAAATGATATGTAAAAATTTTGAGAACTTCATTGTGGTATTCAATGCTACAGTACTGCTAGGGGATATTAATTTTCTTAATAAACACAATTATGTATCTTTTAAGAAAAAAAATACTATGGTTCAAATAATATTTTCTGATTGACTACTTGCGACAACTTTTTTTTGAAAAAATGAAGATATGGGGATTTTTTTGTGATTTTTTGGTTTATTTAGTATATTTTAAGGAAAAAATCGTAAAATTGAAATTAGAAAAAAAATTTATTATTATTAAAATGGGAAAAAAAACTGGTGAAAATGTAGAAAAAATTACATAAACGGGGCCCGCTGTGTACAAAAATGTTTTGAACAAATTTTCAATTTTTCAATTTTAATGTGTTACTTCGTTATTCATGTTTGAAATGACCTTCAGGATAATAGATAGTTTAATTTTTACAAAAACTAGAGCACTGTATCTTAGTGACTATATGAAATTGCTTTAAAAAACAGTGATTATATTCACATAAAGTACTGTAAATTTTGAAATCAAAAAGTTATTGATAAATCTGAAGATCAAAACATTTCTACTGTTATACGAAGCATTCACAAAAAATTTCAGCTAATTATATTCAAAACTTTTTGAGAAATCACTGTCCCCGTTTGAGTTTTTGAAAAAAACACATTTCGAGTAAAACACATTTTAAAGTTTGACATCTTGTGTAAAGTTATGGCATCTTCTTTTATTAAAACACTTGTAGTTTTCGTTCTAGTGAATGGACATTAAAAAGCTTGGTATTTTTATCAAGCTAATAATATGGTCTATAAAATAAAATCATAAAAAAAATTGTCAATTTTTGAAAAAAATCATGATTTTAGGGTAGTCGGATACCTTACAAATAATCTTACTTAAATTTTGTTTCTAAAATAGAAAACATCCATTTCTTAATTTAATTGATTTTCAATGTAGAAATATTTTTATGAAGCAATGAAAACAGTTACGTTAAACTGCTCTTAAGTTGTTTTTTGTTGTTGTTTTCTAATTTTTTATGACGTATTTTTTTTAGTTTTTAAAATATATTCAATTTAAGTGTTGAATCACTGAGATAATTTATATTATAGCAAAACAAAATACTTTTTAGAAAAACATATCTAGTACCATAATTCTGTAATGTATTCTTAACTTCAATAGGACAGTTATTGTGACATAATATTTTAAAAAATTCCTAGGATAAACAGATACCTTAATGTTTTTGTGTAAACTAGAGAGCTTCAAACATATATATATATATATATATATATATATATTATATATAATATATATATATATACATCTACAGAAGTTTCAAAGGCACTAATTTTAAAATTTGAAACAAATTATTAGAGGATTTTTAACGCAAACATTTATTCAATAGCTGTTAATAACATCTTCGATATTCATTCTAAAACTTTTAGTTCAGAATAAATATTGACGATTATAGAAAGCGCGGTACATTATCTATGAGAAAAATATTTATCTTTGAGATAACAACAATTTTATCTCAGTTTAGTTTATATTAGTTTTATCTTAGTTTTTATTTGAAAAAAAGCCCCTTTGAAGTAACTTAATCGGCAACTTTTCTTTCAGGAAGAATCTCTTTTGAAGAAAGGAGTTTAAAATAAACTAAAAAAGTTACTTTTCAAAGTAATTGGATATTCATTAAAGAAATAATAAATTATGCACCTAAAGACTAGATGAAGAAAGAAATTGAATATTTATTATGGCCTGATACAGAATTTCTTTATAGAGTGATTTACGAATAATATATTGGATCCGATGAATACATTATTAATTATGCAAAACAATCATCTTGAATAGCTGTTTGTTTGCCTTCCTGCTTCTATAATCTATTTTGGAGATAACAATTTTAGCATTAGAATTTCTTTAGAAGGTATTATTTTGATGGAAAATAAATTTAATGAGAAGGATAAAAAATATAATTCTACTTTAAAGATAAAGCATTGAAAGAAGAATCGCGTCTATAAATGATTTCCTGCACATCTCAAATTCAATATGGAACCTATTTGTTAAAAATGTGCGCAATTCCTTGAAATTTACTTATAACACAAAAAAGATTCCTGTAACCAACATCAAATAGTTCTTTAATTTTGTTTTTGTACAAACACTAAAAATTAAGGAGCATAGAAATTTTTTGGGGAAATTTAAAAACCCTACTTACGCAGAAAACATGGTTTTTTGGTATAAAATACAACAAAAACAAAGTTAGTTTTTATGATAAGTACTGCTTAAAAGGAATACAGTTTAGGTATTTGAGCTTTTATACAGTACAAAATCAAAGTGCCATAAAATCCGGCGTATAATGCGCACCTATACTTTAAGGTTGCACTTTTTAATTTTAAGGTATATTCGCCGTATAACATGAAACTGCTCTTTTTACGAAGGAATCTGAAATGTATGTGAGTAATGCTATTATATTTTAAAGCCATTTATTTGAGGTATTATCCGAAGATTTTGAAAAAATAGTATCATTCTAGAACTACAACCCACATTTTCAATAGGTATGTGATTTCTTTTAAATAAACAATATTCTGATCTCCGCAGAAAATCAATTTTCTCATACTCATCTATTTTTTTTTAATTTTGAAGCCATCATTTTTATACCCAGCGTATAACACGCACCCGCAAATTTCAATTTTATTTTTTGAGTTAAAAGTGCGTGCTATACGCTGGACTTTAAGGTATCCGACTACGTTCGGAACCGTGATTTGAAAAAAGCGCACAAATGGATAATTTTCATAATATTTAGTGTCACTAAGGTTAGAATACATGTATAAAACAATTGTTTTAAGGACATTTTGGCAAAAAAATTGTTTCAGTACAATATTTCGGCAAAAAATTCACTCAGAATAACCTTCTTTCAAAATATTCTCCTTTTGTCAAATATGTTTCTATTATAGTAATATTTTGCCTGTATATAGCTTAGACCTCTGTACAGAGTTTCAACAATTTACAGTACAGAGCATTTTGAAAAATTCACATTATTTTCAGAGTTACAACCAATTGAAATAATCATCAGCGTTTTTTTCTTAAAATTTCTCCCCTCTGTTGCCGTAAAAACACATGGATAAACCCACTTCTAAATTATATCTTTCAAAAATTCTAGTTTTGCCTCTGTACAGAGGTCTGATCTATATACAGGCAAAATATTATTATAATAGAAGCCTTTTTGACAAAATTAGAACATTTTGAAAATGGGTCATTCTATGTTCATTTTTTGTCAAAATATAGTACTTAAATAATTTTCTATTGTAATACTGTTCTTAAAAAATTTTATGTACATTTCCTAATCTAAGTGACACTTAATATCATAAATATTATCCATTCATACGCTTTTTCAAAATTACGGTTCCGAACGTTAGGATAATTTTCGCTAATGAAAAATAGGCACTTAAATGCTTTTTAACATTTACTGCAATGAGAGGACAACTTCTAAATAGTTACAAGAAAACTTTCACATTAGATACAACTAAGAGCTTCTTTAGTATTGAATTTAAAAGAAAACCTACTGTTAGAATCAACAGAGAACAGTCAAGTGGTAGACGGAAAAAAGCTTGGAACAGACTTATTCAACAGGAAAAGAGAGCTAGGGTTATTAAATGTTGCATTGCACATTATACTATTCACTACTCTCACACACACACAGTCACTTATCACTGATCACTTATCAATAATCATCGCTTTGGGTTATTTACATTGCAGAAAAGTAATTTTATTTTGATTCTATCATCTAACCGAAATGAAGTATTTTCCCGTTTTTTAGAAAATTCAACCCCTTTTCAGCAATATTAAATTTTGAAACTTTTTAAAAATTATTAATTATTATTTTTAACTCCTTAACTGGTTTGCCCGTACACCGAACAGTCTACCGAAAGCTAGCTACAACCGGTTTGCCCGGTCTTTGATTTGCATATATTTTTAGTTCTTACATTGATATTATTCGTGTTAATGTTTTTAAGAGATGCAGTCTATGGTACTGAATTACGTCTCATCCGGGAATTTCTTTGTGGTGAAGGCGGGAGTTTTTCACTGAAGGCAGGAATTTATATTCTTGAAAATATTCAATGAAGAACAAGGGTTGACAAGGCAATGTGCCATTTGTTACTTGATAAGAATTGAAAGTGGAAATATAATCCAAAAAAGCAGATATTATCTTTGGCGTATTGCAATGTAAGACTTAGAATTACACCATGCTTCAAATTATATGAGCATATGTATATGCATACACACACAAAATACTCAACCATTTGAAATAAAAGTACAGACAAAAAATGTTTTTGTGAGTATGATAGAAATTCTTTTAAAATATATGAAACATTCTTCATAGCATGCAGAGTGTACTTATAAAAAGCGAACTTTAAGGGATTTTTGTGTTCCGCAATTATAAAATAAAAAATAGTGTGAATAGTTAATATTGAAAATTAAAATAAAATTCTTCCATTGTCGCATTCTGTTAAGTATCTTGCTTAGTTATATGCTATAGTTGTTGCCTATAATGTTTTAAAAATGTGCCTTTTTTCGGAACATTATGGGCAAAAAAGTTGACCACTTAAGGGGTTAATCTTCACACCAGAGAAAATCTTTTCTTCATAAGTTGGTTAAGATTAACAATAATTGTTTTTCTCCACATAAAACAGCAATCCTCTAAATACTAAATGTATTACATCTACTTCTATATCCAGTTTTTTTTTCTAGCAGGTATACCTATTAAAGATCGAGTGAATTAAAAAAAATATAAATTTTGAGATGAAAGAAGAAAATTGATTATAATAAATAAAGATAATAATCTATATAAATAAAAACGAATGTTTGTGTGTGTGTGTGTTTGCATGTCTCTTATGCCTTCTTAAACCATTCATTTGATTGCGTAGAAACTTTGCGGAATCGTTGGACACATGCCCGCGAAGGTTTCTGAGTTAATAAAATTGATCCTTAAGAGGAGTTAAATATATATATTTTCCCATTTTTGAACTATTAGACATACATAGTTGAAATTTTTGGTAGGCATGTTCCTTTCATGGAGTAGAGGTCCTTTAAAAAAAGGTTTTACGAAAATTGACCCGGGGCGTTATATATATATATACATATATATTCCCGTTTTGAACTATTAGACCTACATAGTTGAAAATTTTTGGTAGGCATGTTCCTTTCATGGAGTAGAGGTCCTTTACAAAAAAAAAAAAATTGCGAAAATTGACCCTTAAGGGCGTTATATATATAATACATATATATTCCCGTTTTTTGAACAATTAGACCTACATAGTTGAAATTTTTGGTAGGCATGTTCCTTTCATGGAGTAGAGGCCCTTTAAGAAAAAGGTTTTGCGAAAATTGACCCTTAAGGGGCGTTATATATATATATATATATATATACACACATATATATATACAATATATATATATACAATCCATGTATATTCCCGTTTTTGAACAATTAGATCTACATAGTTGAAATTTTTGGTAGACATGTTCTTTTCATGGAGTAGAGGGTCCTTTACAAAAAAGGTTTTACGAAAATTGAACTCTAAAGGACGTTGCGTGGGCTTAAGGGACTTAAAAGATAAATGTTACCGTTTTTGAACCCTTAGACGTACATACTTAAAGGAATTTTTTGTTGTTGTTTGTTTGTTGAATATTGACCGACTAAGAACTGATTTTATGTAAATTGACTCCTATGGGGTAGAGAATTCTGTTCTGTCCTTTTTAAAGGATATCATTCATTTATATATGTGTATATATGTATAAACAGTATATATTCATATAACATCATGGAATACCCAGCGAAGCTAACTTATTTATAAAAAAAATTTCGCTATCGCACTGCTACTTACCGTAAGAAAAATTGGTATACATGTTATTTTTGTTGAATAGAAATTCGCTAAGAAAGGATTTTACGGAAATCAACTCTTATGGGAAAGAGGGAATCTTTTGCGGCGCACATTGATACATAAATACCCGTACTAGACCTACATTAATGAAATTATGTATGTATGTCTCAGTTGTTGAATCGAACGGGGTTTTACAAGAATCGGCTCTCAAAGGTGGTTACTGGAGCTTATTGATAAAAAAATCCATTCTTTGATCTATTAGATTCAGACTTGAAATTTGGCAAGCATGTTTATTTTATTGAGTAGAGATCCACTAAAAATGGGCTTTGTGGAAATCCACTTGAGAATGGGTTACGAGCGAGTAAAAGATAATTCTACTTCAATTTTAGAAATTATTATTTGGAAGTTACGTCTTTTTTAAATTAAGAATAATGAAAGTATTCTTAATTCTAAGATAGCAATAATATATATATATATATGTATATAAACAGAGTATATATTCATATAACATCATGGAATACCCTGAAAAACGGGCGGGTAACGGGTTGTAATAAATAAATAAGAACTCCATGAAATGAACCTTTTAATATGAAATAATAGCAATATGAAATAAAAAAAATATTATTTCCCGAGTTCAGTCAGAGTCCATATATAAATACTATCTAGGAAGAAGTTTTTATGTGCTATTTATAACTATAAAACTCACTATTGAGCAGACAAAACATATAAAGGCATTAAGAAGGTCCGGCACTTGAATTTTCAAAAAAGTTTCGATTTTCCCTTTTTTATATTTTTTAAAAGTTTAAGTATTTCTGTTTAAAATGATATATGGTATGAGGAAATATGATAACTAGAAGTATTTTTTTTAATGAAGCTACTCCTTGACACACATCCAATGAGCTCTGCTAGAAGCACCTGTGTTTCCCCTTGCATAGGTTTCTAATGAGCGCGAATCCATACGATGTTCTAGAGAGAAAATTAGAATGCATTGGGCTTATCCAAATGTCTGTGGGTACACGTCTTTTGGATCTTAAAAGCAAAACAGAGAAAAAAAGTTACGCGATGGGAAAAGCCAAAGTGGTCCTAACCGACAGTATAATATCGAAAATTCAAAGCTATTATAGAATGGCTATTAGAAATAATATCAATGATCTACACAGCATGAAAACTGCTGTTTGGGCTGTTTATTTTCATCTTCTTTCTTCAAACGAGAGCCCTCAACATGAACGGTGTCATGCGATTATAAATACCTGGTGCAAGTTTCAAAAGATAGAAGCTGAATGTTACGAATGGCACTGCGTCATAAACACATACACACGTGCCATATACCATAATGAATTAAATGAAGCCATATTTTACAGATCTAGGTGACCCTATGTTATTAAGAAAATGTTTACATGGAAAGACCCAGAATCCAAATGAGTCAATTGATAACATCCTCTGGTCAGTGATTCCAAGATCTACGTTTGTAGAATTAAAAACTCTAAAATTAGGGGTAAATATGGCTATTGCAAGTTCAATATGAGTCATGCAGCAAAATTAAGGATCTTAAAACATTATGATATCGAACCAAGTTATAAATATGTGTCATGCTTCAAAAACTAGATATACGTAGGATTCGTGCAACACAACGAAAGCATCTTGAGATCCCCAAAAAGGCAAAATTATTAAAAATAATGAAAAAAAGAAAATAAGAAGAGTCTCTTGTACGAGCAAAGAGTAAAAAATGCTTCGCATGCTTCTGGAAAGTATTAAAAAAATTAAATTCTCAAAAAATTACAAATTTACTCTTTAAAGCCTGTTTTCTCAAAATGTAATATTTTTCCTCTTTATGTACCTTTTCCCCAAAAACTACTTATCATATAAACCTCAAATTATCAATGAGCAGAGTTTTAACATATTTACACATTTTAATGGAAGGAGAATTAGATATATCTAGAAAATTGTTGTAGATATAACTTTTTAAAAACTAAATTTTAGGGAAAAAAGATTGGACAATTTTTAAAAAATTCATAATTAATTTAATTTTGAACAAAACGACAAAACCCTCTGTTAAAGTGTTATTAATAGAACACATAAACTACTGTAAAAATTTTATCAATGCGAAATATGTAGTTTTTGAGAAAAAGGTACATAAACTTACCCAATTTAACATGGGCTCCTATGGACGTGCCGGACCTCCTTAAATCTTTAAAATTAATTCAATGTATACTTTTCATCTAAATATTGCATAGTTTTATGTAAATCCCAGACAAATATTTAAATTACGGCGAGGTGAATTATTTTCAATTCGACATAAAATTCTGATTAAAGCTATAAATAAATCGACACTCAACAAATGTTAATGTTGTGTTACATGTCGTAAATCCATCTCTCTTAAATACAATGGAGATGAAGCAAATCTATAAATACTCCTGAATAGACAACATTCAAATGCGTAGGCGAAGATAAATTATTCTAAGCTATTGACGTAACTAATGGTTGCTATGGCAACTTTCTTCATAAGAGAAAGTGCAGAAAATGTTCTTCATAGATTAGAGGGAAATTATTAAAATATTTCTCTAAATACGTTTCTTCTAGCAATTTTAAATATGATGGTACTCTAAGAGATTAAATTGGGTATTTATTTACATTATTCTTTCCTTAAAATGAAGCAACGTTGAACTTCGACATTAGTTTGTTTTTCTACTTATTTTTAAACACAGATAATTATGTTCCTAAAATAGCTTAGTAGGATTTTAATTCCAGTTCTTTCTGTTCTTAGAAATGAAAGGGATTTATCTCCACAGTAACGGTCTTTTTTATTCTATTCTCGAGAATTAGGATTTGGTTGTTAAAAATATTCTTTAACGAATTTATTTCACGTTTGTTTCACGGGAAAACAAAACTAAAAGATAATTAGGAGTGATAGGAAATATAGGATTGAAAACAAACAGCGTGATCTGAAAGATAAGAAAATGATCTACCAGTTCTCATCATTATTAGGACTAGTTTAAAAACTACCATGTACAATGCCGATCGCGTTTGCAGCCTTTGACAACCAAAGTATACATAAGACGGGTTTTAATATATTAAACTATGATTAAATTACGTAAACAATTCCTGAAATGATGGTTAACTACCCTAATAGTAACACTAGAGTAACGCGAATTTTAAAAAAATGCTTAACTTCGAAAGAACCTTTTTTGATACGCATGACGAATGTTCTTGAATTTGGTTTCCAATCCATATTTACCACAATTTTAATAGTCCTAAATACTAGCAATGGTTATAATCACCACATTCCGTGAAAAACGACGCCCAAATTTGGCTGTGTGCTTAAGTACAGCATCCGTCAGTTTTTATTTGATTTTAATTTACGTCGCACGCTAAAGAAAACTGAAGGGAACAGGCGACAGAAGTCATAATTTTGAACCAAGGTCAAGTGACGAGGACGGACTGACAATTAAACTGTCTCTCTCTCTCTCTCTCTCTCTCACTCACACGCACACGCACATGCACGCACGCACACACACACTCTCTCACACACACACACACACACACACACACACACACACACACACACACACACACACACACACACACACACACACACACACACACACACACACACACACACACACACACACACACACACACACACACACACACACACACACACACACACACACACAACCCCTTCTTCAAAACACGCCAATGGAAGAACTTTGGGCTTCAACCAATTTAGCAAGCATCAGCCCTTCAATATGGTGGCTCTTCAGCGGCACTTGGTCGATCCCGCAAATCGACAAATTTAGCTATGGATTCATGCCCATGACCAATTGGGTACCGTGGCCATCTGCCGCCGTCAGAAGCTGTTTCTTCGATTGATGGATTGCGTGCTAATTAATGTTACTTCCAGAAATTACACGAATGCTGTCGGTGATGGACATTGCAATTTTGAGCCTCGGTCAAGTGCAGAAGGCAAAAACTGAGCTATTGCGGTGTTGGATAAGGAGGATTACCATGGAAAGTTGCCGATTTCTTAAATTTAATATTAAATAGCATGTTGAATGAAAAACCATCAAGATTCCCTGACAATGGCAAATAGTTTGATTTAGTTTCGGGATCACACTAGAAGTTATTGAAGATGAATCTTGTAATTTTTTTGTAATTAATTGAACGAACAGTGGTGATAGCTCGATTCTTTTACATTAAGTCCCTTCAGAATTTAGAAACTTAATGTGCTTCTCAATTTTCCGATAAAGTGAATCTTTCGTAAGAGTAAGTTTCGAATTTTCGACTCAAACCGAAAACCGGAGACCACAAACATCATGATCATAAGCGGGATTTCTTACGGCTTGAAGTGATTATTAGTCGAGAGATACATTAGCTCAAGTGCCATTTTCGTCGTTTCAACTGATTATTAACGTCACATTTAGAAGCAGCATGAGAACCATTTGCATAATTTTGAAACACGGTCAAGCGATGAGAGCGACGCTTGAGCTCGTATTCTACTCTACAAATTTCCATATCACGTTAATTGGAGAATTTCTTCGAAAAATTTAACACGTATCAACCCCCTATTCGATTTTAGTAGCCTCATTATTCGAACGAGATTCGACAATAGCCACTCCAGCTATAAACTCGATGCTATAAACTATGAACAGCTATAAACTATGAACAATAATATTAATGCTTACTTTAAGTTATTTTGAATGGCTTTTTGTGAAAATATTTATGGCATACAAATTTATATTATATATTAATTATATATACACTCTTTGCCATAAAAATTTGGGTACCAAGAAGTAAGAAGGGGAATGCTACGAAACTTGGCATGAAGGTATATACCAGGCAGTTATGTAACTTATTACAAATACAGCGTGATTGCCCACTGCGTAAAGCCTCCAGAAAGCTCGAACTTCGTTCTACTTGGATTATAAAAGAGGTAAGTAGAGCTTATTTGCGTGTACTTCATCTACTACAGAGAGACGTTGTTTAACTAAAGGCAATTTCTCCGCCATCGGAGACAATTTGAGCAGCTGTCATAGTTTGAGAGGGAAAGAATCATAGGAATAATGGAAACTGGGAGACCAGCTCGGCCAGTAGCTCGACATCTAGGCCGTTCTGACTTTACTGCCATGAGGTGCTGGGACCAGTGGACAAGAAAGAAGTCTGTTACACGGCAACTAGGTTGTCTTCACATCAAATGGCACTCACGCATAGGTCAATTTTTCTCATAGTTTGCCCCCTATACACATGGAGCACATGCTATACACATGCAGCACATGCTATTCACATGCAGCACATGCTATTCACATGCAGCACATGCTATTCACATGCAGTACATACTATACTCATGCACATATATACAGCTACACACATGCCTCTGTGTAAATCCATACTATCGAAAGGCGCCTGGCTGAAGGACAGTTGCCATCGGTTCCCATTATGTGTAATACCAGAGACACTGACTCATTGTCCCCTCCTTTTGGAGTGCTATTGGGCTGGAACGAATTTGGCTGCAATCAAATGGAGTCAGGTTGCCTTCAATGACGAATCCAGATTCAATTTGAGCAGTGATGACGGTCGTGTACATGAGTGGAGGCTATGTGGAGCACGTCTCAATCCTGCCTTCGCTGTATATAGCCCCCATACCTGGTGTGATGGTATGAAGTACCATAGCATAAGTCACATGGTCACTCCTAATTTTGGTGGCCGCGGTAGCCGAGTGGTATAGGTATCGGACCGTGGCTTGCCTTGTCACGAATTCAAGCCCACTACCACTAAAGACCCGCCGTGTAGGGCAGCGATGCACGCTAAATCTGTCGAGAGCTGAAACATCCTCCCGTTGGTGTGTTGTGGTAGTTAGGAGAGGGTGCCAGCTCAGGTGTCGTCCACGTCACTTAACCATGGTTCAAAATTACGTGGTCCGTCACCAAAAGCCCTCGTGTAGCTGAACAGTGCGACGTTAATATTCAATCAATCAATCCTAATTTTGATCCATGGCGCCATGACAGCTCAGAGGTAAGTTCGTGATATTCTTTAGCCACATATTTTATCACACTCTCATGGCAGGTTTCTCAGGAGCCATTTTTCTACAAAACGATCCTCGCCCACACATAATAAGTTCTTCACAGACCGCATAGAACAAATAGGATTTTTTAAAGAAATTTCCCTAATTTTTACCCTTAAATTATAGTTAAAAAAATTAAAATATATGTCACGAAATTTTTCATGATAAAATTTATAAATACTTCCAAAATAAAGAGCTAAAATAATTAAAAATAAGTATAAGGAATTTATTAATCTAACAAATATATACATTTTTAATAAATATACATTTCTTTCTAAATAAATAATTTCCTTATCATTTCCTAGACACTACTCCGTGCTCACAATTTAGAAAATTTAAATTTAAATATGTAGAAATCGCATTTACGAAATTATATAAATAAAAAACTCCTTTTTTTATTACACACAAAATCCACCTCCACAAACCACTTGAGAAACTTTTGTAAACATTCATTTATGTAAATTCTAACCAAGTCTCGACACAAAGTATTGATAGAAAAAGCAATATATCTGTCTTTTCCTTCTGAATAAATCGAAAGTGATCTTAAAGTATTGGCAGGCACTTCACCGATATTGATAAATAAGAAATATTCTATTTTGAACGGCGGCCAGATTTGTAAAAGTAGGGAATTTGTGAGCAGCTGAATTCGGAATCGATGAAATTGTTTTGAATTTTTTGCGCGGAAAGCTTTCGGACTGAGATTGAATTTCTATTCGAACTAATAAGCGCCATTTTTATGTGTCGGATATTTGAAAGCAATAAAACTCCCCAAAATTAAATTTAAATGTATAAAACGTTTTTATTGTAGAAAATACGTTATACGTAGATTAATATATAAGATTTAGAAATTATGTAACTTTGAATAACTCCTAAGAGCTGTTTTTGCGAATAATTTTTAACTGTTATGTTTTTTAGACTCCTTTTCATCGATTACAGCAGGGGTGAGCAGACATTTACAGGGTATAGGTTATTTTTTCTGATTTTTTCAAGGTTTTGCGGTCCATCCAGTGCTATTAGTGAAATGCCTTTCAACGTTTGTTTCTTTTTTTGGAATAACCACACTTGCATGACACATATAGCATAGATATTTAGTATTCACTGTTGTAAAGGAATACTGTTCTACCCATTCAGTATTAAAATTGCTTGCTTTTCTTTTCTTAACATTTGTTTTCGACATTGTACTCATCTTTTAAAACATGATAGATTACTATTTTTACTATAAAAACTCAAGTAACACAAAATTGTCAGATTGAATGTTTGAACAATTATATAAAAAAGCGACTGTTAGACCCTGCAGCCTGAACGTATTCAAAGCAGTGAGCAGTGGATATACGTAAGCCGAGGAATCTATAACCGACATACTTGTATATACTTAACACATTCGCTTACGGTTCCGATGCCATCGCGGGACATAACGTCAAGACAAGAATCCAAACCCATGGTAGCGCAGAATGTGGGGTGATGTCTCAGTAGCCAGTTCCGCGTTGTTGCGAGAAGTGTTAATCACCAAGGCTTATTCCCCCCTTCAGTCAGCGTGTTGAGAAAACACACTTCACCGGCTAGCATCGTACTGATCGTCCCCCCTTTATAATGACAGCGAACGTGTTAACCATTTATCTACCGACGGTACTTATAAGTACCACTCACTTTAAAATTACATAGAATAACCATTTTTATGAATACTCTGACGATACTTAGTAGAAATGTACTTTTAAATCCACTCTTCCAAGACGTATGGCAGCACGGGTTCTATGATGAGTATTTTAGCGGGGAAGGCGAATAGCTCTATAGCAGAAGTTGCGTTTGCAGCTGACAGCGTTTTCAGCGGATTGCAAAGATTGTCATTTTTGTTCCGAAAAAATAGTTAAGTGTGTCAAAAGATAAGTGTCAAAAGATAATGAGTCTTATTTTTTTGTATGCTAATGAAGACCTTAGAAACGATTTAACTATTTATTTTAAGTGAACAGTGTGTATAATTAATTTTACAGTTGAATAATTTTAATGAATTAATTAGCTCTAACTAATTAAATTTCCCAAAGTTGAGTATTTTGTTTATGTGTATCCCTTAATTTTCAATGTAGTGATTCAAAAAAAAATATTGCATGAAAAAAATCTGCAGTAAATCATAATGCGGTAGATAAAGGGTTAAGCGTCCTCGTGCACTTCCAATGAAGATACATGTGTCATCTACACAAACATCGAATCATTTGCTAACGTAAATCCAGTCGCATCTATTGTGGAAAGCCAATTCTACAACCTAGTTGGCATCGGTGTCCCTTCAATATGTTTCTTTTAGTATGTGCATCGTAGGTCTTAGCAAAAACGGTTGCCCCAAAATGTTTCGGTGGTCAACCGGTCAATCACGATTGACTTAATGCCCACCCTGGATTACAGTATCAATTATTCAGTAGACTGTTACGATGTGAGTTTAAAAGGCTGCAAGCCCTCATCGATTCAGATCCTATTAAACAGTCCTTGCTTAATCCTAACAGTCATTTAAAAAGTTTATAATACAGAAAGATGAATCTGGAGTGGATTGTATCGGGAAGCATTACTCGACTGGATCAAATCTTTTAAAATTGAAGTAAAAATCACTCCTGGCTATTTTAACTTAGCTCCTAGCTCGCAATATAGTCCTCGAGTAGCTTCAACAACTACACGTGGGCTGTAGGGACAGATCTCATAAATTTGAGCCTCCATCAAATGACGAGGAAGTCGCCAGAAGGATCTGGCACCTCCCCTCCAAATTTCTATATCACGCCAAAGCGAACACTTTCAGCTTTTACAGATTTGATGTGCATCAGTCCTACTACACAGCGGTTTTCAAGTGGAATCAGGACTCTAACTCCTAACTCGACAGAAATAATTGAGGCTTCTAGTTTACAATCATGGCCACGCGACTATTACGGAAATATGAGTGAGGGAGTGAATATTAACATCCCACACTGTTCAGCTACTCGAGGGCTTTTGGCGATGGACCTAGTAATTTTGAACCATAGTCAAGTGCAGAGGATGAAACCGGAGCTGGCATCCCCTCTCCTAACTACCACACCCCACCACATCAACGAGAGAACATTTGAGCTCCCGATAGATATATCGCTCTCTTACACGGTGGGTCTTTAGTGGTTGTAGGCTCAAACTCATGACACGCCGGCCAAGAGTCCGTTACTTTGACCACTAGGATACCGCAGCCACTACGGAAATATAATTTACCTAGAAGTAACAAAACAGTAACACAAGTATCTTTAAGAGCATACTTGAGATCTCATGGAAAACAAATGTTGAAGTCTGCGATTATGGGTCAAAGCAAAATATATTACGGGCTCTAAAAAAGATATGTTGTTATCCCTTATCCAACTTGATCGACAGAAACATCTAGATCAAGTCCATGAACCCGTTGGTTTTTAAACAATTAAGAACTGCTGCAGGACTTGAAAGCAGCTGGCTCTTTTGGCAACCAATACAAGTCAAGGTGGGGACAGAAGCGGTTGTAGTGTCGTAGGAATTTCAATTGATGAAACTCTAATGATGTTTTAATGGTTTATTGACTCACAAACACATAGGACACTCACACACACAGACTTACACTTTTTACACGTTTTAGGTAAAAATAATAAATCTCCCGAGTTTGTTGACAGTTTTAGAAAATAAACCAAAAATATGGGCCAGGATGACATCCATCACATCTGCCTCCTGCAGATACAAATCCTTCACACAAAGCTCACATGGCTCCCTCTTTGAGAGACAATAACTGAATTTTCAATTTCATCAAAGGCTCGCTGGAAGAGCTTACCGACCTCTCTCGTTGAGAGACGATCATCGAATGCCCTTCAGTGTAGCACTCACGCAAGAGCAGTACCTCAAATCAGTCTGCGTTGCCACCTAGAATTTCAGAATGCGTCTAGAGATCGTTACACGGCTTTGGTCACATTGCAACTCGGACAAAAAAGAGTAAACTTTAAGATCCACCACATGCCGTTGTACTCGAGTGTGTCCACTGAAAAGCCTAGCATGACCCGTTTCAAGTCACTCACTGCTTGTCTCAATCGAAGTAACATCAGGACGGTTTCCTTCATATAACTCATGAACAGGAGCCTGCCTCCAAGAGGAATTGATATCTTGTTTGACCCGGGTAGCAATTCTGAAAAAGCAAGGCAGCCACCATGAATCCTTATGGCTGTCCTTATGGGCCAGACCATCTGCAATTTCATTCCCGCAGGCATTCATGTGCGGTGATAACCATTGAAAAAAGATCTTAAGATGAGCTCTCAAGCAATTTAAAAGCTGGACAATTCTCACTGTCATTCTGTCACCATGCCTCCGCCATTCAGACAGATGCTGATTAGAGCTTTAGCGGCCTTTGAACATCCAAATATATGCATTGACACTTTCAATTATGTAAAATTTCAAAGCCTACTCAATGGCTAAAAGTTCTGCCCAAAAAACTGAACAGTCTGGATATTTCATACAGATGATAATACCTTATTCTCCTGGTAGGGCCACACAAGACATGAAGGCCATTCCAATATGCTCAACTAAATGCTTTGATGGCATAAGGCAAAGTCTGAATTCAACTTTGGACCTTATGAAGCTAAATCTTCCATCATTCATCATGATTCGCTTATTTGAAGAAAGACATTGAATGAATTTTTATTTCATTACAACAGTTTAAAAAGTGCTTACACAGCTCGGTTAAAAATAAAAACAATTCACAATACTAACCACCATGGCGGAGAAAATGCTATAATACTGTAAGACACTGAGTTGCGATTAGAATCAAAGGAAGAGAATTCAGGCTATCATATAATAATAGTGGAAGAGAGATCGTTGAAAGAGTGATTGGAGCAGCAAACTCTGAAGAGAGGATGAAGACATCCCGAAGAAACAGATGAGAGTCATAAGTCATTGAAATTAAAGACTATTCGTATTTTGTAATAAAATATAATGAAAAGGAAAGTATGTAGTGAAACCATAGCTAGCTATTATGAACATCTTTCAGACACTTACGTCAATTCATTGAACACGATAGCAACACTAAATGGAGACGTCAAGAGATCAGTCATTTCTTCAAGCAATGAGCATGTCAAGTGTGGCCAGTGAAAATGATCCTTCATTGCCATGATCTAAGTAATTTTTTTCATAAGCAATACATATCAGACAAGCAATGAATTGACTAAAATTATCTCTTGCACAAATTTTTAACATTTTGCTTTCTCTTATTTCAGAACTGATGTTATTGTTAATGAACAGAGTGTTTAACTATGTACCTTCATTCATTTTACAGGCTATTTTGTTTCACCCAAACGAGACTAATATTCCTTAGAGTTTCTACTCATCAAAAAGGAACATGTTAGCTAAATTTCAAGTTAGTATATCGAATAGTTGAAAAACGGTATTTTTTTGTCTATTTCTCCTACGCACCCCTTTCTTTGGTAGCTTATTTCAGCAAAATCCTTTCTTAGCGTGTCTCTACTCAGTAACAGAAACATGTTTGCAAAATTTCAAGTCTGTGCGTCGAATTATTATAGAGATCTAATGATGAGTAAGTGAATGAGTCGATTTTCTCCAAGATAAATTATTCAACAGCATCTTTGTGCTTATCATCTTTAAGTCATTGAATTTTATTTGGATAATAAATAAATACGCTTATAAAAGTCAATTGCTTTATTATAAGTTCCGAGTTATATAAAAATGATACAAAACACCACAGTACGCTTTATTTAAAACCTGAAACCATTCTATTCATTTTAACGTATTAAGTTCTATTTATTCAACTAAACTGTTATATCTTTGCAACACGATAAAAACTATTTATTTTACTGTATAGATATATGTTTATGTATATAGATATATTTCTGAAAGTGACACTTGTTACGAAATAAAAACTAGAACTTTTGAATAAAAGTTTGAAAAATAGTTTCATTGCTACTATTTTCCCACTTGTCTTTCTCTTAGGAGATCCAGAAAATTGAAAGACATTCAGAAGCAAAAGGAACATCTACTTTCCCCTCCAGTTTTTCATTTTATCCCTTTCTTTTTTCCCTGCGGGGCATAAAAAGAAAATCTTCTTGACTTTAGATAAAATATTTTGTTCCCTGGAGTATATGAACGAGAAAATAAATCGCTCACGTAGATGGCTCCCCACGATAGAAGCAGTCACATGATTAAATATTGGCAAATCTTTTGAAAACACATTTAAGTATGCAATGAATAACAAAAGTGTGTGAGTGGAGGTTTTATTTTTAAATTTAAATGTTCCTTTCATACTGTTTTTTCTGTTTCTGAAGCTAAAAAAATATTTAAATAAACTTCCCTGAAGAATCATTTTTAAGTTCTTTTTTTAACTTTATATGCATTTGAATAAATTTTATAAATTTTTAATGGCACTGCATTGCAATTAAGTTCAAAGTAATGTTCTCTTACCCTTGAGCAAAATATTAGAAATGAATCTAAGCAGAAAATTATTTTCCTTATGCATGTATGTATAAGGGAGTTCTAATTCTGATGCCAAAAAAAATATATATATGTATAAGGAATTGCCGTGTAAAACGGAGATGATGCATGTTAACCCCGTAATTGGTCAATTCTTTTGTCCAAAATGTTTAAAAAATGACATATTTTCTTAATTGCATATAACTAAGCATAATACTTAAAAAAAATAAAAGAATTTTATTTTAATTTTCAATTTTAAAATTTTTTCGTAGCATTTTTAACTGTGGAGAAAAAAAACCCTAACTGTGTTTGCTTTTTATAAGAATGAAACTTGAATGAATGAACTTAAGAATGTTATGAAACTTGGCATCGAGGTATATGTCAGGTAGATATGTAAAAGATTAGAAATGTAGCGGGATTCCACATTGCGTAATGGCGCAGAGGGCGTTGAACATTCTCCATGGATTATAAAACATATAAGCAGAGCTTGTTTCCGTGTATTTAATCTGTTGCAGAGTGATGCATTTTAACTATAAATGATATTACGCCACCATCTTGAGCAGCTATCGGAGTTGGAGAGGGGAAGAATTTTGGTATGATGAGAACTAGGTAGTCAGCTCATTGAGTAACTCACCACCAAAGCCGTTCTGACTTTACTGTGAGCAGGTATTGGGACACATGGAAAAGAGAGAGGTCTGTTGCACGGCGATTTGGCTCAGGACGCCCTCGACAGACCAATACCGGAAATGACCGTCATATCATACGACACTCACACACAGCGCCAACTGTCTCACTGTTCACCGCTCATACACAGGCAGCACTTTTACTACGGGCTTTTGTGTTCATTCCATGTACTGCCATTGACACCCACCCACAGTTGCTTCCGTTCGGAGGGGTGTCGTGTTCGAGGGGATTGAATTGCAGTCAAATGGAATCAAATAGCCTTCAGTGGTGAATCCAGATTCAATTTGGGCAGGTATGACAGTCATGTATATGTGTAGAGGCCACGTGGTGAACACCCCAATCTTGCCTTTCTTGTACAGCGGTATATCGCTCCTATAACTGCATCTTTCAAAAGGACAATGTTCACCCACACACAGAAAGGGTTTCACAGGACTACCACCACCACACTGCCCTTTTCTTTGGTCTACTGGATTTCCAGATTTTCCACTGTTCATGCATATCTAGGAACATTTAGTATGGCAACTTGGAGAACTTACAAGTTTTCACTAAATAGTGGTATGTTTATTGCAACTGAGGAACGAGCAGTGGCTTAATGTACGCCTCTCAGCCTCCGCATTGTGGGGTTGTCCCAGAGACTCTAAGGGGCACAAAGCGTGACTGGCCTTAAGTACGTATTTGGGCTTGTGGCCCAAAACCTGAGTTTGCCGGGTGGACCTAATATTCTCCGTTACGCCACAGTGAACGAGATATAGCAGGGCAGCATACAGGACTTGTATGCCTCTATGCCGGACCATGTCATATCGTGCGTTCATACTGGAAGTAGCCCAACAGGTTACTAAAGCCTCCATTCTTTTGTAATTTTTACTGTAATAAAGGATAATCTTTGTTTGAATTTTGAATCACTTACATCAAAGTTGCACTAACGTATGTAAAATTACGCTTTTTTTCTGGCAACTATTTCTTTGTGCGCAAATTTTTGTGGAACCGAGTGTATTTTTAACTAATAAATTATGTTTAATAAAATAGCTAATTTGAATTTAGGTATGTAATATAGTGTTCCATTATTCATGGCACAGCAATCCAAAATGTGTCAAAGCCTTCTAAACCAGACATTTTCCCCTGATCCACTAATAACCAAACTCTATCTATTCTTCTTAGTTTTAAGGATCAAACAATTCTTCTCTTCTGCATCTGCCCATCGAAGTCTAGGTCTTCCTCTTCTTCAAGTGTCACATGGTCTCACAGGAAATGTTTTTTTTAGAATTTTACTCTCTCTAGCGCACGTTCACATATGAATAACATGCTAACAAACTCTGTTGTAACAGGGTGGATGAATTAACCCTCTGACCGTCACATCCATCTCATCTCTCAGACGGGGATGATTTGCTTTGATGCTTGTAGATAACGCTGTGGTGTGATTTTTGGGGTGGGCTGCTTGACATTTTCAGTAGAGATGCGATTATATCCTAAAAAGATCTGTTTTTAAATTGATTCGAATCGTATCCTAGTGCATCAATTCACTAAAAAATCGAGATCTAAAAGATTGATTTCTAAGAAACCGAATTTTTTTCAAGTCTGCATTTACATTGTAAATATAAATCCATTTTTTATGAAAAACAAGAAAGATACTTTAATATAAACGATCTCTTATCAGTAAAATCAGGGAATTTTTTAGTTTAGGGAATTCAACAATTACAATTAATTTTATTACCATATTAAAGTATAAGGTTTAAAAGAAAACACATTTATTTTCTAAGTGTATTTGTTACATTAAAAAGTTTAGAAAATAGATAATATAGCTTATAGTTCCCAATGCTTAATATCTAAGCTTTTTAACAACAACAGTCTGTCATGTCTACTGGGATCCAAGCAGTTCCGTTCATGACTTGCGATGTAACCGGCAATCGAAAAAAGGCGCTCACAAGGAACGGATGATCCCACGATACTCATATACATCATGGCTATTGAATGAACGTGATGACAGAGTTTTCTGTCCTTGCAGTAAAATATTGGATCATACGTCAGGTGCACAACTGCCTGCGATAAATGGTGTTTAAATTCTTCGTTTAAGCCCTGATATTCCGGTGCATTCAACTAATTGTAATTATGGTTTTTACCAAAACAGAAAAAAATCGAATCTCGATTTTCTACGATGAAATATCGATTCACTGAATCGATTCAGTGATACAGATAGATTTAAAAAAATCGATTTTTTTTGGCCCGAGAAATCGATTTTTCGATTAATTGATCTCAGATCATCATCCCTAATTTTCAGTTCGACTTTACCCAGTGAGAGGATCAGTTGTTGGTACATGGCGGTTTTCTCAACTCACGATATGTGCGATGTTTCTTATCTATCACTATTTATCAGACGGATATTCCTATAGTTTTTTCGTGTTTGGTATTATTATTTTTAATTACTTTTACATGAATAAAAATAATTTTTAATCAGTATTTATAAAAATACTAGTCACAATTCTAGTGATAAAAATATATTGTTGTGCTTGATCTAACCCCGCACATCTTAGTTGAGCCATACTTAATTTCTTGAGCTATATAAGGACATTTAAAACAATTCCTAAGGTAACAAAATTAAAAAAAAATTGCGTATCCATCTGTCAGACGGAAGTTCCTCAGTGCGGCAAAAAAAAAATTGATGTTGCGGTCAGAAAGTTGAAAAGGATGGAAAAGCAAGATAAGAAATAGATATCGACAACAAATTTAAAAATTGTATTTTACTTTAGAACGTGGTGGATTATTTAAATACATATGTATATCTTTTCATTTCCATCAAAGAAATAATTTATAATAACACTAATATGGTCTTTGTGGATTTGAAGGAAGTGTTTATCAAACTTTCAATATTCGAGACCCACTATTCAATCATCATTTTCATTGACCTATAATAATTTCAATTGGTTGTAACTCTGAAAATAATGTGAATTTTTCAAAAAAATATAGTTCAGACTCTCTGGAGAAGTTTTTACTTTATATAAGCAAAACATTATTACTTTAGAAGCATGTTTTATAAAAGGAGAACATTTTAAAAAAGGTTAATCGAAGTTAATTTTTTGCCAAAATATTGTATTTAAATAAATGTTTTTGTCAAAATGTCCTTCAAAACAACTTTATGCAAATATTCTAATCTAAGTGACACTAAATAGCATGAAAATTATTCATTTATGCGCTTTTTTAAAATAACGGTTTGGAACGTTGTCGGATACCTTAACGGATACCTGCAATGAAAAAGACGGATTCATAGTAGTGTAGTTGCTCGAGAAATAAGTTAGTGTGGAACGAATAACATATTCGGGGTCTTTTATGTTCGAAGAAATTTCGAACATCTTATGGTGGTTAAATCTGTTCGGGCTTATTGTCTTTACGTGAGCATGACATAAGACACCTACTCCAAAGTCGTCTTCGTCATTTATCCGTAGCTTAGAAATATGAGATGTTTTGGTTAGATTACGCTTGTAGCAGCCCGAAGGTTGCGGGTGTGAAAGGGTTCGAGGAATAAGCAGACATGATCGTAGGAATAACCAATTTTGTTCTATTTATAGAACTTTATGAAATGCACTTTATAACTTAACTCTGGGAGCAATAAGAAGTCCTTACCCTTAATCGGATAACTAGGTTATCGAAATTACTTATCTGGATTGAAGCTTTTTGCTATGATCCTTCTTGAAGCCTGATAGCACGGTCAGTTCCAAGGGGTTGGTTACCTAAACACTTACTGGGGGATTCTCCGTTGACTATTAATATCAAGATGCGCGAACACCAATTTATTCTTTATTTCTATTAGAGCCCCCTTGCAAAGTCAGGTTTTGGGTGCCAAACTTGATCTTACAAAAGATACGAACTCGGCATTAGTCAGGCTTTGGGCCCTCTATAATCCGGGATCTCCCGCAATGTGGCGATGTACTTTACGCCAATGCGACCACCAGTCACTCTCTGCGTTTATTAACATCTGAATTTCACGCCCAACCATCAACGCTTAAACATTAACTCATGTACTCAAGTACGGGCACTTTAATAGTAGTTACATTTGTATAAAATTAACTATGGAAAGCGGCTTTTAAACTAAAATCACAGTAAAAGAATATTTTCTCCCAGAGGAGGACTCGAATGAAATCCATTACAAACTGACCCTCGGTCTGGCAGAAACGTGCAATAAAAACAAATAAAACATGTAGTAGAATTATAAAGTTTTAATTATATTGCTAAGAAGTAACCGAGCAATAAATAAAACTTATTCTGCATTTTAATCGATCTTTATGTTCTTGTTGTTGTAATTTACAGTTGTTAGTGACGATTTGTTTAGTTTTGGGAAGATGTAACAGCAGAGAGAGAGAGAGAGAGAGTAACAGAGACTCGCAATATGTTTAAGTTAATACATTTGAAAGTTTAAAGTGTACATTAAATCCCCGATGAAGTATTATTGGTTGCTTAAGGCAGTGCTTCTGAAATATTCAATATTTGCGAAACAATATTCAACCATACTTTTCACCGCACTGTCCTCCTCCACACAAATAACAATGTATTGAATTCAATAATACTATACTTTGACACTAAAGCTACAAATACGACTTTTTCTTAAATGCAACCTGCGCATATGAACGTCTTGCTCAGCCAAAGGGCTAATTGGACGTATATATACGTAAAAGGACGTATATATACGTCTTTCCGAAATACAATCTTTTTTGTGTGCACGCGATCCATAGAATTATTCCGAAGGCTTTGAAATGCAATAAAAGAACCTTGACTGTGTTTACGAAGAATTTACTTATTTCAGAAGATTTTTGCTTATTTATTCCTTTTATCCTCCCTCCCCCCTCACACCAAAATACGCGCATCTACGTGAGAAACGGTGGCATTGAAGAGCGAATCGCATAACTTTGAATCGGCAGTTAAGGAACTAATTATGAACTTCACATAATCTCAATTTAAGTGTTAATACAAGACCAGGTGTTTTAAGGGCATAATTTTTTTTTAAAAAAATGAAACTTTATTAACAATTATTCTATATGTAATTATTTTTATCGCATGCAAACTGCGATAAACTATTTCAATTGCCTCTAATTCGATTGATCGTGCTAAACTACTATAGAACATCATTACTACAAATGTGTCCGATAACAATCGATAAACTAACGCTACTTTTAACGGATAAAAATGCCCATTACATTACGGTGACAAATGCAAATGAAGGGATAATCGATTACATATGCGCTATTTTTTTGTTACTCAATAATTAATTTCAAAATCATGGTTCAAGAAGCTTCTTTTGCCTATTTTTCAAATTGTACAAATGATCAATCGATGTTTACCGATAGTTATGCATATTTTAAAAAACAATGGTATTGCAGATATCAATATTCTAATTATAAAGTTTTATCGATTTGTTGTAATTGAGCTCTTGACTATGTCCTGGAGAAGGGATACTACAGTATAGAAAATCTTTAGTTACTCATTAAATGAAAAAGGAATGTTGCTGAGCTTTAAGTTCCATTGTAAGATCGATTTGCAAATTAGAACAGCAAGCATCAAGAATTTTGTTTTTGAAATAAATTAGTTAATGTTCTCATTTGTGAGAATTTGTTAACTGTCCTGTGATATCTAGAGTTTTGTATCATGAAATTGCGAATAAAAATGGGGAAAGACATTCAAAAACAAAGAATATATAGCAATTCATTTTTTGTGAATTACAACTTGACAGACGTATCATGATGTTAAACATAATACACTGCTGGACAATTGCTAAGGACGGATAACACTATCATCCATAGCAACCACAAAATGAAAGGAAGTAAAATGTGGAAAATTAGAATAAGTGCGGGATATTAGTAAGAAGAAGTATGAGTATGCAAATTTTTTCCGCGTCTGTTCATCACCGTGATAGCGTTCATAAGAGCTTTAAAGGTTTTGACGCGTGTGGACAGTTGTTGTTTCAAGTCAAAGTTTTACATGAAAGATTTAATAGACGAACTTAAAATTTTTGGCCCAGAATTTCGAATAAAGAATTTCAATTAATTGCATTTTCAAAGTAGTTTTATATATTAACTCAAAATATTCTAATAAGTATAATGTGCTAAATCATAATTTTTTTTCCAAATATTTAATGCGCATAGTTTCTAAAAGAAATGTTCCATAACAGATTTGAAGAAAAATGGTTCCGACTACAAAAATAAAATGTAAGTCATTTTCTCTTTTCGTAAGTCATTGCTCTCTCTATTTTTTTCTTACAATCCTTTCAATGCACACTCTCGCATTTTGTATGAAACGTACTTCATTAAGTATTCATGCGCAAATATGGGAATTTTTTAAATTTCTTTTTTTAAGTTCCGTTCTATTATTTTTTAATTCATCTTTTCTCTTTGTGAATTTTCCAAGAAGAAAAAGCAATGGAAACTGAGATACTTGAAATCGAATGAATTCAGCTTTTTGAGATCCTTGAATTATTAAATGGCGTATTTTCTTTTTTCTTTTAAGTAGCACAGTTCTACTTCTGACGTTTGCTTTTAAAAATAAAGAGAGAGAGAAAGAGAGAAAAAAAAGAAAGCAAAGCTTTTTAAATTTTTAAGTAAGTCGGAAGAAGTAAAAGCAATGCACGTGCCTCGGGAATTAAAACTGGATTTTTACCTTTGCAATAAATAGAATATGTCGCAAGGCACTAATAATCTTATGTAGCGTTAATCGCCATTTTTTTTTTTTTTGTAAATATCTATTGAAGTTGGTTTGCTTTTAATTTAGTACTATTTTCTTAAAATATCAAAGCATTTTTGATTTCGGGAAGTTCACATTCTTTGTTAATATTTAAAAAATAATAACAGCAGAAGTTATTGCCCCTATTTTTTTATTGTACCTCCTTTTTACCCCATACACTTTTAGAATATCAAATATTTATGTCATAGTTTTTTAAATCTTATTGTAAATGAAATATAAACAAATAATATAAAAAAAAAATTAAGTCAATTCCTAATTAGGTCAACAAAGAAACATTTTTTAGGTACTTTTTATTAAATAGTTACAAGTAATACAAATATGTATATACATATGACAGAATCACAATAGAAAGCGATTTTCCTTGCCATTTTCCCTTTTCCTTTCTACATATGGTGTTGGACTATTTTTTGTTTGTTTGTTGCTATTTATTCATTAATTAAATTTAATTTTTTTTAATAAAATAGTACAGTAAAAAAGAAATCATATTCTCAGAAATAAGACCATCACAGATGGGATTAAAACCATTACAATTGGATCCGAAGTCCATTGCGCTAAATGGTTGCAACGAGCAATTTTTCTTTCTATATATGCTGTTGGATTATTATTTTTGTGTATTACTACTTATTCATTTTTTAATTTAATTAATGAATTAATATTTGAAAAAACTGTATTAAAATCAAGTTTCATCCATTACAAGTTTTAAAAAAATGTATTTGAACTTGAATGGATGAATAGAAAGTATATTTTATTAACGATATTGAAAATTTGAACAAGATTATATATATATAGGGAGATAGACTATATATATGGATAGATAGATAATATAGGGAGATAGAGTATATATATGGATATACATATATATATATATATATATATATATATATATATATATATAGGGAGAGAGAGAGTGAACTAATAGTAGGAATTAATCAAAATGATTTGAATTATATATAAATAATTAAACTATCTACAACAGAGGTTTAAATTAATATATTCATCCTGACGGAATGCTACGAAGATTTTTTTAATTAAAATTTATCAATAAAGTAATATATTCAGCTAAATAATTAAATGAGATTGAAATCTTTTGACTCTGTGCCAAAATTGATCATAATTACGTTCTATACGTTCGTTTATCGGAATTTTCAAACCACAATACTTCTTCCTCTATGCAAGGGTTTAAAAATACGATTAGATCTATCACACACAAAGATGCCTTTTTGAAGGTTGAGTTCCAAATATAAATTTCTGATTATTAAAACGCGACTGACATCCAAACCATGAGCCTCAAAAGATGCAAATGTAGTTAAATAGATGGCGTAAGATATGTTGTTGATGTCGTGTGTTTTTATCCTGGGATACATATGAAATACAAGTGGAAGAACAGAAACATACAACGCAAACAGAAGAATATAGATATTTATTACAAATGATGATCCCAGCATATAACAGAAGGGACGCGCTGCTTTCCATTCCAGGTGAAAGTCCAATTTCTTTTTCCGAAGAAAATGCATTCATACCTTGTTCGGGATTCGAACCCGAGCCCACTCTTTTACAATCCGAGGGTCATATCCACCATACTGGCTAGGCGGTGCATAAGATATTGTCAGATTATTTTAAATAAAATCAGTTAAGGCGAACATTTCTCATTCAATCAGCTGCACATTCATCTCTCACGACATTATCCCTAGAACGTCCAGGATTTTGATTACCCTTAAACTTCCACCGTTGTTGTTTTGACACCACGATATAAAATATACAAAATAATTTTTTTAACAGATTAACTGCAGGTCTATTATTCAGTAGAGTTTAGTTATAAGACTTTTTAATATAATTTCATGTAGTTATAATATATTATGACCCTTTATATCATAAAAGAACTGACGTTGACATTATGTTCCGCGAGGCTTATAGGACCACTGCTTTGTCACAAAACATTTCGAGTTGCAAATCTGCCAGGAACATTACAATTATGCGATATCTATTCTGTGCCATCCCTAGTGACATATATATCAGGATTTATTCTGAACTATTATCAACTACATCTGCACTTTCTTCAGATTCTTCGCACTCTTTCACTCCTTCATCGAAATTTAAATAAGAGCAAGACATCTAGCCACCATCCGATTCATTCTCAGAAAACTCTCGCAACAAATTAGCAATTTCATCGGGGATTAAACCTTTTCTAAGAGCCATCGCTTTAGGGTGTTGGTTCCGCACTAACTTCGAAAATCGAATGAAGGTTTTTTTTATGAGCAAATGAGCAGAACACTATATAACGAAGCACTTAGACACAGTTAGTACAACTGACTCCTTTCCACTGGGAAACCAATAACACTGCATTCAAGGTCAAATAAATGTGCGATAGAACTTAAGGAAGTTTGTTTACTAATGGTATCTACTTAGTAAACTATCTTTTGTTGAACGACAGCTATTTATAATAATAAATTGCCTTGGTGTCGGAATGACACCTGCGGATGTTCTAGCTATATTTAGTTGCAAAATCACTCCTAATTAATTCAGAACCACAAAACTTTTTCTGTGTACTAAACAGGGAATAGTCGTTCAAATTCCTTGCAAAAATGCAGAAGGGAGAACAAAGTTAACAGGTTCCGGTTTTCAATCGACACCGACGGGCGTTTTAGTGTTAAAGCTCTGGATCAAGAGTTAAAATAATTTGATGGCTGAATATTGTTCCAATAAGCATTTAGTTTCTATTATTAATATAATGACCTATACTGTCTTTATAGATTTCTATGTACTGCTTAGCTTTAAGTTAGAAACTTAGTATAGATTTTATCGCATATACACACATATATATAAAACCTGTACTTCCATATCAAAAATAAAAAAAAAAACTTCAAAAAGTAAAGATCTTCAAAAGCATGAAAAAATTAGTCAAACAGACCGAAATTGAAAATACAAATATGTTATACTGAATAATTATACTGACTAAGGACTATAAATTGGGGTTAAATAGGTTTTATGGATAAATATTCCCTATCTGTAAAATAATTTTTGCACAAAGACATTTTCAAATATACAAGAAAAAAGTTGATGCAGATTACCTATACCTATATATTTGTAATATATGTGTCTTCGTATGAACAAAAATTTAAAAAGGCTGATATTTTCAACATTTTGTTTGAAGGGAGAGGGAGTGTTAGAAAGAAGAGACTAAGATCAAAAAGCGAAGAGGAAGAACAGACAACCACGAACGCACGACTTCGCTTCAGGTTATAAATCTTCTTCAGAAATCCCGTTTTCCCACAGGACACCCGGATCTGGAGAAAAGAAAAGGGAAATACCCTAAGAACGAAGGGAAGGGGGAGAAAGGAAAAAATGTATCAAACTTAGAACCGAAACTTATTCTTTCACTTCGCGTTTGTATATCACTGCCCTTTTCCTTTTGATTTTTTTCACTATCTTTGCTTAAGATTTCCAATAAAAAATCCAACTTTTCCTTTTTGTGCATGGTACTAGTCTTAAAAACCTGGAGGCAGACTTTATCTGTCTCTTTAAGCGGCTTTATTTTATCCAGTTAAGTTTTTTTCCCCTAGAAGAATGTCTCTTAGCGTGATATTCGAGCGGAGGGTAGGGTCTAAATATTTTAGAAGGGAAGAAAAAATACGGGGAGTGTGGAAAGGTAAAAAAAAAAAAAATTTTTTTTCAAGTTTTAATAGAGCATGATGGAATATAGATGAGAAAATGCAGATCTATCTTCTTCTTGATACAAGCGAAAGTTTCTTATTACGTGTAGGTTATTTCAGTAAGGACGGTTTTTATAAATGATTAATGCTATATTACCCTCTTACTTTTGCCGCCCATTACAAGATCTGGATATCTCTCGACACAATTTTTATAAGCTGCTTCATATTAAGGTATCCGACTACGGAACTGTGATTTTAAAAAAGCGCATAAATAGATAATTTTCATGATATTTAGTGTCTCTTAGACAAGAATACACGTATAAAATTGTTTTAAGGACGTTATGATAAAAAAAAATTACTTAAAAACAATATTTTGGCAAAAAATTAATTTAGAATACCTTTTTTTTTCAAAACGTTCTCCTTTTATAAAAAAATACATCTATAATAACAATATTTTGCTTTTATAAAGTCAAGACTCCTTCAGAGAGTCTGAACTAGGAATATTGAAAAATTCCTATTATTTTCTGAGTTACTACCAATTGAAATAATTAACGGCGCTTTTTTTCTTAAAATTTCTCCCTTCTGTTGTAGTAAAATATCGATAAATCCACTTCTAAATTATGCATTTCAAAAATTCTGCTTCAGCCTCTGTACACAGGTCTGAGCTATATACGGGCAAAATATTATTATAATAGAAGCATTGTTCATAAAAGGAGAATGTTTTGAAAATGGGTCATTCTATGTTCATTTTTTGTCAAAATATTTTACTTAAATTATTTTTTATTATAATAATATTCTTAGAACAATTTCATATTAATTTTCTAATCTAAGTGACACTAAATATAAATATTATTTATTTATACGCTTTTGTAAAATGACCATTCCGAACGTAGTCGGATACCTTATAAATATTAAGAAAAATCATCAATACATAATTATAAAAAAATTAGTATAAGTTAGTCTGCCGAATTATTTAACGGTTATCTCTACTTAGTATAAAATAACTGGTTGACTGTATTAATTCTGTGCAACACGTCAAGTACAATTCATAGATTTAAGTTAAACCTTCATATAAAAGAACTTCAAAATATTTGCTTTTACTTTGGTATACGAGTAGTATACCAATCGTATATACCGTCGTATATATCGTAAATGATCCACTCTAGTTTATAACGAAAAATAGAAAAATTGCGAGTGATTCTTGTAAGAATTTAATTTTGGGATTTATTGGTATTTGTACTTTTCTTGCATTTATCGCTCTAAAGACTGCTAAAAGCAAAAATATAAAGTAATATTACAAAGCATATTCCTTCACATGAATAAATATATTAAAAATGTATTTTACTTCTTGCTGTTAGTCTCTTTTTGAGGGAAAGTGATTAAAGTTATAATCCGATAAATCAATGATCTTTTTAATTAAATTCAATCTTCTAGAGGTTAAAAAAACTGATTTGGTTAAATTTAATATCTTGAAAATTCCTAAAAATTGAAGATTAAATTGAAATTTCATAATTTATTGATTAGATTATAATCCCCTGAGAAGATTTTATTTTGAAGTAAAAGTTATATAAAATATGGGAAAAAACTGCAACACTAAAATATATCAATAGACATACTAGGCTTTAAGTAGATTGAATGACACGAAAATATAATGAAAATCAATAGAAATAATACATTGAGAAGGAAGCAAAATAGTTAAGTAATACCAATGTATGGGAAAATCAAACCTATTTGAAGCATTTGACAGTAATAATCTAAGTAAAGAATAGTAAAGAATCTAAGCCGAGAAGGAATAGTTTGAGAACTAGAAATCTTAAAGTGAGTGAATATTAACATCGTAATATATTCAGCTATATATATATACTCGAGGGCTTTTGGGACATACCTTAGAATTTCGAACCATCGTCAAGAGACGAGGATGACGCTTGAGCTTCGACAGATTTAAGGTGCATCGCACCCCTATACTGTAGGTCTTCAGTGGTACTTGGCTTGAACTCATGACACACCGGCTCCGAGTCCATTACCTTGAACTCTTGGCTACCACGTTCCTCTAGAAATTCTAAATAATATAGTTATGATTACTTCAAATATCAATGTAAGGCGTAGCATTGCTAACTGAGCTCACATGGGAGCAAGTTCGTGGCTCATTCCCGTCAAATCGCATGTTTTGTGTGTGAGAGAGTTCTGATTCTTTGAAATATCTTTTATTTGTGGAGAGGCTGAAAGACGTTGAGCCTGCCGAGGTTTGAAATTCTCTTGTTGGCGTGATGTAAATGTGGCGAATAGAATGTCTGTTCATGTGTGGATTTCATCAAGCAACCCAGGGTTTAATAAAATGTATAGATATCTAATATGGATCAAACAGCGAATAAAAATACAGTCGGACCTCTATATAACGAAGTCGCTAACTCTCGGAAGAAAGTTCGTTACATGGAAAATTCGTTATATAGAGGTTCATCTTTTGATATACTTTATGAACCACATGAAACAAATATTTTAATTTCATAAACACTATATATATATATATATATATATATATTAAAAAAAGTAATTATTCACACCTTTTTTAAAATGAATATATGTTTATTTTATATATCATACCCATCAAAAAAGAAAGAAAGAAGAACTGCAAGGAAAACAAGAAAAAAGAATGTCGAAGAATTCACTGTATCTTCAATATTAAGAAAATAATTTTATACTAAAATTAATGAATTTTAAGGACATTTTATAATTTAAAGCATACAAGTAATATTAAACATACATTATTTTACAATTAGAACACGGGGATACGGGACAAATCCACTGAGGGAGAAAGAGGATACCAAAGATGTTTCTAGTGAACTGGCAATAAGGGTTAAAGGTTGCACTTCTTGGATGAAATGTCCAGATCTCTATTGGTCTCGGCGAGTTAGGATCTAATAGAACCAGTTCAAGATTTATGACCACCATAAAATATGTTCAAGAGAGAAAAACTTGAAATTTTTTCAGAAATACTTTAAAAAAATGAAGAAAAAAATTTAATCACAAAAGAAAAAGTTCGTTATGTAGAAAATACACTTCGCTACAGAGAGGTTATTTTACGAAGAAAATCGCGAAATGTTCAAGATTCCAGGAAAAAGTTCGCTATATAGAAAAATTTGCAATACAGAGGTTCGTTTTAATCCACTAGTTATCTCAAGACGTTTCCGCCTTCACATTTATAGCTATAACGTATACTTTGATCTAAACTCGATCACTAAATTGTCCTTAATGGAAAAACTCCACTATAATACGTATTTTGACCAAGAATATTAAGTCCGGGAGGGGTATTAAAAATCTTGGGGGTCCGCGGTGGTCGATAGTTTAAGAACCGTTGGTACAAGGCAGTGATACGCAATTCCCGGTCCGCGGATCAAATGGTGCCGGGCCGCCTAAGGAACATTAAACTATTTCCATTTTATTTAAAGTGGTGCATTTATCTCGGACTTGCGCAACTTTCCACGGAAATCACTTTATATTCCACGTTAAATCACTTTTATTCATTTTTGATGCAACTATATTTTATTCTGAAGGCATATTTAATTGTAAATAAATTAAAATTTTTAAATCAAAACCTTCTAAAATATAAACAGTCAACGTGTCCCACCCTCAGCGGGCCGCGGTAAAATTACCAAACATTGACCGGTCCACAGCGATATAAAAAGGTTGCAAAGCACTGGTATAAGGAATAATCTTTTCATATAGAAATATTACATTGAAAATTAATATGTTTGATGATATTTTTAAAAACTCGTCATCGTTTTGATTCTAAGCAAAATATAAAAGAATATCTCGCGATTTTATTTTGGGTCGTTTTTGAAATCCGTCACTAAAAAAAAAAGCTTACTGTTACTTCGAAAATCCTTTTAACGCGGGAATGCTTTACCTAGAATCCTTATCCTTTCAACACATATTTATCATTTGTAATTAATTACATCGAATTGCTCGAAGACAAAATTAGTAACGAAACAGGAACAAGTAAACACCAGCAAATGTAATTACATAAGACTAGTTTTTGCCCTTACCAGAATTCCCCCTCCCCACGCTATTAAGTATCTTCAAGTTCCACAATTATGTGTGTTACAATCTTATGCAAAAGCACTATATATATATATATATATATATATATATATATATATATATATATATATATATATATATATATATATATATATATATATATATATTGCCAGAGGCGTACGAAGTACAATGCCAAAGCCTAGCTCAATTTTCTTGGTAATTGTTTCAGAGCGTACATTATTTTAAAAGCTTTTAATCATAATCCATAACATATTTCTTATGATGACTTCGAAAAAAAATGATGGCTAAAGATAACCCGCCATTATCTGAAATAATAATAAGAAAAAAAAATATATCGAAGAGACAGCTCTATTAATTATAATATATCATCCTTTTCTTTTTATTAAAAAGAAGGAGCTTTTTAGTGATAACAGTTAAAAATTACTTGACGATCGATCAATTTCCATGTGATAAGATGGTTTTTAATCCTTCTCTTCACTGCTTCTACAGGGAAGTCTGCATTTGACGTGATTAAATATTTATGTCTGAGCTTAAATGGTTTTAATGAGTTATAGCAATGGTTTTTTTTGTCAAAGGCAATTATGCTGGTTTTGGATAAAATAATCTTTCATCTCAATTTCTTATGAAATTGTTTTCTATCACTTTTGGTAAGTATGCTATTAAAGTATGCTATTATTTGGTAAGTAAGTCTATTAAATTACTGTTAGAATTTTTTTGATGTTAATGCGTCTGGTTTGAGTAGGAATTATAAAATCCTAATGCAACACTTTCACTGAAAATGGTGAAATATTTTTTTTGTTTTTCAAATGTAAAAAGTGTACAAATTTTATAAAATGTGTATCAATGTACAATGTGCATGTATATATGCAGTAAGACCTCTATTTAACGAAGTCGCTAAATCTCGAAAAAAGGGATTCGTTAGGAATTCATCTTTTAGTATAGTGCAGAGACCAAATAGTATAAAATAAATTTTAGATTCATAAACACTATACATTATTTAAAAAATAATTATTCACATGTTTAGAAAATCTATATATATTCATTATATATTTCTTACTCATCGAAAAGAAAACTGCAAGGAGAAAAAGAAAAACAAGTAATATAAAAAAAACTTTTTTTATCCTTTTATCTACCGCATTATGATTTTTACTGCAGTTTTTTTCATTCAATATATTTTTTTAATCACTACATTAAAAACTAAAGGATAAACATCAACAAAATACTCAACTTTGGGAAACTTAATTAGTTAGAGCTAATTAATTGATTAAAGATATTCAACTGTACAATTAATTATATGCTCTGTTCACTTAAAACAAATAGCCAAATCGTTTTCTAAGATATTCCTTAACATACAAAAAAAAAGACACTTACCTTTTGACATTAACTATTTTTTCGGAACAAAAATAACAATCTTCGCAATCCGCTGAAATCGCCGTCAGCTGAAAACGCACTTTCTGCTATGAAACTATTCGCCTTCTCCTCTAAGATGCTCATCGTAGAACCCGTGCTGTCATATGTCTTGGAAGAGTGGATTTAAAAGAATATTCCTGCTAAGTATCGTCAGAGTATTCGTAAAAATGGTTATTATATGTAATTTTAAAGTGAGGGGCACTTATAAGTACCGTCGGTAGATAAAGGGTTAAAGTCAATTCCTACTTAGGTCAGCAAAGAAAAATTTTATTTTTGTTACTTATTATTAAAAAATTACAATTAATATAAATATGTATATACATATGACAGAATCACAATATTAAATGGCAAAATAGAAGCGATTTTTCTTTCAAGGTGTTGGATTATTATTTTTGTTTGTTACTATTCATTCATTCATAAATCACATTCTCAGAAAATAGGCCACCTCAGGTAGTATTCAAATCCATCACCTTTGGATTAGAAGTCAAACGCGCTAGCCATTGTGCTATAGGAACACAACGAGCTATTTTCTTTTTGATGTATGGCGTTATACTATTAGTTTTGTTTGTTACTATTAATTAAATAATTAATTAATTATAATATTTGAAAAAACTATATTAACATCAAGTGTCATCCGCTACAAAATTAAAAAAATGTATTTGAACTTGAGTGGATGAATAAAAAGTATTTTATTAATGATTGAAAATTTGAACAAGATTTATATATATATATATATATATATATATATATATATTATATATATATTAATAAATATATATAGGGAGAGGGCAAGCTAATAGTATGAATTGAATAAACATTGTCGAGGAATCAATGAACTACATTTTCAACTTAAAAATACAATATTATATTAAAATTAAAGAATTTTTTAACGAACTTTTCTAATTTTAAATATTAAAGAATTTTAAGCATATATTATTTTATAACCAGTAATCTTAAGCATAGACTACCACATGCTTTCTAAAATTTAATTATAGATAAAATTTGCTTGATTTCTTTATTTGAAAAACTACTGCAATTTCATTGTTCTAGGTGAGTTAGGCACCTGATAAAACCAGTTCAAGGCCATAGATCATCACAAAATATGTTAAAACAAATAATAATTTGAAAAAATGTCCCGAAATATTTTGAAAATAGGGGAAAAATTTGAATCACAAAAGGAAAAGTTCATTATTTAGAAAATGCCCTTCGCTATATGGAGGTTGGTTATTTTACAAAGAAAATAAATAGTAAAAAGTTCTTGGTACCAAGAATTTCGCAAAATAGAGGTTCATTATATGGAGGTTCGAGTGTATATATATACAACATAGTCTTAATAATTTTTACTCGAGAGTCAGAAATTATTTGAACACCAAAAATAAAGGAAACATATTTTGGAATTTTAAAATATAAATACTGCAGTGTAATAAACATTACTGACTTAGGACAAGTTTTAAAAATTTATATAAATGTAGGTTTAACCTGTTTTGTGTAACCAGCCAATCTTCTATCTTTCTGTGTATAATGTTGAGCCAATCCTACTGAAAATAATGGATAGGAGTGCTAAATCCATTACAAGAAAGAAAATCTCTAAAGTTGCATTCAAAAATGCATAGCTGCATACAATGAACAAGTTATTTCTACATTTTGGATTCAAATACAGATTCAAGGGTATATAGCAGGAAAGGCGAACCAGTGGCACGCATGCCATTGATGGCACGCCACACAATATTTTTGGCACGCCTGGGATCAAAATGGTTTGCATTTTCTTTCAAAATTTATAAGTTCAGTGCGAAGTTTTTCGAACAAACGCGAGTGATCCGTTGCGGAGCGGCGGGGAACACACTCGTTTGTTATTGTCTTGCCTTAGTTAAATGTGGACTACAATTGCTTATGATATAAAGTCTTTCTACGCATAGCATAGTCAATTTCATTAGCACAACTGTATTTTAAAGTTTATCTGTGTTACATTTACGATTTTTAACTGTTATTTAAAATGGATCGTTCAGCAAAAGAACAAAAAAATGCAAGGTGGTAAGTGTAACAGAGAATTTCAAGTTTGGTGAACCGAGAAACATGACATTAATTATTAGTAAAAGCGACAAAGAGGTGTGTGTTTTATGTTCTAGAATAGTAGTATGCATAACATCGTCTGTAAAACGGTATTTTGAAACAAATCACAAATCCTCTTGTCAAAGAAAGTTAACCACAGCAAAAATAATTAATTGCTTAGAAATCGTTTGGCAGATGATTACAATTCAGCATGCATTTTAAATACAAAAAACAACATCTTACAATCCTAATCTAAGTTATTTGTCATCCACAATCTGCAACAACAGAAGTCACACTAATGTTACTTTAATTTAAATTACTCGTATAACTAAAACATTTATAATTATACAGTGCAAAAGGTATTTTTTCGTAGTAAATAGAGTTTTTAGTGTATTTGGTTTTATTATTTTCCCAATGATTACGTCAAAAGTATTTGACGGCACGTCTATACCTCAGTAAACGGTTCTTTAGAAAAAATGGCACGTTGATTCATAAAGGTTCGCCACCCCTGGTATATAGTATTGTTGGACAAATTGTTGGTTAGCAATAACTAATAAATTTTTTGTACTAAAATAATCATGAACTAGGTGTATTAAGTCATATACTACATTTATAGGAGTAATACTTAGTATATATATATACAGTCGAATCCCCATATTACGAACATCGGTATTGCGAATTTTTCCATATAGAGAACTTTTTCCTGGAACTAAAAACATTTCATGATTTTCTTCGTAAAATAACCTCCCTACAGCAAAGTGCATTTTCTATATAACGAACTTTTTTCATGTGATTCAATTTTTGTCTCTCTATTCTGGACATTTCAAGTTATTCTCTCCTTTAACATATTTTATGGTGGTCATAAATCTTGAACTGGTTTTATTAGGCGCCTAACACCCCGAAAGCAGTAGAATTCTGAGCATTTCATCCAAGAAGTGCATCCTTTAATCCCTATTATCTAGTTCAGCAGAAACATCTTCGATATCCCCTTGCACCCTCAGCGGAGTTGTTTCGTGAACCCGAGTCCTTGAGTAGTGTTCATTCATCAGTCGCACTGGTAACTTCTTCTTGTGGCTCGAAAACGTCAAAACATAAGTGCTTGAGCATCATAGATAAAAATTTAATTCTTCAGGAAGTGGATAAAGGCGTCAAGAGTAACTTTCCTTGCAGTTTTCCTTTCTTTCTTTTTGATAAGTAAGATACATAAAACAAATGGATATTAATTTACAAAAAAGTGTGGATAATTATTCTTTTTATAAATATATAGTGTTTGCTAGAGTTTAAATTTGTTTTATGTTGTATATGAAGAAAATTGAAAGAGGAATCTCTATATAACGAATTTTCCATATAACGAACTTTTTTCCTGGATATAGCGACTTCGTTATATTGAGGTCCAAATATATATATATATATATATATATATATATATATATATATATATATATATCATGTTAGTGGTCTTGCTGTAAAGATTATATCATAACTCTCATATCACAGTTTACATTTTTTCCACACACATCTTGAACATCTTACACATTGTTGACAACCAACCACATTAGAGCCTAGCAAATTTATATTTTTGACAATCAACCAATTCAAATTCTACCATATTTGATTGTCGTCTTTTTTGATATCTGTCTTTGCTGGCTGGTTTAAAAGTTAGCTCAAAAGATGTGTTTATGTATATTCGAATTTTTTAACTTGGTGAATAATTGATTTTCATTGATGTCAAGACGCTTGATTCTCTTCGTAAAAGCTCTGTGAGTAAAGAAATTTTGTTAAATTATTTTTTGAAAAATACTTTTCTTATGTAATTGTTTTATTTCTACTTTTCTTACGTAATTGTTTTGCGATTTTTCTGCATTAAGAGTTTGGGAGAGTTTGTTACATAATAGTAGTGAGTGGTTTTATCATACTCTCTGAGTTTTTACATACTCTGAAATTTTGCATATTTTATTTTATTTGGTTTTTCCTACCGAGTTGCAAAGGGGGAAGGTTGGCGCCTTCAAACTAGTTTAACCCCACTTATTCGGTCCTAAGTCCGAAATTGCTTTTTGACTCGCTAGGTTCTTCTTTTTTTGTAGTTTCTTTTTTTTATTTTTCTATAATTTTGTTCTTCATGTTCAGCTTTTATATTTTTATTACGCTATTTCTTGTTATGTTCATTATCTATTATTTCTTGTTTTTGATACATAATACATATTTCTTTCATATATATATATATATTTGTATCCGTCTACACTATAATATTAAGGTTAAAAAAGCAAAGTTATTGAATATATATATATATATATATATACTAGCCGTTACCCACCCGCTTCACTGGGTATTTCACGATGTTGCATATATGTATACTGTTTACACATATATTAATTATTGATATCTAGCATTAAGAATTCGATTATATTGAAAAATATATTTATAGCTGTTACACTCTCACCTCTTGATATTAAAAGAACATAAATTATAATCTCTAATTTCTATTTATGTCTAAAATCGAAGTAGAAAGATTTTTTTCGTTCACTTAACCTAATAATCGAGTGGATTTCCACCAAAGAAACTTTCAGTGGATCTCTACTCCATAAAATAAACATGCGTGCTGAATTTCAAGTCTAAATCTAACAGAGCAAAAACGGAATTTTTATCATCAATACTTCGTTGACAGCATTCTTAGCGGATTCCAATTCAACAAAAGAGACATGCAAACCAAATTTTATTATTATAGTCTTAGCAGTTCAAAAACGGGAATTTTGTCTATCAATACGCCCCAATAACTTTCCCCGCTTCCCCCTGGAGTTGATTTCCGTAAAATCCATTATTCTTAGTGAAACTCTATTCAACTAAAGAAAAGTGCTCAACAAATTTCAAGTAAGTGAGTTAAATTCAAAAACAGGAATTTTTCTATAACATGCCTCAATCCCTCGAAAACCCACTCCTTTGGGGGTCCGTTTTTGGAAAAATCTTTGTAAAAGGAACTTTATTCCCTGAACGGAACATACCTTCTAATTTTCAAGCAGGTGGTTCTATTAGTTGAAACGCGGAAATATTTATCTATTACGCCCCTTAATTCCCCTCAGTGACCCTTGGGGATCAATTTTCCCCAAAACTATTTTGTAGCGGATCTCTACACCAAAAAAAAGCTGAAAGCTTTTAAATAGAGGGCTGTAGCGGGACGTTGAAAATAGTTAATAATAATTTGTTAGTGGTGAACGTTTCGTGAGACCTAAGTATGCCTCCACGACGAAATAAGGAGAAATTCCAACAACTTACGGAGTTTGAATGGGGGAGGATTATCGGCCTTCGAGAAGGAGATTTTTCCTATCACGCAATCGGAGCTCGGGTGCAGAGGAACAGTTCCACAGTGTGTGAGTTTGGAAGCAGTGGACCGACGAGAACCGAACTACTCGAAAAACTAGCAGTGAACGACGGAAGGTAACGTTAGCGCACTACGATCGACACCTGCTCCACATGGCGGTGAATGACCGCACAGCTTCCTGCAGGCAGTTGGCAGCACGATGGTCTACTGCTACAAGTGTACTAAGTCGGCTTCGTTAATATGTCGACGTCTGCTGCACCGTGGATTCCGTGTAAGGATGCCTTTATACAGGATCCCCCTCACGGCAAATCATCGACTGCTGCGTCTGCAATGGGCTCAAGAGCACAGAGCCTGGCAAGCTGATTGGCACCAAGTTGCCTTTTCAGATGAATCACGGTGTAATTTGTGGGACCATGATGGCTGCATTTGTGTCAGACGCTATGCCGGTGAACGCTGCCTTCCAGAGTGCATTATCGAACGACATAATAGCCTAATACCTAGGACACAGTTTTGGGTGCGATTTCGTATCATAAGCGATCCAATTTGCTACGAATTGAGGGTAATCTCAATAGCAACAGGTACGTCTGTGAAGTGCTACAGCCCTAAGTTGTTGCCTTCTTTCAAGGCATCCCCAAAGCTATCTTTCCGCAGGATAATGTACACCCACATGTTGAAAAGACAGTTCGAGACTTCTGCTCAGCTCAACACATGCAACTTCTTCCTTGGCCTGCTTATTCACGGGATACGTCGCATATTGAACACTTGTGGTATTTGATTGGTCGGCGTCTCCCTCGTGATCTGCGTCCTGCAGCTTCAAAAGACGAACTTTTGCTGCACATACAAGCAAAATGGATTTTTCTTCCACAAGCAGACATTCAAAATCTGTTTGACTCCATGCCACGTCGTATAGCAGCACTTATTCCAGTGCGTGGTGGCTACACTTAGATACTGGTTTCGAACACTTAATATTGTTTTTTTGCTTTAAAAATTTTGTCATTTCTTAGTACTAATACAAGTCGTTTGTGCATTAAATTTCATCTAATTCTGATGATTTCTTTATCGTGTTGTAGTTTTTACAAACATCAGTTTATATATGTATTGTATAATAAAGTAAAATAAAATACTAAGTGAGAAAGTTGTATAACCTACAAGGCCAAAGAAGAAAGAAATTGATTCCAAAAAACATAGCAATTGAAGATACAGAAAGAGTCTTTGGACTAAAACGGAGACCTGTTTTGATTTCTAAATCTAATGTTGAATTAGGCCATCGAATTAGGGTTTAGTTGCTTTATGGTACCACCTTCCACTTACAGTAGAAATTTTTGACATAATAGAAAAAAACAGAGCCCTGTTGAAAAGTTATGTGTATTTCTAAAACACGTGGCTGATAAACCAGACAGTAAAATGAAATGAAATTATGAAGAAAGAGCAATAAGTTTTATCTTATAGAGAAGAATATAACGAAAAAAATTCTATAGAAAAAACTAGGGAAAATAACTTACATGGAAAAAACAATAAAGAAATATGAAGACGAAGTATCTTATGCAATATATATATACAGTCGACTCTCGATAATTCGAACTTTCGATAATACGAACTTCTCGCTAATTCGAAGTATATGCTCAGCCCCTAGAAAAACTCTTGATATTTCGAACTAAAACCATACGTTTTGGTACTCTCAATATTTCGAAGTAAAATTTGTGGTTGACCAGACTACAACACGAGATAATTCGAAGTTATCCTATAAAACTTTCGACAATTCGAACCTTCAATATTATGATGTTAGATTCACTTCCTGTACCTAATTATCCCACGAACGGTTTTTTTACTGAACTTATTTTCAGTCCAAATTGTGCATGTTGATTGTTTATTATATTTCCGGTATTTGCTAAGCAGAATTTTGATTTGTATTCCTAAGCTATCTGTTTTTTTCTTTTTCCGTTAATACCCAAGCTTTAGATGGATAAAGGAAAAACTGCTTTCTTTTTTATTCACTGTGCAGTAATGAGTGATGCTTCCTTTTACAAGTATTGCACAATAATTTTGATTTGCGTTGAGTATTTATTACTATAATAAAATGAGTCACATTTTTAAACAGATGTTTTTTTTTTAAATAAAGCACTCAAACTACATCCAAGATAATTCAGCAGAATCGTTTTATGGCAGAGAATTGAAAGCGAGAAATAAAGCCTTTATATAAAAATGTACGAGGTAAAGATAGGAGAGACTCAGGGATTTAACTTTATTCTATTATTTTTTTAAAAAAAGAGCGGTAATGTGCCCCTAAGAATTGTTCCACGTGCCATAGTTGTCGACCCCTGCTATAAAGTATACCCCGTAGCTGAGTGTGAACTGTGAATACGCCTTGTGCTCATTTTAGATTCCAAATTTTAAATTAAAAATATTATTTTACTAAAGTTGTGGTGATTTACGTTTTCTACCTGTTAATTTCGATAAATGTAACTACTATTTCCATTTTAACAGCTTTGATCATGATTGACAAGGCTTTGAGAGCTGTTACTCCTTTGACAATCCACAGCTGTTTTAAAAAGTCAGGCTTCCCTCGCCGAATCTGGTAGAGATGTGGACGATACACTCACTGAATTTAATGCTGAACCATCCCTTTGGGAAGCTCTTCCAGAACAAGATTTGACATTTGACGACTACGTATTGCTTGACACGGACATTGCTGTATGGGGAGCTCTATCTGACGCTGAAATTGTGGCTTTGGACCACAATAATACAGAAAGTGATGAAGACGAATCGGAGGAGTTGACTCCGGTAACTCTGTCAGAAGCTTAAGTATCACTAAACCAACTACACAACTTTTCCCTTCAAAATCATGTTGATGCAAACATTTTACAGGCTTCATTTGTTCTAGAAAAATCTATTGACAAAGTTAGATTGAATGCCTTAAAAAAAAAAAAAAAGATAACAGATTTTTTCGACAAAAAGAATTAATTATATATAGTATGTATATTCTTTTAATAGTTGTTTTCAAGACATAAAAGTGTATTCTTTTAATATAGAACTTTTAACTTCTGTTTTATTTTTATACCGTATAAAATGTACTTTAAAAATAATGTACAATTGTTGCTTTATTACATAGTTTTAAATTTAAATGTGTTAGAAAAAAACTTCTTTTTGTGTATTTTGAGAGTTTTTTCCTACCCTCTTGATAATACGAACTCTTGGTAATTGGAAGTTTTTCATTGGTCCCTCCAATTTCGAATTATCGAGAGTCTCGACTGTATATATATATATATATATATATATATATATATATAGTTTCATGTGTTTGTACAGATAGTTTCATGTGTTTGTACAGACACTTAAATTAAAAAAAAGGATAGATTTGATATTAAAATATGAGATAATTTTTACTCAGTTTACTTTAGTCATATATATATCTACCTAATAACATTAAAATGTACTATCAATATTTTACATACACATTGATGTGGAACACACTCAAATTTTCACTCAACGTAACAGAAGTTGAGTCATTTTTTTTATTTTTACACCACATAGTACTTAACAGTGTGATTGTGTTTGTATGAACTGCATCTGTTACTTTGATGTGCGCTTTATTGAAAAACGCAAAACTGTAATGAAAACTTGAAGATAATGAACGAAGTACGTTTCCACAACTGTTATTTGGAATGAAGCTCAGTTAAAAGAAAACTTGTGAGTGGGGAATTTTATTTTTAAATTGTATTATTAATTTACCAGTCTTTAATGTATTTAAATCCTCATTACACCAAACAAAGGTCTTAAAAGGGGTTTACTAGCTCCAAATAAATATATTCTCCTCGGAAGGAATATATCTCTAAATGAATCCCTTTAACTTATCTTCTTTCGTAAAGAAGGAGATCAGTTTCCCGAAATATCTGAGTTATGTACTGAATCCCCTATGAAGACTACTCTCTTTTCTGATACGAGTCCATTTGATTATCAATACAGTTTAATTCTAATTAAATTATCTCCATACCAAATTTAAGATTTATTGAAATATTTTATGTTAAATATTAAAACTTTTATTTGTATAGTTGTCGTTCTCTTTTTAAGGTATCCGGCTACCCTAAAATCGTGATTTTTTCAAAAAATTGACAATTTTTTTGAATGATTTTATTTTATTAGCTTTATATATAAAAATGACAAGTGTTTTATTTTCTATTCACTAGACCAAAATCTGCAAGAGTATTAGTAAAAACTGATGCCATAACTTTACGTAAGATGTCAAACTTTAAAATACGTTGTACTCGAAATATGATGTTTTCGAAAAGCTCAAACGAGGGGCAGCGATTGCTCAAAAAGTTTTAAAAATAATTTGCTGAAATTTTTTATGTACGTTCTGTATACTAGTAGAAGTGTTTTAACCTTCAAATTTATTAATCACTGTTTTATTACAAAATTTACAGTTCTTTATGTAAACATAATCACTGTTTTGTAAGCAATTTCATATAATAACTAAGATAAAAAACTCTAGTTTTTGTAAAAATTAAAATATCTCTTATCCTGAAGGTCATTTCAAAAAGGAATAGCCAAGTAATACATCAAAATTGAAAAAGTGAGAATTGATTCACGTTTACTATTTGCACAGATTGATTGATTGATTGAATATTAACGTCGCACTGTTAAGCTACACGAGGGCTTTTGGCGACGGACCACTTAATTTTGAACCATGGTCAAGTGACGTGGACGACACCTGAGCTAGCACCTTGCTCTCCTAACTACCACACCACAGCAACGGGATGACGTTTCAGCTCTCGACAGATTTAACGTGCATCGCTGCCCTACACGACGGGTCTTTAGTGGTACTGGACTCGAACTCGTAACAAGGCAAACCACGATCCGACACCTATACCACTTGGATACCGCGGCCTCTATTTGTACAGAACGGGCCCCTTTCATGTACCTTTTTGTCAATTTTTAACCATTTTTTCCCATTTTAGTAATAATAATTAATCCCATTTTAGTAATTTTTTTTCTCTTCTTAACTATAGCCTTTTTTTCTTAAAATTTACTAAATAAATCTAAAAACCACGAAAAAAGAGAAATCTCCGTATCTTCATTTTTTTAAAAAAAAGTTGTCGCAAGTAGTCGGATATCTTAAATTTGTATTTTTTGTGGAGAATTTATCATTCCATATAAAGATAATTTGGTTAATTTTACATAACAATTTTAAAATTCTAAAGAACGAATATTCTAAACATCATACAATTTTTAAAACTTACTTTTTCAGTAATATTGGTGAGATAGCACTTACCTGCAAAGAAAAGAAAAATATTTAAATATAGTGTTAATTATTTAATGTTTTAATAAGAAAATAGTACATTTTATATTAGCACTTAAATAAAAATAAGTTCTATAAACATAGAAAATTACAAAATTCAGAGATTAAAGTTAATGTTGAACAGCTCAGATATTGCCAGCAATAAAATCATTTAAGGTTATGGTGTGGTGTGACTATATAGGTCTTATTTTCCAAAATACTTAACTAGTATTTCGGAAAGGTACAGTGTAGAAATATATTGCTGGTGCAAACAAATATTAATTCCAAAAGAGCACATTTTCGAAACTGCTTTCAATTTTGCGAAGCCTATCACGCTAGATAAAGAAGACTGGTGAATGGCAGTCTTAAAAATGTTGTGGAAATTGTTAGAATCAAAAATCGAGCAATTTCAAACCTCATTGTGTTGGAGGTATCATTACTAAGTTTGTTATCCATTATTTGATACGTAGAAGTGATATAATATCAATTAAAAATTCTTCTTCTTTCTTATCCTTCTAGTCTGAATCAAATCAGATCCATGAATTTGTAAGGAATCTAAAACTAAAATAGACCTCTTCTAAAGGTCCTCTCATACCAAGTCAACGCATGAAAGTAAATGTTGTGGTGTAGCCTCTGCATTATTACACTTGGTGCAAATAAGAAAAGTCTTGTCACTGTGGGAAAATCTAAGGGACTTTAAATGCCTCGTAGACAGTCGAGCAAAATTATTTTGATCTCTCCTTTCACCTTTTAGGTATCTGACTACGTTCGGAACCGTGATTTTAAAGAAGCGCATAAATGGATAATTTTCATGATATTTAGTGTCACTTAGATTAGAATATAAATATAAAATTGTTTTAAGGACATTTTGACAATTTTTTTTTATTTAAATACAATATTTTGGCAAAAAATTAACTTAGAATAATCTTTATTCAAAATGTTCTCCTTTCGTGAAAAATGTTTCTATTATAAAAATATTTTGCCTGTATATAGCTCAGACCTTTGTTCAGAGGCTCAACTATGATTTTTGAAAAATTCACATTATTTTTAGAGTTACAATTCATTGAAATAATTATCGGCGGTTTTTTAAAAAAAATTCTCTTCTCTGTTGTTGTAAAACATGGATAAACCCACATCTAAGTTATATATTTCAAAAATTCTGGTTGAGCCTCTGTACAGAGGTCTGAAATATATACAGGAGAAATATTATTATAATAGAAGCATTTTTCACAAAAGGAGAATATTTTGAAAATAGGTCATTCTATGTTCAGTTTTTGTCAAAATATTGTACTTAAATAATTTTTTATTGTAATACTATTCTTAAAACAATTTTATATAAATTTTCAAATCTAAGTGACACTAAATATCATAAATATTATCCATTTATACGCTTTTACAAAATCATGATTCCGAACGCAGTCGAATACCTTAAAACTGATTGACGCTCCAGGACACTGGCCAAGATACCATGGATGCAGTGGTGGTTGTTTCTAGGAGATGTATATGGAGGCTAGGAGATGTATATGAAGGATGTATATGGAGGTACATCAGAAGTTCCTCATTGACCTTTGACCATTGCAGCACTACCCTTTGAAAGGTCACCAGCAATGTCATATTTCAAATTTATGATCAAGGGGGAAGAGCAGCTTCCATCAGCCTAAATCCTCTTAAGCGCCCATGGGCAGAAATCTAACTTTGCTCGTTTGCCTGTAGATTTCAACTGAGCATAATGGATTGGCATTCCCGCCTAGCGTAACCCTACCGGGAGTAAAATTCCCTACAACTTCACCAATTCCGCCCAGTACCCCACGCCACAACGAGGCAAGCTGCTGGATTTGAGAGGGAATTAAAAATTATAAAGTAATAAACTGACGATAAGTGCAAGCCAGGCAATACTTCTCAGTATACAAGGGTCTCGAACTTGTCCACTTTCGGTAAGAACTTGAGTAAAGTACTGTAGCTATCTGTTCCTCCTATGGAAATAACTATTTTTCTAATACGTGGCTCGGGGTAGCCCAGCAATTTTACTTAGTCTTCGATTTCCTGGAAAGTATGCTTGTAATTCTCTTCCTTATTTCTCAGATTTACACCGTTAGATTTCATATTGCCAAAAATTTAGTGTTTTAATTCTTGTGCTGGGAAAAACACCAGCTTGTATATTTTAAATGAATGCAAGTTGCCGTAATTACATTTTGTCAGCAATCTCGACCCAGTTTATTGATATACACGGGCTTAAAGTCTGCTTGCCTAACTAATGTTTTCAAATAAGAAGCATATTTTTAGTGTCACTTATGTGAGCTATTTTAGCGTGTACACATTTAGGGATAAATGCTTTGAAAACGTAAATTACAATGACAGTCTTTCGTTTCTTTATACATCTCCACAGTTTTGCAATTTTCTTAAAAACCTGTCACATTCAAAAGGAAATAGTTAAAAATGTACAGCCACCAGTGTTAGAATTAGGTGGCAAATCGTCAGGAAATTCTAGATAGGGTAGTCTCAAATGTAGATTGCTAGAGATTTTTATAAAATACATAACAATTTGTATGCAATTTGTGAAAATAGTTTATAGAGATCGGATTCGTAGATAAGATCTTTCTACGGACATGATGACTAATTAGGGTAGATATTTCTGCACAGAAGTGAGACGCATCAGAAGTAAGACAGTTCACACACACACACGCACACATGCACACACGCACACATTTTAGTTGATATTTCTGAAGATTTATGCAAGATTTTGGGAGTGAAACTTTTTTATTCCCAATTTTACATTATTTACCCATTTCCTTTTCATGTTTTACAAAGAAAAAAATCAAATTCGCTTCTCCAAGCTTCATTTCTCTTCAAAGTAAGAACAGAAAAATTACAGTAATTGAACTAAGACTTACAATGCCGTTCAAAATTTTACAACGTTTCTTTTTATTGCTTTATAAAAAGTCTTTAGTAAAATATAAAGCAACTTATATGTAAGCAAAAGAGATTTTTAAAAATAAATCTTGAATAAAAAAATTCCACATTTATGTAAATTAAACATCACATCGTGATGACGTAGGCACAAAATTTTTAATTAAATTTATTTTTTTCAAAAAAAAAGAAAAGAAAAAAGTGAGAGATGAACTCCCTTTTCCATTCAATTTAAATTAAAAATTGAAAATGGAGGACAGACAATAAACTGAAACCTAAAGTATTTCAGTTTCTTTTTGATCCAACGTATATTTTCTAGTTACCTTAAAAAACTATCAAAGTATATTCGAACCAAATAACATGAGTATTTCAAATCGTTTTACTTAAATTATATTTCCGCTAGACGAAATTCGTTTTCTTCGAATAAGCCAAGATTTCATCCTTTTGTTTTTTTATACATTGCATCTAACATTTTTATCATGAAATTTTTCTAATTCTTTTTTTAAAAAATTCTTTCTTCGATTGTTCGACGAAATTTTTACCATTTCCAACACACAAACAAAAATTTTGTAATCTCTTTAAAACATTTCAGCTTGTTTGATCTCCAGTTCTGAGTAGTTTCTTTTTTTCCTTTAAGAAAAACGACTGTAAAATTCTCTTGCCACCAACATGAAAAAAAAAAAAAAACAGAGAAAAGTGAAGTACAAGTAATGAAAAAAAATTGCGAAATCTTTCCTGGTTTTATCGTTACTGTCAAACGTGATCAATTTAATCCCTAAAGAAAATCTTCCTTCTCTATGAAAAGACTCATTTTTATTTCTTCTCTCTTTTTTTCCCAAGAAGCCATTTTTTTTAACAAACAGTACAGGTGAGATTTTATTGCAGAACTACGCATGCTCACAAAAAAGCTGCAATATATTTTTAAATCTTATTACGTTTTTTAAAGTAAAATGAAAATTATTTAATATACATGAGACAGTTTTTCATTTTTAATTAGAAATGCAGGTAATAGAAGTTTTTATAGACTTTGTGAATTTTAAAATTATATGGATCAATAAAGTTAGTATTTGTACAGAGATGACTAAATTTTAAAGCAGCTTTCTCATTTTTATTATCAACAAACTTTTTATTTATTGTCTAAATATTCAGATAACTTGATTATTATTAAGGTGATGACAGTTATATCGCATATGTACACAAATAATTTTAAAAAAAGGTATTTTGTTAGACATTGTTAAATACACAATCGAAGCATTGTCTTCGTTTTAAATAATATAACAACGTAAGCAACTGTTCGTGATAGAATTTTAAATAGAGCATATGGCCTACTAATTTTTATCTTCTGTAATTTTAATTCTGAATTCGATTTGAAATTTGTGTGTGAATTCCAACAATAATTCTATCATAACAATTTTGAATGATTCTCTAGCTAAAAGCCATTTCTGTTTGAAAATCTTATTTGAAGTAATTAGTAAATAAATGTGATCTTGAGCAAAAATCTCAATGAATTTAAAAATCGTTCTTGGCTTTTAGAATCCAGTTTCTCTCTCTCTTCAATCCCCTTTCATATAAAGCATCTATTCAGAAATTAATGTGTAGTATATTATATTCTGTTATCGCGATAATATCTTTAGCGGACATTTTGCGAAAACTTTTATTAATTTATAAAATAATTTTATATTTTAGAATAATCAATAATTCAAACTAATTGTGATTCACATGATACATGAGCATCTTGAATTGGTTGTTTTTGAAAAATGTTCATTATATATATATAAATATATATATAAAATAAATGTGCTAAATGTACTTAAAATGCTGATAATACATGGAATTACATACCTTCTATAATATACAATCACTGAAGAGACAGAAAAACTGGTTAGACATGCGTAAGTAACTAACGGGGGTAGGCAAACAATCAGTGCAATGCGATCCGTTTTTAATATAAAACTTTAAAGGTCAAGCAAAACTTCTACTATGCTCTTGCCGCGGTATTGCAAGGTTATTTAGATTTAAATCGCTCTAATTATGGCGTTAAAATTTGCACACGATAGATGGACAGAGAGAAAATTTAGATTTGCTTGTACGAAAGTTTTACGCGTATATCTTGAATACATCGGGTATCCTTCAAAATATTATCTCTGACATCGGTGCAACTGGAAAAAGGCCTTTAAAAATGGGATCGTTGGTGACTGACGAGAATCCTTAAGCAATATATACGTGCAGCACACTTCTAATTGCCACACGTTTCAGTGTTGAGTATCGACAAATGTCGGCGTGCGAATTGTGTTGTTGTTTCAAATTCCCTTCGAGCAGGAAAATCTACACCATATCAATTTGACTTTTCCGCAAAAGAATGTCACAAGTCAGATCCTGTTCATCAAATAACTGTCCGAGAAATATGCCCCAGAAGTCCAGAAGATGAGCAGGAGAAGCAGGGAGAGATCAGGGATAGGCATAGAAAGATAGGCAAAGATCATACCACTCAGGTAACCACTACTAAAACGCGCTAAGGCCGTCAAAAGAGTCATGGAACTCCTGCACTGTAAAGATAGCTAAGACTCTTAGCCGCGTACCAGTGGTGAGCAGAAATTTTTCAAGTCAGATTTCATTTTAACTGTGGAGAGAATGAATTTCAGAATGGCTCAAGACAAAGGAATTGGGGTCAGGTAGATCCCAACCCCTACCAGCCAGCTCATCAATTGTCTTATTCCGTGGCACACCCACATACGATGGTATCCAATGGAGGCACTATTGTTTCTTATGACCAAGCCTAGCCAATTTAGAAATAATATTCAGATCAGTGCTGTCCACAATCTTTGGCCAGTTTTTCAAATATTGGATGGATCTCCTGCTGTCTGCCATGATCCAGATACTGTCCTTATTAGAGTTGAGAGCATGGTCGAGAGCCCCACTGATAACAGTGCGAATTGCTCAACGGACCATCTCAGATATGGGCTTTCGCGGCCAAACACAAACTTGTGTATTGTTGCTGTTCATATCAAATCTTTGGGCCTCTACTAGATAAAAGAACGATACAATTGAGGTTTAATTACTGGAAACACGTTTCCAAATCTGATGAGTCTAGTTTCCAATTGTAATGGGTAGATGGTTATGTACGGTTATGGACACAATTTTATGAATCCATGGAACTTTTTTAAATGTCGACAATGGACGTTCAATCTGGGGGAACCTCTGTGATGGTAGAGGTGTGTGCATTTGGAACTATATGAGACCTTTGATGCGTCTAGAGATGATTCTGATAGGTGACAGATATATAAGCATCCTGTCCGTTCACCTACATCCATTCATGTTCATTATATATTCCACTGAATTTGGATAATTCTTGCAGAGCAATATTATACCCAATACGTCAAAAGTTGTAAATGAACAGTGAATGTGTATGTATTTGTTCATACACATTCACTACCGACCTAAATTTTTATTCGATATTTCACTAAATATTTGAATTTTTACATAGTAAGATTAGTTTTCAACCTGCTATCTACTGTTAAGCCCTGCCCAAATAAGTCTTTGAGCATGCGCAGTAATGCACTATTTATTTCGATTCAATCTCAACTCTTTTCGTTTCACTTTCTAAATCTGTTTTCCAGTTAAGTGAGGAAAGCTTGAATTGTCACTACGCGCAGTAATTTCCAAGGAAGCCGAAACATTTTTCTATCTCTTACTTGAGCAATTTATTTTTCTATATTTAGCTGTCGAACACTTTAATCTTTTTTACAGGTGTGTGGAACTGCTATCTCCAGTGGGGATGCAATTTATCGTTTGCTGAATGCCGAAGATTCTTTTGTAATAAATAAAAAAACAGAATATCCCACATGTCCTTCTGATTGTGCAAACGGCTTTTGAAAGTTGAAAATTGAATGCCTTTTTTATTATGAAACAAATTTCTTCAAAGAAGGCTTTCGTGCTCCGTAAATAATAAGTTTCCTGAATTTAAAAGTCGTTTTTATAAACTTATTTTTAGAAACCTGTGAAGCAAAAATTTTGGTACACAAAATTGGTTAGTAATTCAGAAACGATGGATTTTTTAAGAATAATGTATCTAAAAATTTAAAGTCTCTTGTAATTAAAGAATTAAAACATGTAATGCAACAGTTAAAATTATAATGAACGTTACACCCACATTAAAATGCAAGAAAGAAACTGCAGTCTCAAAGAAAATAATATTCCTTCTATACCATAAGTAAATTTATGTGCATTTTTCCAAAATAAAATTTAAATCAACACACTCATACGCATTATTAAAAAATACAAAATTTTAATTTAATATTTTTCAATTTTTCCTTTTACCAATATCTTTACTTTCAATTTAAAAATTTAATCCTATAAACATAAAGTAATTATTCTTCAGTTTTATTTTAGTTCATTTTTTACTTTTAGAGATCTTATTTTCATGTAATCTGATCAATATTATTTTGGAGTAATCTTTTGCGGTAAGTTTAGCAAATTTGATGCAATAAGGTGAGTAAAAAGAAAGCAAATAATTCTTCAAAGAATTTTTAATGGAAACTAGTAAACATTCAGGTAACACGAATAAAAAACATAAAAGAATAATGAAAATAAATAATGCTTTTTTTTTCATTTTGGATATCTAATTTAATACTTTTGCAGGATATTTACTTCTGTGTTAGTTTTCTCATTTTGAATTTTTCTTAATTCCGAAAAGTCAGAAATATAATCTTATCTGAATTTCAATATGCATTTAGTAATTTGACATCTCAGCCACTGTAGATGTTTAGTCTAAAAGGTTTTTGTGAAACATTTTTTTTCAGGTATTCTTTCTTCAACAATAACTTGTTGGTTATGATTCTGATATGAACCAGTAAGACAAAGTTTTAAGGGGACATGGTACGATTTACACAAAATTTTTAATTTTAGGATTTTCAAAATTTTTTTGTTTGCCTTCTATGCGTGTATACTATATAAAACAAATTTTGTGCTCAAAATTTCATAAAAGCTAGCCATTTAATTTCTTAAGGAAAAAACTTAAAATTTATGAAGTTATTTTAAAATGCTGTTCCTTCTACAAAAATTTACGTCCATGCATGAAATTTGATTTACATGTACATCAAACTATGTATATCAAAAGTTCGTATGGGTTTTGCGACAGCATGATCGGTATTCGTATAATACTTCTCTTTATGAGTAATTGAAAATTCCTTAAATAATGTATAAGTTCTGAGTTCAATTATTTTTTAAAAGATAAATATCGCTTTGATTCAAAAGTGCATACCAACTTGTGTTATATGTACTATTAGCAATAAGTAAAAAAAAATTCAAAGCATTAGGTCCAATAGAAAAAAGCCTTAGCATTTTAAATGAAGACAAACTAGTTATTTTTTCTTTCTGAGATAAGTAAGTTTAAAGTGTTGATTTTCCATAGGGATATGAATAAAAATGAACGTAAAAGCTATCATAATTCTACGTTTTTTAAGTTTAGAGCTTTCAAGTTTTGTGAGGTTATAGAAAAGTACATAAAAAAATAATTTAGTCTAAAAAAATTAGATCTGATTTTTTGACCGATTTTTGTCAATTGAATCGTACTGTGTCCACTTAACGAAAATATAATCTACAGAGTGTTGTCGAATCAGAGCGACAAATTCAGAGGGTTGATAGTAGGCAGCATGGGGCCGCAAACTACGTTTGGTCGGCGAAAATCGTGATGATAGTAGCCTTCAGGAGGGACAATGAGTTAGGTCAATAGGTCAAACGAATGTGAGGATTCGGGGCTCTTTGATAAGGTTGAAGGAACTAACCTGCACTCCCACTTCTCTAAGTACCCTCCCTCTTCCTCTAAGTATCTACCTGCAATTTTCCCACTTCTCTCAGAGTTGCTGCAAGGAGTACCGGCCACTGCGCACTAGAACATGTGGTTCATGCACGATGGTACACCAGCATATTTTTCGATTATGGTGCGTAATTACCTCCGTGCTATATATCCCAGGACGTGGATTGGACACGACAGGCCTATTTCTTGACCTCCACACTCCCCAACTCTACTTCCTGGGATTTCCTCTTATGGGGCCACCTAAAATTACTTTTGTATGAGACGCCGGTGTCTACAGCGGAGGATCTCAATTCACGGATCGTCGTCGCTTTAGCTGACATCACCAGGACACCAGATTTGCTTGAGCGCATCCGACAATCCTTTGTCCGACAATGTCGGTTGTGCTATGATCTACGTGTCCACAACTTCAAACAATTCCTATGACAATCGTTTGCCTTTGCATTTCTAAAGTCGAGCTGTGATGCATTGTTTCAACAAGGTTCTAAAAACGTTCCACGGGAATGACGTGTCAAATATTGGTTAAAGCTGTCCATAATTCGTGAAGGTTTGTTGATGCTGTGTGATGGCCTTTCACGCCTTGTTCCACAACATCCCAAGTATGCTCAATACTATTTAAGTCTGGGATTCTGGGTCACCAATTTATAACAGAAAATTTAGAGAAATGCTCATTCATTCAGCCAGTAGCCAACCGGGACTTGTGAGAGGTACAGTTGTCTGGTTGGAAAACTCCATTACCGTGCGGATAACAGAACAGCATAAACGGATGGAGGTAATCACGCAGAAACTCTACGTACGGAATTACATAGAGGGAGGTTAGTACACACACCAAAGATCCCAAACAGTGCCACGAAAAACATTCCAGACCATGATTGAACCACCATGCTCCTGTACAGTTCCAACCTGGCATGCAGGATCCATGGCTTCAGGAGCCTGACGCCATATTCTCAGCCTCCAATCGGCGTTAAGTAGTCGGAATCGAAACTCATCAGTTCATGCTACTCGTTTTCAGTTCTCTACACTCCAGTCTTTCTGCTCTCTTGCCCAGACAAGACGTGTAACCCAATGGCGTTTATTGAGCAAGGATACTCTTGTATATTGACTGCTCCCGATCACTAGTTTTTTTCCCGCCTTCAATGTATTCTTGGTATACCCTTGACACTGTCGACCTTGAAAATCCTAGCTGTCTGACGATTTCAGAAACTGAATGGTCCATGCGTCGCGCACCCACGATTTGTCCGCGATCAAAGGCGTCTAAATCTGGCAGTTTACGCCTACTGTCAATTCCAACAACTAATTCAGAACAACCACTGTACGCACTATATATGTAGTTACCACAGCACTTTCAATTGCGCATAAATGATGCACAGCTCTACACAATTTGCATAGTCCTTGCTATACTCTGAAGTGCCCTATTCAGTGGCACTTCAGTGTATAACATAGATGCAATGTTTTATCCCAAGGTCATGCAATTACAAATGTGGTATCTAAGTTATTTTCATAACTAAAATGAAGACGTAAATATTATCCACGGAAATTTATCCTAGGAATTAAACTAAATGATGGCTAAATTACACAAGAATTAAACTTGAAGTTAATTATGGAGTTTTCTAAAAAGAACAATTTGATGTCAACCCAAAGAAAAACAGTTAAAAAATAGAACTCATATTTATCGGTATTGAAACTTAAAATAAAAATAAATAAGTAGAATAAAGTAATATTAAATTCATTGTAAGATAAGATGATACATATTTTTATGCGAAAGCAGGGGGAAATAGAAAGCCACATTTAACGCAAAATTGTCGTCATCGTTATTCATTTTGCATGAAGCATGCATTATTGATAAATTTTCCATGCTTAAGCATCCAAATAATAAAGCTATTGTATTTAATGAATACAAAAAAAATCGATTTATATATTATATTTAGAGAGAAAATTGATAAGTTTCATGTTAAAATGGATAACAGTGGCAGGAAAAAGGGTTAGCCATTAATTTCTCCTAAAATTGGGTGATGAACTTTTAAAGGCCTTCCAGATGAAGTGCGAGACAGACACGTTCCAGAAATCGGAAGTGGGGTTATGAAGCATTTTACGGCTTCTTTTATGGGTTCTCCGGTGGAAATCTCTCGGAGGAGGCGCTTAAAAGACTCATAAACAACCCTCGTTACAATACTAAAGATATGTCTTCTGCTGTGGTGCTACTGAAGGAATTAGTTGGTTGAAAAATGCCGGATAAAAGTGCTTCACGTATAGTACCAAAGTTTCTTTAGATGTGAAAGTTATAACTTTTTAACAGGGAAAAAAAGAGAAACATTCTAAGAATTGTCAATACTATTTTGTAACTATAAATAGGGCAAAAAGTTTATGGTAAAACAAGTAATTTAAAAATATATTCACTACATGACCAAACATGTAATAGGCTATTAATTATACTTTTACAAAGTAGGTAATCATAAATTTCTATGCGCAGAAACAAGTTTAAAATTTTACATACAAAACCTTGTGGGAATTTCGAATCTTTCATGTAAAAACTCATGCAATAATTTTATGTGTTTTTTTCATGCATCTACTGTAGTCTGAAAATTTTATAAGTTTTGTTTCAATTCTCATTAATTGCCATTTTAAAATATCCTTTTTTAAAGATTTTCCTTAGCTAGAAGCAAATAAATTCAAATTTAACCTGGTTCTTAATTAATGTTGCTTGTAGCAAGCGTTGGTTAATAGAACCCTCAATAGGTAGTGTTGTGTGGCCTATTCGCGCATCCTAGAGTTCTTGAAAACGCGAATATTCCGGTTTTGAGAGGAAATACATCGTGGAGGTAGTAGGTGATATGGTAGATATTGTTAGTTTTTAATGAATCTTCAAGTTTTTTATGTATGTTTCGTGTTCTTTTCTTGTGATGTTCTTGTGGTGTAAAAATAAAGAATGATTTGCTGTGAACTGGAACTGAGGCATTCTTCCACAAAGCCAGCTAAAAAGAAAACACGTGGCTAATTGCAACTGCATGCATAACAAGCTGGCACTCAATGTTATATGCTCTAGTTTAGAACACGTAAGAGGTCGATGACAGACCTCGCATTTTGAACAATAATCAAATGGTGAAAACAATGTTTGATTCATTTTGAAATGTACTAATTTTAGTGGCGCAACAGCTCATGAGAGCGAAGGTCTACTGTGTCCATCTCAGTATTCGTGATCTTGGGTGCTGAGGTACATGAGTAACTGTTTCGGTAAGGTGGTCAACCTAACGCGAAACCCACAGAGCTTAGTCCCAAAGCAAGCTTGGTACTCATTTATCGACCCACTGAAGACATGAAAGGCTGAGTCGACTTCGCCCGGCACGGGGTTAGAATGCTGGACCTGTAGTGTGGAAGCACGATATGCTACCACTCGGCAACTGGGCTACCACATCTTATTGTAAGAGCAATTTGAAGTCAGATTGAATTTAAAAGGTAATAATTACAGTTTTTCCACAAAAAGTTTTTGATTAAAAAAAATCCAAGATTGATGTTGCTTTTTATTGTAGGTCTGTAAGATCATATACTAAGAGCAGTAATATGATAAGAATACCCAAACAATTGTTTAAATTGAGGAAAACAGAGTTTTGTGACTTTTTTTGTTGTTTGGATGGGATTATATTTTTTTAGTATTTATATATATATAAACTGTATATATTTTCATCATAATTGGAATTGCATTTTTATTATTATTCAAATTATATTTTTGTCATCAATTGTTTTTTTTATGTTCCTTTTTATATATATGTAGAATATAATTATATATCTTAATTTTTATTCGATTTTCATTATTATTTACAATTTTTATTTAATTCGTATCTTGTGTTAACCCCTTTCCGTCTTTTCCCGAGCTGAGCTCGGGCAAGCGAAACGTAACATCCTGGCTCATCCCAAGTGCAGACTGGGTACTGTGAACATTTATACTGTGTAATCGGTCTTTCCCAAATTATTTCACACGTACTTTTTATGGTTTCGAATAATTAAAAAGTATCACTTGGTGGAATTTTCTGCAAAAAGAGAATGCCCCTCTGCTGAGCACCCCTCTTCACATTGGTCTGAAAGACACTTTATTGACTTGATTCCTGCAACAGAGAAAGAAACTAATCGACCACGACAGTGCATTATTTGCTGCTCAAAGAGAGACAGTAGAGGAAAGAAGGTAAGAAGAGGAACAAGATTCTTTTGTCCAGATTGCGATGTTGGGTAATGTGCATTACTGTGTTTTCGAATTTATCATACACGATCCAATTTTTGGTTAATAATTTCATAATCCTTTATGTAAATGCAAAAGATGTAAATAAAATTTGTAATTCAAGATAAAAGCTAGGTATTCTTTATAAGCTTTATATATTTATAATTAGTGTGAACTGACTCCAAAGTCTAATGTTTTTTTACATACAGTAAGCCAACTTTACAGGTAAATTACTCATTTATTTAAATACATTTTTAGGAAACTTTGCACGCGAATGGTGCTATTACGTTTAAAAAGATATGTATATATTTGAAAATATGCATAAAAAAATTGACATTTTTTTATACATAATCCAGAAATAAAATGAGCCTGGAAGGGGTTTTGTTTGATGAACTAGCGTTTCGAACCGCAGTTCTTTTCGCTCCGGTTCAACTAAAAAAATATTTTGGTTCAGTTCCGGTTTTTGTTCCGACAAAAATAACGGGTTTCGGATCAGTTCCGAATGAATATTTTTATTTTATGTACATTCTTATCTTAAATCATCTATACACTTCTATTTTATTCAACTGAAATAAATCTGCCTTCTACAAGTAGTTTGCAACGAAACTGAAACAGAAAAGTACTAGTGAACATGTAAACACAAGAAATCGAGAAAAGCAATGTACATGGAATGATGATAATTACCGTAAAATCCGAAGTATAACGCGCACTCTTAACGCAAAAAAATAAGATGGAAATTTAAGGGTGCGTGGTAAATTACAAAATATCGAAAAGTTAGTCACATTAATAAAATGACTGAAATATATCTAACCGAAGTAAACAGTTATTTTTTTTTCGGTTCAGTTTCGATTTACATTTCTACCAAAATAACGTGTTTTTCCAGATTTCGATTCAATTCCGGTTCGAAACCCTGGTTTTAACACAAATGTAATTTATATAAAGAACAATTAATAATAATATTAGATTTTAGGTATTTTTTTATCATTAGATATTCCACTATCAAATAGAGAGAGTACGTTACATAATTTGTACAAAATAATTTTAATGTCAGTTAGAATTATTTTTCTTTTTCACGTATAATATCTCTTTCGGTTGGTACTGTGTCATTAATATAACATTTATTTTCGTACAAATCTAAAACTTTTCAGAAAAAAAAACGCCAAAAGCATGTTATAAAACACCATCATTCCAATATATAAGCAAAAACACATTACGAAAATAAAAGTCACTAAAAATAGATACATTACGTTCACTTGATCCTCTATCCTCAACCCCCTTCAAGCACTTCTAGAGTTTCAAAAGATGCATAAAAAATAGATAGGGGAGTAGATATGTAGAGTTTTTCTGATTGAGTGATCTCAATTTCCTTCCCCCACCCCCTTTTTTGGCCTTTGCGGTCTTCTTTCACAAATATCGACATTTTCTCTCAACCATCTTCAAAACTTCGTTCTATTTTTTCCCATATTTTTTATGATTTTTTTTTGTAAAGAAGGGGAAAAAAAAGAGAAATTGGTTGAATTTACGTTCATCTTATTTGTTCAAAAGTCTCTCCAGTTTCTAGAGGACTTTTGGAATTGTTGGAAAGAGTTATTTTTTTATATATATCAAATATTTTATTTCTTGTTTCTTGGAAGAGATAACACGAAACAATGTGTTCCAAAATATGTACTGTGTATTTTTTGTAGTTAGAGTACTTAGAATACATTGATATATATATATATATATATATATATATATATATATATATATATATATATATATATATATATATATATATTCTTTATGATCACTTTCTATAAATAATGGATCTTTTAAAAAATTAGATTTGTCACATAATGAAATTAGTAATCGTATTATTGCTATTTATAAAAAAATAGGTTTTTGTATTCCTAAAATTAAAAGTATCCATATATATTTTTAGCTCCAAAATTCCATAAAAGTCCGGTTAAATTTAGAACTGTGACAAATGGTTTTAGAACATATATTACTACTGCAGGCAAATTACTTCATAATACTATACAAAACTTTATTAATCAGCAATGTAATAAAGCTAGAGATTATAGATTTTTTTAATAATAAAAATATTTATTCAGTTCATAGTTATGACTTTGAAGATCTTTTCAATTCCATTGATATATATGATATTACTAAAGTAATTTTAGAAAACCACAAAATGTATAACCTTAATATTAATTTTAACAAATTTAAAATTCTCATAGATTTTGTCTTAAAAGAAAATTACATCAATTTTAATGGTTCTTTATATTAACAAGAGAAAGGACTCCCACAAGGGGGCCCAGATAGTAATAGTTTGGCTAATCTTTATTTACATTTTTATGAATATAATTATATTATTAATAATGACTGCTACATATTTAGATATATTGATGATTTAATTATTTTTGGTAAAAATAACTTAAATCCCATTATTAATTTTTATCCGGCTTACTTAAACTTAGTTAAAATTAATAATAATCCAATCAAAACAAATTACCTAGAGGTAACACTGTATATTAAGGATTTGAAACTACATAGTAATATTTATGATAAAAGAGATGCCTTTAATTTTAATATTATCAAAGTGCCTTACTGGAATTAAATTTATCAATATCTATGTATAGAAATATTATTTTTAACTATATTTATCGCAATAATGTATTAGTTAGCGATAAAGCTAATATTTTTTTAAATCTTAAAAAAAATTTTAATCACTGTATTGAACATGGATATCCTGCTAACTTTCTTTGTAATTATATTAATAATGGTTTTTAATGATACAATTTTGTATTATTGTAATTATTTACTGTTATTATGTTTTGTAATGATTTTTTAAATTTATACAATATCTAATTTATTCTACAATTATTAAATAGATGGGGCCACATGCTTATTAAATTTTTTAAAATATATATATTTTGTGTGTTTCTTTTATATTTTACACTAATTTTATATGATTATTATTTTTATGATTTTTTAAAAGTATATATATATATATATATATATATATATATATATATATAATTTTCTTAATATCGTATCACAATTAATTTTATGCGGTTCTGCTCTCACCCCTCGTATTTGGTGGGAACACATTACTTGTTGATGCACTCTTGGCCATCGTTTACACTCTGAATAAAAGTAGGTTATGTTTTTGTTCATATATTATTTAGTTTAATGATTTTTTAATATTTAAATTCTACATATACAATTCTTTCCTTTCCTCTTGGTACATAGTATGACAAATTACAGGTGAAGGTTGGCTGGCCGCAAAACATGTTTAAACCTGCAATCCTGGTTCCTAAGGCCAGGAGTTTGTCATTATACTACTGTGCCTTCTTCCTAATTTTAGTTATCTTAGGTATATAACTATATGTTTATTTTTATATTTTCGTTTATATATTTGTGTATATTTATATATATGTATAAATTTATTTATATGTGTATGTATATGTATATATTTATATATTGAATTTTTATATTGGATTATATATATATATATATATATATATATATATATATATATATATATATATCTTTTATTACACGAATATGTCAAAGGAAAAACATGAAATAAGTTAGGTAAAAGCTGTTATTTAGTGAAATCATATTAGTTGTTTGAAATGGAAGTTGTGTGATCTTGAAATATACTTGGAAGTTTATAGGAAACAGACCTCATAATTTTTTTTATCAGGGCAAATTGACGAGAACATCACTTGAATTCATATCTTATTCTTTTGAAACTCGGTGTCCAAATGGTGTTAACATCAAGTTCATGACCGGCAATACTTCAGTCGTGCTTCAATCACAGCTTCAAGTCGTGCTGCCGCTAAAGACCTGCCGTTTAGTGGGACTGATGCACGTTAACCCGGGATCAGGCGTGACTAATATTATTGTTAATGGTCACGCGGGGGGACTGAGCCCCCTCCTCAATCCATTTTATTGTACACGACAAAAATTACTATTCCAATGAATAATTTAACTAAGAGAATATATATATATATACAGAGTTTTTTTCCCAGGTATATAAGTTTAAGTTGGCATTACTTTACAAGATGGCGACCAATTTAACAGCTATCAAGTGATTTTTTCTCAGTTTGGTTTGGCAATTTATCATGAATAGACTCACGCCTGAACAACACTTTCAAATTGTGCAATTTTATTTCGAAAATAATGGTCGATTTTCATAAACGAATTTTGTTTAGCGATGAAGCGCACTTCTGGTTGAATGGCTACGTCAACAAACAAAACTGCCGCATTTGGAGTGAAGCTAATCCACAAGTGTATGTCGAAACACCGTTACATCCAGAAAAACTGACTGTTTCATGCGCTTTATGGGCTGGTGGAATCCTTCTACAAAAACGATGAAGGCCACAACGTTACAGTCAATGGTGATCGGTATAGAGCCATGATTACTAACTTTTTCATTTCTGAATTGAACAATCATGACGTCCAGGAGCTGTGGTTCCAACAAGACGGTGCAACATGTCACACAGCTCGTGCCACAATCGATTTATTGAAAGACACGTTTGGTGACCGCCTAATTTCACGTTTTGGACCTGTGAATTGGCCTTCCAAGATCTTGTGATTTAACACCGCTAGACTATTTTCTGTGGGACTATGTAAAGTCATTGGTCTATGCGGATAAGCCACAAATGCTTCACCATTTGGAAGACAACATTCAACGTGTTATTGCCGATATATGGCCACAAATGTTGGAAAAACTCATCGAAAATTGGACGTCCAGATTGGACTACATCCGAGCCAGCCGTGGCAGTCCTATGCCAGATATCATATTTAAAATGTAATGCCACAAGATTTTCTTTCGAATAAAAAAAATTCATGTCAATAGAAGAATACATCGTTGTTTTATTGCAATTTAAAGTTCTATACCTCTAAAAAAACCCTTTTATAAGCAACATCTCAAGAACAGATTTCACCAGTCCCTTCAACTAAATGTCGTTATTTAAACCTGCCGTTGATCTGCCTAGAGAAACTTTAAATCTCATTGCATTACTAACAGCTCATGCAACTCTGGATCTTCTATTTCAAATAAAGTAACACTTGAAATTGATTCACGTTCTGATTCAATAACTGGATTAATTTATAAGCAAAAACCATATTAAGAGTAGCAGAAAAAAAGAGATAAAGTTATCAAAGAAGTATACGTGCACCCCCCCTCACAATACAGTCTATTTCATTTGAGACACTACCATAAAAAATTCAAAAAGAAATTTCTCTTTTTTTGAAAATGGAGGGAGAAGAGGCGACTATCTGAAAATATATACTCCTATTTAATGACGATAACATCTACTAGTAAAAAATCCGAACGAGCATTTTCTTCGGTGGAACAATTTGTAACAAAAAAAAGAAGCCTTTTAAACGATGAAACGTTGGACGAGCTTAGAAGCTTAAGAGACTTAAAAGCTTAGTTACAGAAACACAAGAAATGAAGATTTTTTTAAAAATTTTTTTCTTATGTACTATTTTTATTTATTTTTGTATGATGAGTTAAGTTTTAATTTATTTGTTTCAATAAAATTAATATTAAACCAATTTCTAATAATATATTTTCAGTTTTATTATGCAATTTCAACTATACTACTGTGTATAAGTATTTTAAATAAACAGTCCAATACTAATCTCGGGAATGAAAATGTAACATATATATATATAGGATTGCAAACTCAAATATGTCTGTATTTCTCGGACGTAATCATGGGAGTGCGTGAAGAGATCGAAAATGTCATTTAGTATGACGCTCAATACGCCATTAAGTCCATATTCGTATGGCAGTGGTTGGATTTCGACCAATGCGATATCATAAAATGATAATCCACAATCTTGATAGGCAACAATCCTGCCTCTATCGAATTTCGACACTTCCCGATTAGAGATTATTCTTTCAATTTTCGAAGCATAACACGATATTCTGAGCAAACTGTGACCTCACAAAGTGCTTTCTGAATGAGGTCTAGTACACAACTTTTCTCTTACACGTTGCTTTAGATGTCGTTTCTTAATCCTGTCTCATCTAAATGAGCTGAAATGCTAGTTGCTTGCACATCCCAACCTTTTCTTCCTTTCGTGATATTTTGACATTCGTCAAATCACTTCTTCCAGGAGTTGCAATTTTAATGGCCAGCAGTGTACTATTATTTTTTGTTCAGGCATAATGAAGAATCTGTGATATGATTGGTTTAACTGCCAATTTAGATCATAATCATTTCGCTTAATGTTAACCCTCCATCAAATGATTCTTTTTTGGAAGAAATTTAAGGGAGGAAGTACTTAATCCAGCGGCGCACACAAGGAGGGGGTCCTGGGGGTCCAGACCCCCCAAAGCACTTGATATATTTTTTTTCGATTGATTATTATTCTAAGTATATAGTACGTAAAATTTAATTAAGTATTTGTTATTATAATGATTAATTTTATTAATTAATGCTAATTATTTATTCAATAATTAGTTTTTTACTGTGTTTTGTTCCCAAAAGTCGACAAAATCAAAAGGAGAGTGATACAAGACTGGGGAACTTACGACCCCGGTGCCCCCCCCTGAAAAACTCCTGTGTGCGCTACTGACTTAATACGATTATATAATTCGAAGTTATATTATATTTATTACCATCGCTTCTTTGCGTAGCTTATGTCTGAAAAGTTTACTTGAATAAACTCAGAAAAAAAGAATATTTTATTAGATTTTGGAGTGATTGTGTGTATACTAACTCTGCATGACAAAGCAGCGTAAGGGCTAATGACCATGATGATACTTGAGCTGGCGAATCCCACTTCTTCCACACTACGCCAACGTGTACACTTTGAGCCACGACAAATTTAACTTGTATTAGTCTGTCTATCGGTTGGGTCTTCAACGGTATTCGGCTCGAACTCATAACACGTCAGTCATGGCCATTAAACTACTGTCCCACCCATTAGTGTACGATATTTAGAAGGAAGTTTAGCCATAGTCAAAAACAAACACAATCTATTAACAAGTCGCAACAACCTAACAAATTTCAATAACCCAAGTTAAGAAATGCACGTTTAGATAAAAATGGGAGGAAAATCGAGGTAGACGAGATAATTGAATATTTAAGGTATTCGACTACGTACGGAACCATGATTTTGCAAAAGCGTATAAATGGATAATTTTTGTGATATTTAGTGTCACTTAGATTAGAATACATGTATAAAAATGTTTTAAGGACATTTAACAAGAAAAAATTTATTTAAATACAATATTTTGGCATAAAATTCACTTAAAATAATCTTTTTTCAAAATGTTATCCTTTTGTAAAAAATGCTTCTATTATAATAATACTTTGCCTGTATATAGCTCAGACCTCTCTACAGAGGAACAACTAGAATTTTTGAATTATATAAATTAGAAGAGGGTTTATCCATATATTACGACAACAGAGGGTAGCAATTTTAAGAAAAAAAACACCAATAATTATTTTAATTGATTGTAACTGAAAATAATGTGAATTTTTCAAAAATTCCAGTTGAGCCTCAGTAGAAAAGTCTGAGCTATATACAGGCAAAATATTATTATAATAGTAGCATTTTTCACAAAAGGAGAACATTTTGAAAAAAGATTCTACGTGAATTTTATGCCAAAATATTGTATTTAAATAATTTTTTTTGTTAAATGTCCTTAAAACAATTTAATACAAGTATTATAATCTGAGTGACACTAAATAACATGAAAATTATCCATTTATGCGCTTTTTCAAAATCACGGTTCCGAACGTACTCGGATACCTTAATTATAAATCGAATCACTTACTCTTGGCACGTCCTAGCAATACATCTTTTAAATATTTCGAATTACGTTTCAAGATAATCTACTTCAATCCAACTCTATTTCAGTTTAAATAACTAATTGACAAAATCGTCAATCTTAAATATGAAGCAAATAATCCACGAATCATTCTCGACTAGCTTTACGATAATCACTAACTGCTATCCTTTAGCTTCTAACCTCTTTACCCCTTCGAATGTGAAAGTTAATGCTTTTATATAAGTCTTGCTTTGCATAAATCTTCCTCTTCGGGATAAAGTTTTTAATAGAATGTTTAAAGAAACAGTTTTACCCCAAGACGATTAGGAGGAGGGACTTGAATAGTGTTACAAGCAGAATATTGTTTTTAAATGAATATAAATTCATTAATATTTTCTTAAAATTATTTTCAAGCACTTTTTCTGTTTTAATTTTTTTGAAAGTTAAGTTTGAAGTAGAACTAACTATTTTTGTACCAGATTACATGTGGGACTTATTTACGAAGGATAAATCTGATCTTCAAATCCTTTAATAAAAAAGATGAAAAAAAGCTAAAAATAATGTTTATTCTTTTCTCCCTCTCTAAACATATTGCAGCTAATAAACAAGATATTCATGTGTGTCAACTTTAAAATTAATTATTTAACTTTTTGAGTATATAGAAGTATATTATTTGAGACTCTCTCTGCTGCAATGTAATTTCAGTATAAGCTCAGATAATTCTCATAGATCAAGGTTCTGAACTATTGATATAATGCCACATAGAACTGTGGTCATCAAATGAGAACCACGCAGCTGTTTCGAATGGTACCACTGATTACACGAGTATGCAAATATACATTATTACATTCGATTTCGATACTGTTTTACTGACAGCTTTCAGATGGATTACATCTAAGAGCCATTTCCTATTTTAAACGATTATCCGAAAGATAAAGCAAGCATTTGACTTAGCAAAAGAGAAAAATTCACTCTTCTGAATATAATAATATTTTACGTCTTAAGAGAATTCTTTATTTTTTAATGATAAAAAGAGCATTATTTTTTTTGGTATAATTAACAAATTTAGAATAACATTGGTAACTGTTTGTTTATTGGCAATGTTTATTTAAAAATTACATTAATATTGTTATTTTTTTATTGTTCTTACTAGATTGTAGTTGCTAAAGATGAGTAACATCTATCCTAAAAGTATATATATTTCAAATAGTTTTTCAATAAAAATAATTTTTAATAGGACATTGATAAATTATACAAACTACATTTAGTTAAACAAAGGTTAAAAATCAGAAAGATTGCAATCGCTTTTGAACTAGCATTTTTCTTTAGCTGAAATTTATGAATATGGTGAATGTATGCTTCATCATTTTTAAAGAAACACAATAAAAGGAGCTAATTTTAGAAACGCTTCATGAATATGAAAATGCAACAACAAGGATTGATCCGAAAGTGAGGATATTCGACGAACAGAGAAAAATAGCGGCTAACGTGTTTATTTTGAAATGATACTAGTAACACAGAGTGAGAACAACGTCAGACTAATAGGTCGTAGAGCAACGTGACGGCCATACACGAAGCAATAAAAGGTGTAGATTCAAAGGTACATTTAGGAAGAAAGTCAGTAAGAGTACGGATAGCGTACTGAAGGATAACTCACCATTCCCAATCAATAATTTTCCACAATTCGTTCTCTGAACGTGGCATGGAAATGGGATTCAGTCATTTTCAAGATTTGTTTGATTGGTGAAAGATCAGAAAAGAATGTGATGTACAATGGTAGTAGATACTGGTATTGTGATTGGGTGTCATTCAATAATTCAATCAAGTAGGTATTTTCCAGGATTTATTAAAACATGCTATTAACTTCAATAAATCAATAATCTTAATAATCTTAATCAAATTGAACTACCAAGTAAGTTATTAGACGAAATATGCTATACAAAAATCTCAATATTCGGGAGAAAATCCTAGAACGGAACACCTAATACTAACGAAACCAAGATCAAGATTTTAAATTATCTGTGAAAAACCACAGCACCCGGTAACGTTGAACAGCTCAGTTTTAGATTAACACATACCTTTAAAAGAAACGTTTTCGAAACTCCACGTATTGCCGCAATGTTGTTACCAACTGATTTTATTCTTTACAATTATAAAGCTTGGTTGGAATCTAAGTTTATTTTAATTCACAACAGTGAATATGACGAGATCGACACTTTAACTGGTACCCTATTATTCGCAACATAATGATAGCCATAAAAGTATTTATGCATCTTGCATAGTACGTTGCCCAATGAGTAAAAAGTGCTTTTATTTTGTTATTACTCTATGCATACTTTAATCATATTGTTAACCAAAATATTCCTAATTTTACTATTTTTTATCATATGAACTGAATACAAAAGTTGTATTTCAGGAGAGTTTCGATTTCTATCCTCTAGACCAGGGGTACTCAACCATTTTTTTCTGCCGGGCCACATACATAAGTCAGCTTTTTCACGCGAGCCGCATACTTATGATGGCTATTTCACGCGGGCCACGACAGGAGGATTAATAGAGGAGAGGGGGGAAGTGAAATGCTTTAAGACCAAGATAACATAAGAAATTTAAAATGTGGAAAATTGATCAAAATGTTGAAACTCCTATTTTGCTTTTTTTAATTATTATTTTTCAGATTTTTTTATTTTTGTCACTGAATTTTTCTACATTGAAAGCATTTAACAGTAACTTCTTTACAATTTCTGCATCAGTAAACGGCTTCATATGATTACCAATAATATAACACATTTCATAGAGTACCTTTGTTACCACTGTGACATTACCATTGACAAAACACTTTTTTGCTGTTGTAAAGATTATTCAAGAAAGCCTATTTATCATCTCTTGAAAGAGATCTTCCAGGAAAAGTGTCATTACACGCGCGATTCCTGTTTAGTGGTATTTTTTAAATGCAATACTTTCGTGACAAATCAAACAATTACTGATCGATGCTTACTACAAAATAGTCAACTTCCCAATCGTCTTAAAATGATATATTTTCTTCGAATATTTTTCGCTTGCAAGATATGAAAGATAGTTAAAAATTAGTTCCACTCATAAATTGGTCGCTAATTCACTGTTGTCTATTATCACATATTAGAAAGAAAAATATCAATTTGCACCCATATGACATCGACAGTAAAAATCAAAATTGATATATTTGATTTCTTAACAAAGAATTTCCTACAAATTTTTATAAATAAATGAATTTTCCAGAGCAATGGGCCATGACTGGGCCACTTAAGGTATCCGACTTCGTTCGGAACCATTATTTTTCAAAATCCTATAAAAGGTTAATATTTATGATATTTAGCGTAACTTAGATTTGAAAACGTATATAAAATTGTTTTAAGAATATTATTACAATAAAAAATGATTTAAGTACAATATTTTGACAAAAAATGAACGTAGAATGACCCATTTTCAAAACGTTCTCCTTTTATAAAAAATGCTTCTATTATACTAATATTTTGCCTGTATATAGCTCAGACCTCTGTACAGAGGCTCAACTAGAATTTTTGAAATATATAACTTAGAAGTGTATTTATCCATATCTTACTACAACAGAGGGGAGAAAGTATAAGCCAAATACGTCGATAATTATTTCATTTAGTGGTAACTCTGAAAATAATGTAGATTTTTCAAAAATCCTAGTTCAGACTCTCTGGAGAAGTCTTTATTTATATAAGCAAAATATTATTATATAAGGATTTTTTACAAAAGGAGAAAAGGATTTTTGAAAAAAGGTTATTCTAAGTTAATTTCTTGTCAAAATATTGTATTTAAATATTTTTTTATCATAATGTCCTTAAAACAATTTTATGCATTTATTCTAATCTAAATGACGCTAAATATCTTGAAAATTACCCATTTATGCGCTTTTTTAAAATCACGTTTTCGAACGTAGTCGGATACCTTGAACAGGCACAGCGGTTGAGCACGGACTTTTTGTCACTTTGAGTCTAGAGCAGTGGTACTCAACCTGCAGGTTGAGTATCACTGCTCTAGACTCAAAGTCCTTCCATTGGTAAGGTGTGGAAGTTTGAAAAGTGGAATTCCAGTCAGGTCTCATCATCATTTGAGCTTGGTTCAAATCTTCGAGGCTCGTCACCAAAAGCCCTCGTGTTTCTTTATAGCGCGACGTTAATAAATACTTCCACTTCCTCCCTCGATTTCTTTCCAAAGTTTCTATTTTTAAGCTGGTTTTCTACCATAATGTTAAAAAATAAATTTGCAGAAAACTATCTTTATTTTGAAAAGAAAATATTATATCTAAAATATTTTTATTTTGCCAAAATACATTGCTAGAATTATCAAAAATGCAAAATTATACGCTCATGACAATAAATCCTATTTATAGTGGCAATATTCCTTTATCCTTGAGGTTTTACTGGAGACTCAGAGCATAACACTTGCGAAAACAGATATGAATCAGAAAAAACAAATAACATGCTATACTTAGTAAAAATTATGACTTAAGAATGTATCTATGAATTATTTAAGTAATATAAATTGCAACATAAACAAGATAAAATTTTTTCCTAAATGCAAATTGTTAAAAATATTCTACAGCTGATTAGCAAATAATTTTTCTTACTTTATCTTTGTTCCGTATGATCATATCTGAAGATTCTATCTAATCCCTAAAATCTCTTCGATAAGCATAAATTCCTTTGTTATAAAAAAAAAAGCAGGGATTTTTTACAGGAGGAGAAAACAACTTAAACAAAAAGAACCAATATGTATGGGCCATCAGCGCATGTTTATATCTCAGTAATACATAGGGGCTTATTTCGGTAGATCATGCTATTTCCTGTAAGTAAAGAAGACATGTATTCTCCTTATCGATAACCTAGTCCGAAATCACGTATGTTGTCCGGAAGCGACGAAACGGAGCAACGACAACAACAACAAAAAAAGATTCTGGGAAAAGAAAACCTTTTCGAAATCGAAAACTGAATGAAGTCGGGTACGTGCAAATGGCTCGAGCCATTCCTACCGGCCACCCCCATCCACTGCACAGAAAAAAGGACATCGCTTACTTCTTCGCAATTTCGAGAACTACTTTTCCAGGGGAAAGAGGGGTGGAACTCCCGAGACATTTTCGCCAGATTTCACTCCAATTGTTCCAAGTCGCGAGTCAACCCCATGGCGAAAAAAGGAAAAAGATCCCTCTGAATCCTGGAAAAAGTTTCCTGGGGTAATGGGCTTGGGCATCATAAAAAGAAGACACGATATCAAAATGAAAAGAAGAAAAAAGTAAGAAGATGGTACAAAAATATATAGGGGGAGCACTTTTCCGGACTTCTTTTATGTACTCCAATATTTTTTTCTTGTTTCTTCCGCGAGAATCTTAAATTTTTCATCGTCTCCCACCCGGTTGTTTAGCATCGGAGCCTATTTCAAAGAGAAGGATCGGGATTGCTTTTTTTGGGGGTGTATGTGTTTGCCCAATCGTCCGAGTTGTTAGTGTGATTGAGCACGTCAGGTGGTTGAAACGAAGAAGTTCAGAATGAACCCCCATAAGCAACCCCAAATTCGATTCCGTTCGAATCGAATGACCGTTTCAGAATTGGAAAGTGTCATTCGTTTCTGCGCCCCGTCGTTTGAGACATCTATTTGCTGAAGTGACTTTAAGTCAAAGAAGCTCGTTTTTCTTTCCTTTCGCTTGCACACTGGAAAGGAAAATATAGGTCACATCTCTGGCATAGTTTATTTTACGCAATATCTCTTAAACAATAAGAAATTACTGACTAAATTGATTAAAAGCAAGGAAAGTTATACGTAGAACGCTTGTAAATAATGAAAATACTTTTAAAGTCAATGAAAAAATATGTATATCAGTAATTTTTTACTTAGAGTAGTATATTATAAGTATGATAAAAAAAATCGTGTGTGTGCTTATGACCCCACGATACAAGTGAAAAATCCTGATTTACTCTGGGCAAGAGGATCCAGTTGTTCGCATGTACTACGTATGTACTATTGGAAAAATGCAAACGTTACTCGTTAAGACAACTCGCCAAGTTGGAAACCCTGATTTACCATGTGTCGTACCTTTTGAATTGGCAACCATGTGCTTCCTTTCATATAATGTCGCTAATACCATTGCGATATATAATACATAAGTACCGTTCATATAACTTATATAACACCGTATAAGTATTTAAAGTTAGGAAAACTTATGCCCTGAGAGCCATTTAATTTTCTTAAAATTCTCTAAGCAAAGAAAAGGAGAGGATTTGTACTTTTCACAGTTAAAACTTTTATTTCCTCGTAAAATCTCCTAGTTCTCATCACTAATATGAAACACAATAGTAGCAACTTTTTCACAAATTAACTTAAAATTTCGGATTTTAATTATTTTGGCACATTTTTGTGCTTAAATGCTCTTTTTATTGAATCAGAAAATAGATTCCATGCTTCGTTTCTTCTTAACTTTAATCTCTCATGTAAGAATAATCGGTGCTTACGCACTACCACAACAATGCCAACATTCAAGATAATTCGCCAAGTTGGCAACCCTGATTTCGATGTGTCGTACACACTGAAATGGCAACCATGTGTTTCGTTTCATATAATGTCATCAATATGGTTGCGATATATAATACATAAGTACCGAATAATCTTTTTTTCCCCCTGTTATTTTCGCTTGTTTCTTCTCTAGTTCACTCGTTGGAGTTGAGTGGAAGTGGGCTGCATGACTATAATATTTAAATAAAGAAAATAAAAATTCTCCGGAAAAAGTGTTCATGAAATTTTTACTTAAAAAAACATGAGCCTAAAAAGTTTTCAACTCAAAACTAAGCTTGCATCGCTGACCCGAACACGATTGCCGACTAGAGACGAGTAAAGCCAACTGGCGTAACTTACCCGAACCTGACGCTTAATTTAAATTCATTCTTCAGCAGAATGCACCTAAAGAAGTTATCACTTAAAAAACAATCATCTTCAATTCTAGAGTATGTTTTATTGCCTAATTAAAACGGAATATCTTCTAGAAGTATGTTAGATTGTATATTATTTTTAAGTCCTATATAAAAATGCACAAATGAATACAATACTCAAATTGTATCCTCGGTATAATATTCATAGTGTATTATGGAGAACACAGCTTCTTGACTGAAAGCTACATTTAGTGATACCTGAGTTGCTAATCTAATTTAAAAATACTCCATAATTACATCATTTACAATAGTAGCGATCAGACAATTTCTGAAATCATTCTGATCATTATATTTGAGAGATAACAAAACATTTCGGCAACAACAATACAAAAGGAACTTTATCCATCAAGACAAGCAATATATGGAAACTTAAGTCCCATTTCACCCATAATGTCAAAAAGAGTGCAAAAACTTGTTCTACTTATATATCTAATTTTAGTTTACTCCTAATAGTAAAAGTAGTAGTTTATTTTTATTTGGGTAATATTTAAAATAGTTACTATGAGATTGGCGTCTAATGTCTCCATCATATCAACGAAATTGTGGCTATCTTATCATGATTTCTAATGAAATGTTGATCTTATCCACAATAATAGCGTCAATTGTTATATGTAGATAATTTTAGAAGTTCTATAATTTATATGAAAAGTAGTTTTCTGGAATGAGGATTTGGAAAGAAAAAGTGAGTGGCATCCAAACCCCAACCTGGGAAATGCTGTATATTTTATATTTTCTTAAGAGACTTGTGCTGAAACACATCTTTTAGTAGGAATTTGTAGTATGTCTTTTAGTATGTAAATCATCATCATCTAATTTTTATACATATGTATAAATAACATCTAATGCTCAGAAGTGTAAGAAGATTTGAGATGCCAAGTTTTTCTTTACATTTTAATTTATCTTTAATGTGAAATGTTTTTTATTTGTCATTTGTAAAAAAAACCATTCCTTAAGCTCTTCCCCCAGAATAAACCCTTTTCCAATTTAAGATTAATTTGAATCTTCATGTATTTTAAACTCTTTACGTTTGTCTATTTATGCACATTGCATTTTTTTTAATACTTTTAATAAGGAGTGAGGACATATTTTGAAACAACTTACGAGTCCAGTTTCCGAAAACCAATTATCGTAAAATCCGGCGTATAACGTGCACCTATACTTTCAAGCTGCAATTTTTAATTTTTAGGTATATTCACTATATAACACGCACCTCCTTTTTTATGAAAAAACCTGAAATCCTGTTATGTTTGAAGTTGTTTTTTCAAGGTATTATTCCAAGCTTAAAAAAAATAAAATAACGTACGTCTAAAACTACAGCCCTTTAAGATCATAAGGAATCTTATTTCTTTCAAATAAACAGTATTTTGATACATATAGAAGTTTAACTTTTTTCTAAGCTCATCTTTTTTTATTTTTGTTTTTAAAATTCTCATTTTTATACCTGGCGTATAACGCGCACCCGTACATTTCGATCTTATTTTTTGCGTTCAAAGTGTGCGTTATACGTCGGATTTTATGGTTAATCATCACAATTGTATGTCTCTTTTTGTGTATTGATATTTCTTTCATTTGCGCATAAGTACACACATTTTGTAAATTATACGAAAATAAAAACTTTGAACAAGTTCGTAACTCTAATAATTTAATTTTTAGTATGCTTCTTAGAATATTATGCTTCTTATACTTATAAATAATAACTCCTATATATAAGCAATTTTGTCAAATATTAAGCAAATAAATCCTTCGGATATGAATCTATATTTCGATAAAATCAAAATAATTACTTTTAAAAAGAATACTAATATTACCGTCTCCTGTTTCGCTAAAGTTAGTTTTTATCGCCACTGCTTTTTTAAACACTCCAAGTTAATACGGTCCTTTTCATACCCTTTCTCTATACCTACCTTTTTAGTACCATAAAGCAAGAAAATGTCCAATCGAGATACAATCCTAAGTGAATTAACGCAAAAGAAAATGAAAGAAATTCCTCCTCTATGTTACATTAAACCACGAAATTACTACTGTGTTTACACCTATCCTTTCATCCAAAGGAAAGAATCGTAAATCACCTTGTCACTTATCTCTCATTTCCATATTCTGCAGATTACCCCAAAAATAACACTTTCCCGCAATCTGAATCCATCAATATGGGTAACAGTCCTGATTGTCAGATTCGCGTTCCACCTTTCAGCGTTCATTCATAATTACGAAAGATTCTTGGAGCACAGTCAAATACGTATTAATGACTCAGCAGAATATTTCTCCTACATCTGTGCGTCGGGGACCGTTTTCGTTATAATTGCAGCGCTCTCCGACACAAAAACATGACGTTGATTTATGGTTCTGGTTCGTGAGACATAAAAACAGATGTGGGGTTATTGCGTAGATGGAATTGCAGGTTTTCCATATTTTTTCTCGTTGGAAGACGACTGAGTAATTATTTATTGGTTGGAAGATGTTTTAATAAGAAGATTTGTCCATCATGGGCCAAAATTGTGATGTAATTACCTTAAACTCCCAGGAAAACTTTGTGGGATGCCCTGATCTTGAAAATTTTTCATGAACACAATGAGTAATTTAAGTCACTCTGTGAACCAACTCGAAAGCTTTTGACAATGGACCTCGTAATTTTGAACTATGGAAGCTGAAACCCCTTCTTTAAGCTTTCACACCCCTCACATGGCATTACTTTGACTCTCGATAGATTTACCATCCATCAGAGAGTTTTAAAAATAAAAAAAGATGAGCATATATAAAGAAAAATTAGGCTTCTACATAAGCGCATCAAAATACTGTTTGCTCAAAAGAAATTAATTCTTATGAACTTAAAAGATTTTAGTTCCAGAAGTATACTATATTTTTTTCTGAAGCTTGGAAGAATACTTCGAAGAAGTGACTTCAAAACGTAACCGTGTTTCTTCGTAAAAAGGTGGTAGTGGTGGTCGGGGGAGGGGGAATATGCGTTATACGGCAAATATATCTAAAAATTAAAAACGGCGGAATCAATGTACAGGTGCGCGTTATACGCAGAATTTTACGGTATGTAGGATAAAAACGACTCAACACTCATTCATTCCCTCCCTCTCTCATCACAAAATCTTCGTAACTATTAAGCATGCAGACTTTAAATTTGGCAGGTATGTTCCTTTCGTTCAATACAGATCCTCTAAGAAAGGGTTTTCTGAAAATCGACCCCCAAGAGAAGTTGAAAAGGCGTTGTAGATAAAAAAAATTCCGTTTTGAAATATTAGACTTACATACATGACGTTAGGTGAGCATGTTTCTTTTGTTGAGTAGCGATCCGCTACGCAAATCGACTGACTTTGAACAGGGAGAAAAGGACACATTGAAAGTAATATTCTTCTGTTTTTGAAATTCGAGTTCAGTCCTTTTTAAATAATAATAATAAAAAAATCCAAGAGCTGTTGGAATGCTTTTGAGTCCAACAGAAAGCTTATAGTTAGGATTTAGATAGCAATAACTTAAAACCAATAAATAGCTTCATAAGGTCACGAAACATCTAGTGAAGTGAATAGCTAATGGCTAGTATCTATCTATCGATCGATATATACATACATAAATGAAAGTTTGTATATATGAAATCACTTCACTCCAACAGCGTTCAACTTATCACTATGAAAATTGACATGTACATGTATATTTTTTGTGGAAAAGGATTTTGTGCTATCCTCTTTGTTGCAGCACTCCATCAGATGGCGCTACAGCATATCAACTTCTGCCCCGTTCAATCAATCGCCAAGTTGCCAACGGGGTCACCAAAAATGATGCCAACTTGGCTCTATCGTCAACATTTCACTATGTTTCCATTGAATCGCCATTATAATGCAAAGAGCTGTGTTGTTTATGAATCTTACAATTTTAACTTAAAATAAATACAACAGAAAATAATATTAACGCATTACACATCTAGATATAAATTATTTACGCTATTTTAAGCGTTCATTGCACAAAGTTTGTAGCAATGTGTTACTTTTGCTGAGCAGAGATCAACTGAGGAAAGTGTTTTCAAAAATTGACCCACAAATGACATAAGGGGCGTTATAAATAATAATAATAAAAAATCCTTTTTATCAGCTATTAGATCTTAATTTAACTCAGTGGCGCAAGAGTCCATGAGGGTCAAGACCTACTGTGTTCAACTCAGTATACGCGACCCTGGGTCCTGAGGTAAATTAGCAGATGCTCCGCTCAGGTGGTCAATAAGAAGTGAAACCCCCAGTGTGAAGTTCCCAAGCAAGCATGGCACTTATTTATCGACCTACTGAAAGGATGAAAGGCTGAGTCGGCTTGCCCAGCCCGGGGTTTGAAACTCGGACATGTGGTGTGAAAGCGCGATGCACTAACCACTCAGTTACTGGACTTATTACTTTTTGTTCTACTGACTTAAAATTTAACAACTATGGGTTTTTTTTGTCAGCTGAGATATGCGAAAAGTTTTTTTGTAAGGTATTCGACTACCCTAAAATCATGATTTTTTACAAAGATTGACAACGTTTGTTTATGATTTTATTTTATAGGCCATCATATAAGCTTAATAAAAATACTAAGTTTTTAATTTTCCATTCACTAGAACAAAAATTACAAGTAAAAGCAGATGCTATAACTTTACACAAGATGTCAAACTTTAAAATGCGTTTTTTGCGAAAAGTTCAAACGGGGGCAGCGATTGCTCAAAAAGTTTTGAAAATAATTTGCTAAAATTTTTTGTATATGTTATGTATAACAGTAGAAGTGTTTTGATCTTCAGATTTATCAATCACTGCTTTATTTCAAAATTTACAGTCCTTTATGTGAATATAATCACTTTCTTTTTAAGCAATTTTGTATAATCACTAAGATAAAGTGTTCTAGTTTTGGTAAAAATTGAAATATCGCTTATCCTGAAGGTCATTCCAAACATGAATACTAAATTAACACATCAAAATTGAAAAATAGAGAATTTTCTCATAAAAATTTTGTACAGATCGGGCTCCGTTTATGTAATTTTTTGTACATTTTTACCAGTTTTTTTCCCATTTTAATAATAATAAATTTTTTTCTGGTTTCAATTTTAATATTTTTTCTTTAAAATATACTAAATAAATCTAAAAATCACAAAAAAAAAAAAATCCTCATATATTTTCATTTATTCAAAAAAAAAAAGTTGTTGCAAGTAGTCGGATACCTTAATTTGCAATTCACGTAAAATTAACTCATTAAATACTTTTTTATGCTTCATTTTGCATTGTTTAATTTTTCAATTCACCCGTGCGAAGAAGGGGTATACCACCTAGTATATTATATTCGCGTACAATTAATTTTTATAATGTATTTGATAGTAAAATCAAATATCATAAACATGAAAAAATACTATATCCCTTTATCAAAACCATTCAAGTTGCCCCTTTTTCCCATAAAAGTTGCACACAGGAGCTCTTTCTATCTATACTATCCCTGTCATCAAACCTTTAACCAAAATGTAGGGAAAAAAATCTTCCTGCGAAAAGGCAAGCATAAAATATCAGATTTGTGAATGAAATACCTTCCACAATGGTTCCCATCGGGACAATAAAACAAGAAAAATAATTTATAACCCGGGCTAAGGAGGCCGAAATTGGAGAATTTCTACCATTCCCTGAACCTTATATTAATGCCCTTCAGCAGGCGTGCAGAAGGCTTATTTTAGACGTGGGAACACCAAGGCATAAATCAAAGGGAAAGGTAATAATCATAATACGAATGCGAAGAAGCGGTTTCTTGCATTTGCATTGCTCAAAAGTTGTACAGGGATATTTCTTTCTGGCTCTGGCAAACTGTTTCTTTCCGTAAATTGTTACGCGATTCTTTTTCTATCCATACAATCCTAAGTGGAACTTCGTGTATCGGTATTTATTACAGTTTGCTCCTTTAGTGCTTTTGAGTTTTCACCCTTTTTTCCATTTTGGCCATTTGGGAAAGAAATTCAAATATTTCTTTAAGAAAAACAGGAAGATGCTCCTGCAATGGATGGGTCGTAGTTTTCAATGACTACTGAAAGTGATATGAAACTATTTCAACTAATATATGAAAGGCGTCAGTTAATGCTTGTCCCTGGAGAGTCACAGAATTGACTTTCATTGTTTGAACTTATGATTTTTCATGTTTTATGAAGTGGTTTTGTTTGAATAGTTTTGGAATTATTGTCTCTTTCTAATACAGTGAAAATCGTTTAACACGAAATTGAAGGGGCTGAAATATTTTTTCGTGTTAAAGGGTATTTCAAGTAAATAAATAAATAAAATAGAAAAGAAATGTATATTCAACAAAATTAAGTTAATTGGAGTACATTTTATTTACATAGACACATATACAGGGTGACCGGGTTTAAAGTTTCCAAAATTTACGATTTAGTATTATCCATCAGATTGTAAAAAAACTGCTCATTCATCGATTGGGGAACTCTCTGAGAATTTTTGGGTCTAGTCGGATCGGCCACAAGTGCGCGCATTATTTGGCAATCGCAGATGATAAACTTTTTAAACTGATTTCATTGGTAAAGCTGTGTGGACGCCACCGTAATAGATGCAGTGCGTACTTTGGTTAACGGAATTTAAATCAGTCACGCGTGTACAGCGATGTGTTCGAACAGAATGGAATATCGTTACTGGTTTGCTTAATAGACTTATCAGGACTCTTATAGAATAAATTACACATGCGACCAACAGTGTATTCTGTCTCGAAAACTTAAGGATACTTGCAAGTTTTTGAGATACCAAAGTTTCCGTCTCCTTTAAAGTTCTCCCCCATTGCTGGATAGATTTTGATGTCGGAGGATCGACACTCCATTCTGTTCGAACACGTCGCTGTACATGCGTGACTGATTTAAATTCCGTTTACCAAAGTACGCACTACAGCTTTTGCTGTGGCATCTTGATCTTTACTAATTAAGTCCTTGTAACAAGTTTATCGTTTGCGATTGCCGAATAATGCGCGAACGTGCGGCCGATTGGGCTAGACCCCAAAAAATTCGGAGGGGTTATCCATTCATAGATGAACAGTTTATTACATTCTGAAGGGTAGCCATAACTTTCGGATACTTTAAGCCCAGAGATCCTGTATTTTGCACGTATTAAATAAAATCAATGAAAAACAAAAACATTCACAAGAACTTAATGAACTTTAATACAAAATTTTCAAGTTCGTATGTTTTTGATCAACAGCCTTAAGAAGCTAAATCTTAATTTTAAGCAAAACAGCAATTTCCTTTCCCCCTGAGCTATTTGCCATTGCGCTTTTAAAAAAAATTCTAAAATAAAATTAAATAAAAAAGACACAAACGAAAAAATCACTGATTTTTACTGACATTGTGATGTACTCATCACCGAATTCTTAAATCAATTGGTGTCACATGCAATGCTTTTGTGTAGCGTTTGTTGGGTTGAAATGAAAGTAGCTTAGATAAAAACCAATTTGGCTTGTCGCAGGCTATTCCGAGGGCATGTTAAGGCCAAGATAACTTTCTTTCTACAAAACATGTGAAACCAATTTTCTTTCATATTTCACACCCTTTTTTAATCTCTACAGCGTGAATATTGTTCATTCCAAGAAGGGAAATCTTTTAGCGGTAAACAAAATATTTTCGGTTCGTGTTAAGAGAAGAAAAAAAATGCATCGAAACACACAGTAGTATTTTGGGAATGTTGTATTATTTCGTGATAACCTATATTTCCTCTTAAGCGTTTTCGGGCTAAGCGTATTTCACTTTATTATATTTTTAGCATTAACAAATGTCTCAATTACTTGCTGAAAAAATTTTGAGGTTTTTACAACGAACTGAGAAACACTTTTAATTCGAATTCTTTTTTAAACCGACACATTAAAGCTAAAAGTATCCTACTATTATATTTCTTTTTATAAAAGAGAGAGATAGATTAATTACAATGATTCGAATTGTGTTAAAAAAGCTTTCGTGTCATAAAGCATTCTATTGAAATTAGGTGATGTAGGTTCAACATCTGAATGACTGAAGAGAAATTTAAGAAACTTAAATTGGCATGAGTGAATACAAGTGACATGATCTGGTACATTTTTGTAAGTTTTTAAATACGTGAGTGAGTGTTATATTAACTATATATATATATGCACTATAAAGTTGCACTTAAGCTATTGTAAATTTGAGCTTCAGTTCAGAGACGAGGACGACACTAGATCCGGCACCCCCTATTCAAACTACTCCATCACGCAAATGAAGGAATTTGAGCCTCGACAGACTTAATGGGCATCGGCCTTCTCTACACAGTGGGTCTTCAATGGCACTAGGCTCGAATTCATGACGCACGGGTCACAAGTCTGTGTGTGACCATAACTGTCTTATTTCTGTCACAAAATCTTTAGGGCAAAAGCAGTTAAGAATAAACTAGGGTTAAATGAGCACTGAATGATATATTTTTTTAAAAGAAAAATATACGAATACATGCGACTCGAACCCACATATTTTTAAAAGTTTAACAAAAGATGATTTATTGCACTTGTTTAGTCATATGAAAAATATTTGAGTATACTGTTATTTTTAGTTCGAAATAGAGTTTGCACAGCCTCGGGATACCGAAATGCCGGGATTAAAATAACTAATCCCGGGATTTAATTTTTGTTTGAATTATACTAAAATTTTTTTTTTCTCTTCAAAATTTTTTAAGAATTTAATTTTTAGAAATTTTATATTTTGTTATAAAATGCGTACGCAGAATATTGTCGTGCAATTATAAGTGCTATAAGTATATATATATATATATATATATATATATATATATATATATATATATATGCAGCTCACATTTCTTGTATGGGAGAACGTCACGTTGCAGAGATCTAAGTGGTTTACTGCAATAGTTACACAATAATACAAGCAAAATTTCAAGAACAGATTTTGTCACAGTTCCTTCTTCAATTAAATGCCATTTATTAATAGTGGACCTGCTTCAAAGACTCGAGACATTTCAAATCCCACATTACATTACTAACAACTCATGCAGCTGGATCTCCTATTTCAAATAAGGCAACACTTGAATTTGATTCACATTCTGATTCAATATATATAACTGGAGCAATTTATACTCAAAAACCATCAATGTATTCGACTACGTCCGGATTGATTGACTGATTGATTTTCAGGTTTTATATGGCGCAAGAGACAATTTTGGCTAAGCTGCGCCAAACACATTAAAAAATTATCAAAGTATAAAATCCTGTAGACAGAGTTTTATAAAAAAACAAGATCAATAATAAAGTGTAAAACATCACATTGCATATTAAAAGTAAGTTTAAAAATAAATCTTGGTGTGGATTTCCCCACCAAGTGCTACAATTGAAATTATAAAAGGTTATTTGCCATTTCTTGACGGTGTTGAAATGCGATGATTCATTTCTTCCTCTTCAAACATGTCCTCTTCATCTGAAGTGTCCTGTATAGGTGTGCTTTTGTTTGGTTTATGTGGTGTCATCTTTATTCCAATATCTTTAGATATGGTTTTAGGAGGACGCTTTTTCCTACGAGGTATTAAAGGTGGTTTTTGGGCGGAAATTTTTTTGACTGCAATGGCTGCAAATTTAGTAGGTATATTGCTTTTAGAAATTTGAAGAAAAGAAGTACCTGTTTCATTATATTTAGGTAGAAGCCGCTTTGTAGATTTCTTTACTATTGCTTGATTCGCTAAGTATAGGGGATCATTTGTATTAAATGTAGGAATAGTTGGCTGAGATTCTCGATATTGTAGAAGTGGAAGGTAATAGGTGTGCTTGATTGGACGCAGACGATGTTGAAATTTTAGGAATAGATGCAGTTTTATTTTGTTTCGAGATGGATGAAGCTGGTTGTGAAGTAGTTCCAAAGGTGGGCACTTTATTTTTGTAATATTTTCATGTTTGTGTAAAAGAGGATGTTATTGATAATTTAGCAGCCTGGGAATATGTCTGTGATAAAGGTGGGGCTGTTAACTTTCGGGCTTCTAAGTAAGTTATATTTTTTATTAGTTTTAATTTCTTGTATTTGTTTTTCAGTTTTCCATTTTGGGAAAAGTTTGGAATCGGCGGAATGAGGCTGTGAACAGTTAATGCATTTCAGTTCTAGGGTACAATCTGTAGAAGAAGGCCCTACAGATGCACACCTAGAGCATGTTAGTTGTCTACGGCAGGAAGTTTGAGAATGACCGAATCTCTGGCACTTAAAACAGCGCAGAGGATTCGGTATATATGGACGTACTTTACAATTTAGGTAACCAGCTTTAATGTTTGATGGTAATTTAGGGCTATTGAAAGTTAAAATTAAATGTTTAGTAGGAAAAAGTGACGAGTCTTTTTTTATTTTAATTCTTCTGACCTGGGTAACACCCTGGTCAGAAAGACCTTCCAAAATTTCTGTTTCAGAGGCACACAAAAGATCTGGTTCAAAGATGACACTTCGAAAAGAATTCAAAGTTCTGTGAGGACTTACTGTTAGCGGAGAATCTATAAAAGTTTTAGCCAGTAAAAAATGATTTGCTTTGTAATGCAGATATTGTCTCTATAAGTAGGTCACCTGATTTTAATTTTTTAATGGATTTAGGCTCTCCACCTATTCCTATTAAAGCTTTGTGAACAAAAAACGGGGATTTTCGTGACATTTCATCATTTGGTAGGGATAAAATTAAAAGTCGTGCGTGTTTAGAAATATCGTCAATGTTTGGGTTGGGTAAAACAAGGCCTTTACCCGGGCACTGCAGCATTGAATCCATATGAACGCGTACACAACTTCGTTCTGGCGTGCCTTCACCCACCACGGAGTCCAACAAGGGAGGCAGTGTGCCGGTCATCTGGCAAATACCCGGCACGGCGCTTACCTGAAGTACACCCAGAACATAGTGCTACAGCATTAGGTGAGGATCCAACGGGTAAACCCGACATCCCTTATCTGCAGCACTAACCCTACAGCACTGTCTCTTCGGGTACACTGAAGAGAGGTACCACCAGCCGATTGACAGGAGCGGGCTCACTCCTGCAACCCGTCTACAGCGAAGCGTGGGCCAAAGGTATTCCCAGGACACCATTTTCCTCCTTACGGGACGCCGCACACGGCAAACATGCGGGTTGGCTAACCAACGGTGTTAATCGAAAATAAATAAAGCACCACAATCAAATTATTTAAGGAAATATATGAAAAAGAAACTAAATAACGCAATACAAAACGTAAACCAAAATATGTTAATAAAAAAAGTTTTCTCATAAGAAAAAACTAATTGGAGCTAGATATTATATAGAATATTTGTCTGTGGTCTGGACGTGAAAAGAAGAAAAGGGGAAATTGGATGACAAGAAGGAGGGTCGAAAATAGAGAAGGATCACTAGGTTACCCCGGGTTCGTGAAGCCCGTGTTTACCAAAGATAGTAAATCCCTTGGGAAAATAGGAAAATATCACAAGGGTACCTCGGGATTGTGTGACGCCCGTATTCACCTAAAGATGGTGAGCCCCCTGAGGGGTGACTACGTTCGGAACCGTGATTTTAAAAAAGCGTATAAATGGATAACTTTTCATGATATTTAGAGTTACTTAGATTAGAGAGAATACATGGATAAAATTCTTTTAAGGACATTTTGACAAAAACTTTTTATTTAAATACAATATTTTGGCAAAAAATTAACTTCTTAGAATAACCTTTTTTCAAAATTTTCTTTTATAAAATTGCTTCTGAAACAATAATATTTTGCTCATATAAAGTAAAAACTTCTCCAGAGAGCCTGAACTATTTTTTTCGAAAGATTCACATTATTTTCAGAGCTACAACCAATTGAAATAATTATCGTAGTTTTTTTTATTAAAAATTTCCCCCTCTGTTGCGGTAAAACATGGATAAACCCACTTCTAAGCTATATATTTCAAAAATTCTAGTTGAGCCTCTGTACAGAGGTCTGAGTAATATGCAGGCAAAATATTATTATAATAGAATAATTTTCACAAAAGGGGAGTATTTTGAAAATGGGTCATTCTATGTTCATTTTTTGTCAAAATATTGTACTTAAATAATTTTTTATTGTAATAATATTCTTAAAACAGTTTTATATACATTTTCTAAGCTAATTGACACTACATATCATAAATCTTATCCATTTATACGCTCTTACAAAATCACAGTTTAAAAAGAGGTTTATACACCAATGCAGTCCTTAAGATTTGAGAAACTGTCATCAAAAATTCAAAAATAAATGTTTTTTTTTTTAAAATTGAGGGAGACGTGGTGTGACTAAGTGAAAAAAACTTACTCCTATTTAATGACGATAACATCTACTAGTATAGAGTCCGAACGAGCACTTTCTTTGGCTGGACAATTTGTAACAAAAATAATAATCCGTTTAAGCGATTTAAGATTGGACAAGCTGTTTTTTACACAAAAAACACAAGAATTGAAAAAATATTCTCTTAATTTCATTATGTAATATTTTTATTTGTTTCTTATGATGAATTATTATTTTTTATTTTTATAAATAAAATTAATATTCAACTAATTTTTAATTATATTATTTCAGCTTCATTATGCAATATCAACTATGCTAACGTATAAGCATTTTTAATAAATAAGGATTTGGATTATTTTATCCGGAAATCCCGGAATTGAAAATATAAAACGGAATTGTAAGCCTTATTACAGGCCATGTATCTCCAAGTCTTTAGCGCCCCCTTCTGTGTTTAATCAATGTTTGGCAACAGACGAAAAAATGATGGTGTCATCAGTATGTCAGGGAGAAAGCTATTTAATTACATTGGTGATTGTCGCTTACAAACAAGGTTTTCTCTCTCTGATGGCTCTTTGATGACTGGGCTAGCAACTCATAATCATCTTCTGATGAATCTACACAGAATTAAAAAAAAGGGTAAAAAAGCGATCATAAGGAGAGATAATGAACAATTGCGATTGGTGAGTTTTTGCTTATTGATTTTTTTAAGGGTTTAAGATACAGTGTATTTCGATATTGTTTCTTAGATGAATTTTTCGTATGAGAGAAAAAAAAATTGTTTTTAATTAGCTAGTGATTAACGGAGATTATGTTTTTTAATTAACTAACTTTTTTTGCTCATAAATGTTTTTGCTTAGTTATTTATAAAAAAAAAAAGTAGTAATGTCGTGTCTGAAATTCAATAGCTTTGTTTGTTGTTTCTCATTAATAATTTTTGGCTTAAGATTATGTCAATAAAAATCGTAAATGTGAAGTTATTATTGCTTAGATAAGTATAAAAAATTCTTTTAAAGGAGTAAAAAGTTTAAATAACAGAAATCTTTTTTTTTACATTGTAGGTATAAAAGAAAATATGATTCCACTTACTTGCTTTTTATTTTATGATATAAAGCATTAATTGACAACCCTGATAATAAAGTTCAATTAATGAAGTCCCAAAGGCAGATCTTGTAACACTGGCGCAACAAAACGCTGCACATGCATAGTGGCATGTATTGATCCTCTTCACCCACCGTTGTTCTGTTGAGACTCGTTTGTGTTCCGTGTAAAACTTGTTTTACGAAGTGCTTGTTGAGTACGTTGTTTCTTAATTGATAACAGGGAAATGAATGAACAAAATATCAATTTAAAATTTTGCTTTAAGCTTGGTAAGACACAAAAAGAAACTTATGCGATGCCGTTACGTGTTTATGAAGATCAAGCACTGTTCATGAAGTGTGTGTACGAGTGGTTCGCCCGTTTTAGAGAAGGTCGATAAAGTGTTTCTGACCCCCGTAGCGGAAAACTGGCGATCTCCGTCAGTGACGAAAACATAGAGAAAATGAGGTAATTATTTACTTAAAATCGTCAATTAACTACTGCGCGTATGATAGCTAATCTGCTGTAGATTAATGCATCCGACTACGTTCGGAACCGTGATTTAAAAAAGTGCATAAATGGATAATTTTCATGATATTTAGTGTCACTTAGATTAGAATACATAAATAAAATTATTTTAAGGACATTTTGACAAAAAAAAAATTATTTAAATATAATATTTTGGCAAAAAATTAACTTAGAATAATTACAAAATGTTCTTCTTTTGTGAAAAATGGTTTTATTAGAATAATATTTTGCCTATATATAGCTCAGACCTCTCTACAAAGGCTCAACTAGAATTTTTGAAAAATTCACATTATCTTCAGAGTTACCACCAATTGAAATAATTATTCGCGTTTTTTTCTTAAAATTGCTCCCCTCTGTTGTCGTAAAATATGAATAAACCCACTTCTAAGTTATATATTTCAAAAATTCTAGTTGAGCCTCTGTAGTGAGGTCTGAGCTATATACAGGCAACATATTATTATAATAGAAGCATTTTTTCACAAAAGGAGAACACTTGGAAAAAAGATTATTCTTAGTTAATTTTTTCCCAAAATATTATATTTAAACAAATTTTTTTTGTCAAAATATCCTTAAAATAATTTTATGCATATATTCTAATCTGACACTAAATATCATGAAAATTTTCTATTTATGCGCTTTTGCAAAATCACGGTTCCGAACGTAGTGGGATACCGTAACAGTGAATCCGTGCAACAAATCGTCACCCATAATTTAGGGATGAGAAAAACGTGTTATCATTATTGACCATATTTCTAACTTCCAACGAAACGTGACAAAGCTTTTGAACTCCATCCCAAAAGAAGACTTCTTACAAAGTTTCCAGGATTTGTATAGCAGATTTCAGGGGTGCATAGTTATTGAGAGTGACTATTTCGAATGACAGTAAGGTAACTTTCGTTAATATTTCATCTACGTTAATTTTACAGGACTATTCATCGAACTTTATTATCAAAAGTAGTATTTAGGTTGCATTTTGAAGCTACACGAGGGCTATTGGCAAGGAGCCTCGCAATTCTAGGCCTCTATCCAATGATGAGTACGATACCTGAACTGGCTTCCCACTCCAAACTTGCACAATATCACAACGTGAAGACTTTGAGTCTGGACAAATTTATCCCACCTCAAACACATGCACAGCGATTCTTTAGTGACACTAGGATGCGAACCCATAACTCTGCAGAAGAACAGATCAATCCATCTCGAATTTGGGACCATTACCACTCAGCTTCTTCGAATCCCCGAATGGAATTGCAGCATTTTTAATAATTAAAACATATGTTGGTTTGAATGTAACTCTCTATAAATATGTTTAAATTTAAAGGTATTGTACTAATCTGTCTGCATGTTTTATATAACAAAAAAATATACGAGTCGATTGTTACTGCTTCCTTGTAGTACGACTATTCCATCAAATAAAATGGCGTGTGTATATTATCTATACATATAAATAAAAATGAAGTGTCTGTTTGTAATTTGAAATTACCAGCTTGTTACTAAATGCATTTAAAAGTATATACGGAACTTACAATCAATTATAAAATTTTGTGTCTGTCTGTCTATCGATCTGTCTTTCTGTCTGTCAGTTTGATCCAGCTAATCTCTGAAACGGCTGGACCAATTTTGACGAAACTTTCACTGGCAGATAGCTAATGTTATAGGGAATAACTTAGGCTACTTTTATTTTAGAAGAAAAATTAGTATTCCGACAAAATAAAATTAAAACCAACGAAATAGTGAGCAATATCTGATTCAAATAGGGATTATTTATTTCAATAGGGACTATTTTTATTCAATAGGGATTATTTTTATTTAATAGGAATTATTTTATTTCGCGAGCCTTCTGTCTCAACGATTGCTAGCAGTTATATCAAACATTTTTCTTTGATTAGGTTGCAGCCATTCGCGATATTTCCCGTTCATGTCTTGATCCTAATGATTTTACAGTCTTTAACTGTATTGTCAAAGGTCATCCATCCTTTCAACTCCTTCCTTGCGGCTTCGTTTGTGTTCGTATAAACTAAAATAAACAGTTATGTGTGTGTGCTAAGATTTACTCTTAGAAACCTTACAGTCCTGTAACAGTTAACAACTACTTATAATGATTAAATTTCTAATGTGTGTGTGTGGATTCAATATACCCCTCAAATATATCTTTTGCCTTAAAAATTCACCGAATAGTAGCTGTTTTACACTTATGAAATGTTCATTTAGTTATACAACGTCTAAACAAGGGAGGGCCAACATTTTTCGGTGTGCTACTATCCGATTCAAAAAAAATTATGCGTGCCACTTTCCACTTTTCCCTCAAACATTTGAAAAGGTGAGAAAATGTTACTTGCAGGCTTATTATGAGATTTTTTCACAAATAACACATTCTTTATGCAAGCCTAAGTAAAGTGAGATATTTCGAAACACGCTCCCTCAAATTTCAAAATCTCTCGCTAGCGCACTTCCTTTGAAAAGTCAGCGCATACAGCAATGAAAATTATTTTCAACATAATAATTTTCTTTTGCAATTCACTTAATTAAGTCTATTTAAATAAATTCTGAAGGGTTATTTTATCTAAAACAATAAGTTTCGATAAAATTCTAAAAAAACCCCAAACTTTTTAGTATTATTTCTTCATTTTTTTAAAAAAAATTCAGTAACCACTGAAATCACGTGCCACTGTTACAACTCCGCCGTGCTCGTTGTGGCACGCGTGTCTCTGGTTGGACACCCCTGGTCTAAACTTATCACGCTTCAGCTAAGTTATACCAGTACTATCATGAGAAACACTCCTATTCATAGTCCTTAACAATTATGAAATCAGTTCTCTGAATAGCACAGTAAATAAAGTTTTTTCTTTTGAATCAAAATCAACCGAACTATTTAGTTCCATTTTAGAGAATTCTCACATTACTAGCATCTTATGATTGTGAAACATACCCTAAGTGACACAACATGTAAATCCCCACCCTCTTTGAGCCCCTTTCGTGTAGAAAATAAGCCCACATCGAGTGGTGACTCCCCTCTGATAAGGGGTGCAAGAGCTGTAAATTTAGCAGGGAAGGGTAGGGAAAAAACATTGTAGAAAAGGAGTCAGGATTGCTTTCCAATAATTTCAACACACGTGCCCTCCATTAGCTGCACATATTATGAGGGGGAAGGCAATGACTCACTAAATATCCACGCGCATAATGTATATGGAATTCACGACAACCCCCTGCCCCTCGTGTGTTTTATGAACCTGTGAGGGAATTCAGACCCTTTTTTTCTCTCCCATGGCTGATAAGACGGGCTTTTTTTTCGAGGGGGAATGAATGCGGTATCTACTTCGTTTGCTAATATAATACTTAAAAAAATGGGTTGAACTTAATGTGATAATAGAGGACCTGAATGGTAATAATAAAAATAACTGGATGATAATGGAGGAAATAAGGAGAAATTGCGTCATGTGTCACATAAGATGTCTTGCAACAGATAGAGCAGCTTAAGACGTGGCATTTTTTAAAGGAGCTTACATTACGAAATTTGAACCAAGAATTCGAAAACTTAAGTACGAAACATGCTATCTATGTATAAGAGTACGATAACTGCAAAATTCTTTTAAAATAAAAAAAAAACCATGGGTGACATTGAGATGTTGAATGGCAGTAAATTGCGTTTGCATGTAATATTGTATAATCAGTATTAAATTCATTAAAAACAAGTGGTGTGTAATATATATAAAAAAATTAAGTCAATCCCTACTTAGATCAAAGAAAAATTTTATTTTAGCTACTTTTTATTAAATAGTTACAATTAATGTAAATATGTATATACATATGATAGAATCACAACATTAAGTGGTAATTAATTTTTATTAATTATCATTAAAGTATCGTATTGTAATCCCAAACAATCGTGTATTTTAAATTTCAGTTCAACTGAATGCTTTAACACGTGAGAAAAAAATCTTTTCAAGTTTTGACACAAGTCGCCAAAATGGTCTCTAAGTCGCTAACGTGGCTGTACTTGTAATTCTTTGAATAATTAGTTTTAATCAATTGATTTTTATTAATTATAATTAAATTATTGTATTGTAATTAAAAATGATTATGTATATAAAATTCCAGCTCAATTGAGTGCTTTAAAATATATTTTATTAACGATTGAGAATTCGACCAAAATAAATAAACAAACAAATAAATAAACAAATTTATATAGAGTGTGAGTTAATAGTAGGAATTGAAAAAAAAAAGATAAAGCTTTCTTCTATCTCTACATTAAAAATAATGTTGGATAGTATAAAATAACCTTTTTAGATATTTTTGCTATTTAACTGCAGTTTGATGACCCGTCTCAAACTTGAATTGAAATAAATTATGTGAACTGAAAAAGTGAATAATTAATACAGTATTTCAAAAAGATTTTCTGAAAAGAAAATACTTAAATAGAAGGAATAGTGCATTTTTCATAATATTATACATAGTTCATTTAAACTATACATTTTATACCATTAAAAGTATTACTTATTAAATTAATTTAATTTAATAGTTTCTTTGAATTTATCTAAGTATATTTTTTTTAACTATGAACTTCTATCTATTACTACTTTTGAAAAGAAAAATATTCTTAATTTCATAAAGGCGTAATATATATATATATATATATATATATATAATAATTAAAATTTATATTCTACATTAATTTTGGTTATTTCACATTTGCGTTACTGTTACTCTCCATTTATTTGACATTTAAAAAATAATAGACATTTAATTATTAAAATAAACTATTAAGGCTCTCTACGCTAAATATACTCGAGATGAACTAAACGCGAAGCTCAGTTTCAAAGAAAAAAATGTCTCAATTTTCATAAAAATTTGCCACTTTGTTATTCTCATATCTCATCTCTTTTTATAATAAAGCGTTTTTAAATTTTAAAAATATTTCATAAATAATTAATTTCTTCATTTCAACATGTAAAGAAATAGCTCATTTAGCATTAAGGTATAAGAGGAAAGTACGAAACGTATTTTATGTCAGAAAAAAAATGGGTGAACTCGGATAAAAATGAGTACTATGTTAAAATGTGCAGCTCTCTCTCTCTATATATATATAGGATACCGAAGCTGGAAAATAATATTATTGTTGAAGAACTTTTATACATCCGAAAAAATATTTAAAAATTAAAGCCTATTCTTTCACACTAAACGAAGCCTTGAACGTAGCTTACGATTCCAATTTTCAATTTTTTTGCAGCTCGTCTGATAAACTCTTAATCTTGTTTTTATTTTATTTCTTCCATAACATCAAAAAGAGGAGAAAAAATTAACTGTTTTTAATTCTACTTTTATAATTAATTTTTCTTATTTTTGTTGGTATATTTGTGAGCTTCAACTGAAGAGTCGAAATATATAGAGATGCCTCTCCGATAGATTCGTTTCTTAGAAAATACAAAGAGCATACTTTTTATTTCTTTTAACATCCATTTCTAAATTCTATTTATGCTTAAACATCTTATGGATCAATAAATAAAAGTATTCAATGTATTTAAACACAATAGACGCACCAACAAGTGTTTTCAACAATTCAGCAAATAAACTTTGTTGTCTCTTTTCAGTTTTAGAAGAAGACGGCCAAGAATTGATTTTCCTGGTGCAAGAATGGAACTAACTCTTTTGGTGCCGTCTTGGTGGGTGTTATTGATGAGTGTTCCTTGTGAGCGGGAAAAGTGATCGCAGATTTTCATAATTGATGATGGCGTTAATCGGCTTCCCAGGATTCGGGGGCAATTATCAGAGATTATGGCGCTCCTGAAACCGAACCCTCTTCCGTGGTTATTGTTGCTGTGGAAAAGATAACTTTTGAAGGGAGCCTGACAGCACTTTATTTCCAAGGTAATTGGTGGAGGAAAGACGCACTTTCATCAAGTGGCATCATCTCCAGAAATAAAATGATCTGTTCTTGAGATGATGAATGGTTTTGGATTTGATGCTTCTAAATCTTCTTTGAATGGAAAGTTTGAACTACAAAAGGATGTTCAGGGTTGAAGGAAGTAATTAACCAAGGGCGTTAGGAATTTTAAGGAAACGATGGGTAAACGGCGGCTTGATTAAAGGTTCTATCTGGCACATTGCAGAGTTTGGAACACACACACAATTGTATATAAATTTTCATTTAAGACCATACTCTCGTTCTTTTTCAAATGCTAAAATTACCATAGAAATTTGAATATTATCTGCCTATGAGAAAAATATAATTGTTAAAATTTATACAGAAATTAATTAAAAGATTTCTGAGCGTGAAAAAAAATAGAACCCATCCTAAGAAAGATGCAAAAGAATATTAAAGTATGTTTTCTTACTTCCATACTTAAATTAAAAAAAATTGATGGGAATTAAAGATCAATGCCAAGTCACAATTTTATTGATTTTATTTTAGCGTTAGAAAATTTAATAAATATATCATTTATAGTATTCAAAATGCTTTTTATAATAAACTAGTTGATACTCACTCATTTTTATTGGGTCTTTCATGACATATGACTATAATTTTTTTAGTCAATGATATTTAAGTCATACTAAGTTTTCGATTATATTAAAAAAACCATTTTTATAAATTTATTCTTAAACTTTTTCAAATCAAATGATGTCGCCAAATGTAGTTATCTTTTTATAAAAAATGAGCAGGATTGGTTGTCCACTTTTGGCTGTATATCACGGCCTTTTGTGAAGTAACGTGTAAACGTATAAATTTTTCTTTAAAAAATGGTTTTTAGGGGCAAAAAAACACTAAAAATAAACTTAATTTGGGGGGTTGAAAATATATTTACGGATCTTTTGAGACATCAGCAAAGTTCCCTGCAATTTTTTTTTTTTTTTTTTAGAACGATGTGATCAATGGTTTGAGGTTTGTATTAGTCTTAAACGAATATACAAACATCCACGTTTATTTTTTACCCGGGGTATATTTTTTTGTCTTTTTTTGAATTTTTTATTTTTTTTTTATTTGATATTTTTCAGAAACATAATTGGATTTACATACTTTTGATTTTTATTTCTGAGATATAAATACCATTTACTTATAATATTACGCGACTTCTTCCTTTATGATGTTATAATTGCAATCAATGTAAAACCCGTTATTGTTCTAAACCTTAAATGAAAAGTACAATATGTTTTGGCTATTGAATGTACAAAAAATCATTTAATTTTAATATATATATATTCTTGCAATTTATATGCCGATTTTTCAAGCTTGCTTTGTTCCTTTTTCTATTTTTAGTCAAAACATGTATGAGCGAAAGAAAACTCTTTTTGTTAAAAAATATATATTTATATTTCCATGAGATTTTGAACTCTAAGTTATATATATATATATATATATATATATATATATATATATATATATATATATTTATAATATGTCATAAAAGTGAATCATAAATTAAGAATTTATCTGTATTCACATTCCTGTTAAAAGAAAATATTTTCATTCTTATTTTTCGATGCACTTCTGATGGATTCTCTAATCAATTTTTTTACCCCAATCATTTAATTTCATTAGTTTAAAATTATGATTACATCACAAAATGATTTTTCTCTGATTTTACAGAGAAAATAGAATGAAATTAATGCTAGATATATATCTTTGACATGAGAAAGAGATACAATCAGAAAACTGTTTGCCACAAGAAACGATAGTAAAAGAAGTTTTTCAAAATAAGAGTTTAAAAATGTTGTGCTGGGTCTTATTCAAATTTTTTCCTAAATCATCTTGGAGAAATACTTCTTCAACTGTTGTTTGAGTTCAAAACCGCCTTCCGTAGAGAGAACTTGATTTTATGCTAATTTGGGTGATATTTAAATACTAGCAATGTAAGTGTTGGAGTTAATCACAACGTTGTTATTCAAGTAAGATTAGCGAAGTGCCTTTCGGAAACCTTGGAGAAAGAAAGATTATAGTCGACCCAGGAGAGATCAGATAATTGTTTAATTATTTGTCTCATGAGCTTAAGATAATTTTTTAAATTGATTGCTCCCTCAGTTTACAATATTGATTGATAGTAAATTAATTAAACCGAAATAAAAATTTGGTGCATGCGCAGAACACAGCGTAACGCATTTTTGTTAACTCTTGTACAAATTTCACTACTCGTAATATTTCCATACCGAGGGCTTTATATGAAAATCGATTCTTAAGAATTTAACTCCTAAAATATCTTTACTTGGAAATGTGCAAGTACTCTAGAATGTCCCCTTTTCGGGAAAATTTTAGTTTTGCTATCTAGACTAGAAATTTAAATTTCATTTAAATCATGGGATACATGAATATTTGTGCATGACTGCAAGTACTTAGGTGAAATAAAATTGAACTAAATTTAAAATTTAAATAAAATGGAAGGAATTATTTGGAATACTTTTTTAACGTATGGGATAATAAACTGATATTAATTACACCTATTCACACACTTAAGTCGTGAGAAAGCTCACTGAAGACATTTCAAACTCCTTCTCAATCATTACCTTGCACAATAATAAAGATAAAAAAAATGACATTTTTAAAAATTCCTATTCCAGATATATTTCCTGTTTCTCTTCAAATTCTCCCCTTACCCATTAAAAGTCTTTTAAACTCCTCTTCCCCACAGCTACCCCCAATTACCATCTTTAAGAACTCAAGGACGAATTCAAAATCACTCCCTTCCTACCAAGACACCAGGGAAAAAAAAAAAAAAAATCCATCAAAAACGGGAAAAGATGGGGAATAAAAGCATGTACAGCCTTTTTCTCCACACATTGCGTATTTACGCGAGTCATTAGAGTTGACAATCCCGGATATAGCTCCCCATTCAGATATCCTTTTTAGGGAAATGTGCTTCGGATCTATGGCTTTCTGCGTCTGTCATCGGTGGTGAGTGACGTGCTTTAATGAACACATTGAAAAGTGTCGCTGGAAACACTCTTAGAGGGGAGGCGGGAGGCTGTTTAATGTGTTGGTACCGCTTCATTAAAAGGGAGGTTCTGGTTCTGACTGCAAATGTTCTGTCTCTGTCAGTCAGGTACGATGTGGATAGGCAGGGGCGCGTACAAATTTCGGAAGGAATGATTCGTGAACGGTTCCATTTTAGGTTTATCACCCAATCATTAGGATTTTGCTTGTCTCTGAATGATCTTTTAATTCAAACAAAATATCCAACATTTCCTTGTAATTGATTTTCTTAGAAGCTGCATTTTTCGTTTTGTTTTTGCCTTCTGAGTAACTTAACAGTTGTTTGTCAACCAATAACAGTCATATACCTTGCGACGAATCTTTACGGCACCTTTCCACTAATACTCTTAGGCGTCTTGGGGATTGTAAATTCGCGTATATTTCCAATCAGCTCTAAAAGAAGAAAATGGGATATGCAAAGCAGATAAGGTATTTAGGGAGAGCGTTGTAAGTTAGCGGAGAAGGCGATTGAGCCAGCAGCAGTAGTGACGAGGTTTGGAAGATTCAATTGGATTACAATATTGGAGTATTGCTGTTATTATTCAGCGAGGTAGCCTTAGAAGGATTAATCTACCTGGAGAGATCGTCAGGGCAGCCAGGTGATATATTCTAACTTAGTACCGCTTACCACAAGCGTTAATATAATAAAGTTAGTTGAATCTTAGTGAATGATAATAATTCAAGTTGCGTGTATTTCTCTGACCTTCTATTCCGGTAAACCCGTTCGATATTGAGCTTAGTAATTGATTAATTTCATATTTCGTAATTTAATTTAATAGTAAAGGTAAATCCCTTTTTGACGTAGACATATAGTTCAATATTTGTAATTAGAAAGTTGATATTTGAACTAAGTGAATAAATATAATTTGTTATTATACAAAAGGCGTCTGGTCATTCATTGACTCAAGTTAATCTTAGTGTCCAGGGTGGAACCCAGGGGAGTTCTCACAACCTCTCTTATGGGGTAGGGTATATTTTAAAACACACGCAGATGAATGCGCTGAGGAATAATCTCTAAGGTAAGAATATGTTGGTCTAAAGGGGAGGCATGTTGAACCCCCAAATTCCACCCTTGTGTACGCTACTGTTGTCAACACTTGCTATAGGTTGCATAACTCTATTTTATGAAAACCTGAAAAATTTCATTTTAAAAATGGGTGTGTCTGTATTCAAACTCGTATTCTTATTAGTAACTACAATATTTATAAGAGTTTTTGTACATATATAATAAACACAAGAAATATTTTAAAAATTAGAACTGGATGCTGACTACCTGACCTCATATGTTGATTGGTTGATTGAAATGAAAGTTTCTTAGAAGCAACACGATGGCCACTAATGCTGTATCTCTTTATTTTGAATTATTGTTCTAATGAGGAAAATGATAGCTTGAGGCTATAAAGTTCCTTCTAACTTCCATACAACACTGCAATGAAATTTAAGGTTCAGTTTCATATATATAAACCTATGGAATCCTCCATTATAATGGTACGTGTTTTAAAAATAAGCAAACATGAATTTGAAATTCGACTTCAAGCTCGAAGATTGAGCTATCTGTTACGTTATTGGAGTACTGCGACTATAGATATAAGAGCCTCACTTAGAAAGCCCTTGTAATGAGTTATTCATATTACGAGCAAAATAAATTATAAAAAAACGTTATTTGCTTGATCAGAAATGTGTTACATATCAAGTATAAATTCTAGGCGAATATATGAAGGGTATCTATGAGTAGTTTTGAAGGAGCAAGCGTAGGTTACAATGGATTACAGTGAAAGGGACGCTTGGAGCCGAAAAATCTGAAGCAGAATCACAAAGGCGCGGTAAATGAGAGAGTGTAAGCAGAAGTAAGAAGATGATATGCAAAAAGCTTGACCCTTGACACTGCCGAACTAGGAATCAGCAAAACATTCTTAAATTAAAAGAAAAAAGCGAGGAACAAGCTATATAAACTTACAAAGGTTATTTGCCAACCAGCTGGGTAATCTGAGGATGTTTTTTTCTAAGAGTCATGTGGTAATTTCAAAAGAAGAAACTATTTAGCATTGAAGGACTTACGTTTTTGCTTTGTATTTTACAATAAGAAGTTTTGAAGGAGATTTAGTTTGGTATATTAGACAACGGTAAAGCCACAATTTTCTGGTGCAGATAAGACAGTCTGCAGCGTGCCTCCTTCTGTAAGTCTAAACAGCAAAAGCAGGAATAAAAAAGCCTTAACAATTGGTCCGAATAGGGATTCCTTTCGTCTCTGTCGTCTAAGTCTACAACCCCTGGTCCGTGGATCAAATGGTGCCAAGCCGCCGTAACAACATTAAACTATTGCCATTTTATTTAAAGTGGTGCATTTCTCTCGGATTTGCGCAACTTTCCACAGAAATCACGTTATATTCCACGTTAAATCACTTTTATTCATTTTTGGTGTAACTATATTTTATTCTAAAGGCATGTTTAAATGTAACTAAATTAAAATTGTCAAATCAAAACAATCTAAAATATAAACAATCAACGTGTCCCACCCTCAGCAGGCTGCGGTAAAATTATAAAATGTTGACCGGTCCGCAGCGATAAAAAGCTTGCGGAGCACTGGTCTAAGGCATGTACGGTGTACCTGCGGACCGGTAGGTCGGTGGATCAAATAAACACCTCTGACAAGATCAACTGTTTGTCGGACGTGATCGCCGAAAGTCTTAAATTAAAATCGTGTCAAACTGTTTTATCGTACATTGAGAAGTATCACTAACCTACAAGTAGTGAAGTGCGTTACAAATTTGCTTAATAACAATAGTGCAGTAGCGCTCACAGAAATTTTCAAAGGGGGAGGGGATCTAGGGTCGGAAGTCTACCATTCTCGTATCTTGCTCCAATATGCCACCCAACATATTCTATTGATTTTGTTGATTTTCGGGAACAAAGAACAGTAAAAAATTAAATATTCACTGAATAAATAGCACTAATTAATAAAATTAATTATTAATAACAAATACTTAATTAAATTTTACGTACTATATACGTTGGATTATAATCAATCGAAAAAATCAAGGGTTTGAGGGGGGGATACAGACCCGAGGACCTCCTTCCCCCTTGTGTGCGCCACTGCAATAGTGTTTTACATTTTCATAAAATTTTGAAGCGTCGGTAAAACAAAATGTCTTAATAGGTTCTGAAATTAAAAAATAGCTACGCATGTATTATAAATAATAAACTAATTATCTCCATTTTATTATTTATACTTTTTTCTTGGAAAATGAATTCGCATTCCGTGTTAGTTCAATCCTCAGTACAAGAAAAGATTCATTTTTTTTGCATGAAACGCTTTATTATGTTTTAGATTAATTTTTGAGGAAAAATTGTTTTTCTTAATAAGTGATTGGAATTATGGGTAAGCGAGCCTCTGTATAAATTACACTCGTTAAGTGATGATCAGTGACGCACTCCAGGGGGTCCTAGGGATCCGGTCCCCCCCAAAAAAAACCCTTGACTTTTTTCCAATTGATTATAATTCTAAGCATATAGTACGTAAAATTTAATTAAGTATTTGTTATTAATGATTAATTTTATTAATTAATGCTAATTATTTATTCAATAATTAGTTTTTACTGTGTTTTGTTCCCGAAAACAGAAAAAATCAAAAGGAGCATCATACAAGAATGGTGAACTTTCGACCCCGGACCCCCCACCCCTTGAAAAATTTCTGTGTGCTCCACTGGTGATGATGTATGTATATGCGGATCATTGATCAGATGATGATGTTTATACAAAAGTAGGTACATCATTTCATTAAACAAAACCCTTTTATTTCCATTATACTTGAGAGAAATTGTGGAATCAAGTGTTGAATTTATGAACATCTAATACAAAACTAAAAACTGGACACTTATTTACTTCTTTTGATTTTAGAAATTATTATTTTACTCTTTATTTAGATAAGGTATTATTTTAAACAGAAGAAACCTAGCCTTTGTTTGGTTTGATCACAATTAAGTTTGCAGAATGAGATACATAATCATCTATTAGTAATTTCTGAGGAAAAAAAATTGACTTTTGATAAATATTAATCATTATTATTATGATTAACTTATGGAGAGGAAAGCCTCTCTTATATATTTATAGGGAAAACCAATTTAAGACATTTCACACAATTTATTCACGTATAGAAAAATAAAAATATGTCGAATGAACATTTTCTAATTAGTACAGAATTTTTTATACTGGATAATCTAAGCAAATTGTGCAAAAAAGTCGAATACTTCGATCGAATGTGCATGCACATTTAATTCCTGAAATTCTTCCTGACGGGAATTTTTCTATCTTAGAGATATCGTTTTAGCCGAGTGGTATAGGTATCGGATCATGGCTGGCCTTGTCACGAGTTCGAGCCCACTACCACTAAAGACCCACCGTGTAGGGCAGCGATGCACGTTAAATCTGTCGAGAGCTGAAACGTCCTCCCGTTGGTATGGTGTGGTAGTTAGGAGAGAGGGTGCCAGCTCAGGTGTCGTTCCACGTCACTTGACCATGGTTCAAAATTACGCGGTCCGTCGCCAAAAGCCCTCGTGTAGCTGAACAGTGCGACGTTAATATTCAATCAATCAAACAGAATTAACTTTACAGGTTCCTTACAGAGAAACTATTGCATGCTAAATTGCACAACATAATGATATACTATAATTACTAACAATACATAATGTAATGAAACATCTAAATTAGAAAAGGAATCTAAATTTATTCCTAAAACTTATGAAATATGTAACGAATTTTATTAGAAACTTGAAAGATTAAAAACTGATTATTACATATAATTCGAAAAATATGATGATTTCTGATATACAGTCGGATCTCTATTTAACGCAGTCACTAAATCCCGAATAAAAGTTCGTTATATGGAAAATTCGTCATGTAGAGGTTCATTGTTCAATAAACTTTATAAGCCACATGAAACAAAATTTAAATTAATAAACACTATATATTAAAAAGAGTAATTATTCACATCTATTTATATTATATATCTTATCCATCAAAAGAAAAAAGAAGAAAGAAAAACTGTAAGGAAAACAAGAAAACAGAATGTCGAGGATGGCACTGTATTTTCAACATTAAAAAAGTAATTTTATACTAAAATTAATGAATTTTAAGAACATTTTCTTATTTAAAGCATACAAGTAATTTTAAAGAAGTTCAAGGACATGGTTACATGAGACAATTCTAAATGAAGGGTGAAAGGGGATATCAAAGATGTTTCTAGTGAACTAGACAATGTGGGTTACAAGTTGCACTTCTTCGATGAAACGCCTAGAATTTTATTGCTGACAATGAATTAGGTATCTAATAAAACTAGTTCAAGATTTATGACCACCATAAAATTTCTTAAAAGAGAAAATAGCTTGAAATGTCCAGAAATACTTCAAAGATAGGGAGAAAAAAATAGAATTATAAAAGAAAAAGTTCGTTATATAAAAGATGCACTTCGCTATTGGTAGGTTATTTTACGAAGAAAATCGTGAAAAGTTCTTAGTTCCAGGAAAAAATTGGCTATATAGAAAAATTCGCAATATAGTGGTTCGTAATATGGAGTTTCTCGACTTTTTTATTTTAAAATTCATTAATATCAACTTATTTTATTAGTCTGTTATCACCAAATCAATAAATTAATAAAATTACACAAACCAGAGTATTACTCTCGTTAAACTTATAACAATTATATATATATATATATATATATATATATATATATATATATATATATGTATATATATATATATATATATATATATATATATATATATATATATATATATATATATATATATATATATTGCAGTTTTCTTCCATCAATCAGGTTTTAAATATAGAAGTCTTCCCTTTTTTGCATTCGATTTTGTCGCAATGAAAGAATGAGAAGGATCACTTTAATTATTTACATTATATCTGTAGGAATTTTGAAAGTAATCATCCTATTTTGTTCGACAGGATGTCATCCTTAGATATAGTTTGGAATATATATTCTATTTGTATCTTTGTCTTTTAGGGAAATTACACATGCCCGTTATAATTCGTATCTTCGCAATTTCACAAAATGAGCCAAATCTGCTCAGAATTTGCATTTCATATTTATAAATCTTATCCCACATCAGCATTCGAACTTATCACACAGCCCCCTTCCACACCAAAAGCCATTCCAAACTTTCCAGAAACGATGCAAAAGGCCGTTAAAATCGTTATGCGCCCCATTCTCGAACCACCGCCCCTGTCATGAAACAGACAGAACGATCGTCCCCCATTTGTTTCGACAGCAAGGTGTCTTTTTGGGGACCACCCCATTTTCCACCCCTTTCATTCCTGCAGACGATTTCCCGAGATCGTTAACAGCTTTTCCTTGTGTGCCGGGGCTTATTCTTAATCACGTCTTGCGTGGGGCGGTGGTATTAAGGAGAGGGAAAAGTTTTTAATCGCTGTTACCCGGGATGGTTAGATCTTTATCTGTTATGTCCCGTTCCTTTTGCCTTGATAACGCACGCTGATTGGCATCGTTCTGTATGCAAATGAGATATGGCCCGGATAGGCTGATGTCTAGTTCGGTTATTAATCGTATGAAGGTTTAATATCGCCTCGGTTGCAGTCAGTACCGAAGAAGAGCAACTTCCGAATTACATTTTTTTGTTCAAAATATAAAAATTATAAAGACTGGGATTTTCAGTTAAATTCTCAAAGAGTATACTGATTTTTCTTGGGGGGGATAGTTTTTGAATTTTTCATAGATATGCATATTTAAGTCCAAGCAATGGATTGAGAAATACGAGGTAGGATTCAAAAGTTCGCGGACTGAGACTATAACGTGAAAAATTTTTGCAGTAGAGTGACTATGATAACGTTCTGTGTTATTGCGTTCTTCTCCTTTTCTAAAAGTGATTTGTCTTAAATCAAGTGGTCAGTGGCTTGCCACGGCGTCGTATTTTATAAGAGGATGCGTTTAAAAACCGGCGATTGAAAGAAATGACGTTTGTAAAGCAGAGAATGAATATCAAATTTTGTTGAAAGTTCATTTTGTAGAGTGATACGGAGACTTACGAAATGTTGAAAAATATGTATAGCAGGGATATATTATTGTGAACGCAAGCTTTTGAGTGACATTGAAGTTTCAAAGAGCAGGGAATGTGTTGAAGACGGCGAACGCTCTGGACGTCCACAGACTTCTCTCACCGCTGAAAACATTGAAAAGCTTTCTGCGGCAGTATGTAAGAACAGGCTTCAGCCAATGATGGGGCCAACTGCTTTGCCACATTATCCTCCCTCTCCAGATTTCGTCCCCTTCTACTACAGAATATTTCCAGAGCTGGCATTTCACCTTTGGGGTCATCGATTCCAATTTGCTGATGAAATTAAAAGTGCATCGCAGGCTGAATTAAAGGACACGGCTAAAAATAGATTCCAGAAAAGTTTCAATGATCTTTACAAGAGATGGCAAAAGTGTGTTGTTGCTCAAAGGTCTTATTTAAAAGAAGGATGTGTTTCAGTAATTTAATGGAGTAACTTCATGGACAGACTGACACCAGTCGGTAATCACGTGATTCCAACGTCAATAAACACCACGTGCGATTTCATACCATTGATTTTCCTATACGTTTGCTGACGTCGTTCTTGTATCTTAATTTTATCTAATTAAAAACATATGATATCATTGTAATTTTTGCATTATTCTAGATATATATTTGTTAGGAAATAATTTTAACAACTCTTTGATATAATTTTTGTTTTATTCGAATTTATTTATCTAATTAGGTAATTGTCTACTTCCGACTAGTGTTAGCTGGCATATTTATTTATCCTATTTCGGTTGGATCCTAGCATTTATTTATAGTTCATGGTACACTTAGGTATGACTCTTAGTTATTTTAGTTCTTAATTAATTTAGTAGTTATTTATTAAATAGTTTTGCGCAAGAATGGTTGACAGTATAGAATTAAAACTACTTTTTTAAAATTGTATGATTATCGAATAACATTGATATCATTTCTTTAAAAAGAGCTCACACCTATTATTATACAACACAGTGTCAGTTAGGTGTGAATAATATAAAAAATGTCTGTTTGTAATTTTAATTAATAATTCAAAGTCAGGAGAAAATATTTATTCTGAATTTTTTCAATTTGATGATAATTTGTGGGAGGAATGTTTACAAAAATTAAGGAAATGTTTCTTTGATTTTTACCTTCCAAACACAAATTATCGATTTCTAAATTATTTATAATTATTCTTTGCTGTTAAAATTTAATGTCATTTCTTTAAATTAAAATACAATATTCTTAAGAGGGGAATGAAACCATTACAAAAGGGGTAACAATTTTTAGAAATGATTACATTTAATTTGATATGTTATTTTCTTATTTTTTTGAAGTACATATCAAACTTGCAAAAAAGTTTATTTCTTGAAGCCTGTGTACATAGAACATTAGTTAATATGAAAGTTTTAGATAAATGAAGAGAATTATCTTTTGGTAAAAGTGTTTTTTTCCATCTTTTTTTGATGTCTCAGTGGCTACTTAAGAAGTAAGTATCTGTTTATCCGTGATTTAACTATTTTTCTTTTTTGCACAAATCCTTAAAATAGTTTAATTCCTGCAAACTCAGTATTATGCATGTAAAGGTAATTAAGGATGAGAACATATGATTCATATACATGTTTCCTGTGATGAAAATTGAATTTTTTTTACAACTTCATAAATTGAAAATTGTATAATAGTATGGCTTACCAATGGGGACATTAAACACTCTATGTGAAGCATTATAAGTGTCAGACATTTGAAGTAATCCCGTAATTTTGGTTTGATTTATCAATGCTATAGGAAGTTCTTAATTTTTTTCCTTTGTACTTATATGCTACTAGCTGATAAACCTGCTCTTCACACAGGTGTGAATTTATATATATGAATAATGTTATGAATGAAATTTCTCCCCCCCCTGGTGGCCGCGGTAGCCGAGTGGTATAGGTATCGGACCGTGGCTTGCTTTGTCACGGGTTCGAGCCCAGTACCACTAAAGACCCGCCGTGTAGGGCAGCGATGCACGTTAAATATGTCGAGAGCTGAAACGTCCTACCGTTGGTGTGGTGTGGTAGTTAGGAGAGGGGGGTGCCAGCTCAGGTGTCGTCCACGTCACTTGACCATGGTTCAAAATTACGTGGTCCGTCGCCAAAAGCCCTCGTGTAGCTGAACAGTGCGACGTTAATATTCAATCAATCAACCCCCCCGTACTTCATTATTTAGAAATGGTAAATAACAATTTTCTAAAAAATATTTTATATTTACTCGAGTTTACCTACCTACACTTAAAATTCAAATGAATATTTTATTTCACTGTGGAACAGTTATTTGTTGAAAATGAATTTTTTGTTTACCCAATGTATTACGTATAAATACTTCATGTATATTTTGTACAATATTATGAAGCCTTTAAAGCTATTTGAAAATGTTTCCAATAAAATAACATTCCTATCTTTGACTGTCTGATTTACTTAGTAATTATCTTTTAAAAATGTTTGGAAATTTTTTAGAAATGATTGTATAAAGTAATAAAAGAAAATACAATTTCACTATTAAGTTAAAGAAATAAATCATATTAATATATAATTTTTAAAAAATATTCAATGTAATATGAACTTCACCTTTATATCTCGGCTACTAAATATTAGGCATTGATATGCGACACTTGGATCACAAATTCAGATTATTAATGCGAGTATGAACTATATTAAAAATTTACATTACAAATTCAATAATTTTTTTAATTGCCTTTGTATAAAGTGCTTATAACATGTTGAACAACTTGTTATAAATAATTGTATAATGTTAAAGAATATTTCATCAGAAAAAATACTATAATTTTCACAAATTCAATTTTATTTCTAATTAAATTGCATACTTCTCTAAGCTATTGTTTATCTCATATTAGATAGAGTTAATATGAAAGTTTTTGATTAACAATAAATATTTATCCTTTGATGAAAATGAATCTTATTTTTATAACAATGAATTGCAAATAAGATAGAAACAATTTAATACAATATGGAAATAAATAGTTGCATAAAATTTCTATTTACAATTTCTACTAGTTATGTCTCTTGACCAGATATTTATATTTAGTGTTAAACACTTGAGTTCTATTTCATGCAAACTTAAAACTTACTTGGATAAATGTATTGGCATTTTATTTTGTTATCACTAATATGTATCTAGTGTCCTTTTATATATAATTATACTTTTAAAAAAAGAAATTTATCATTATAATACACAAGAGCCCAAAATTTATCTTCGAAACACACAAAAATATCAGTGATTTTGACCAATTAACCTCTTAACAATAATTTTGAAAAAATATTCTCTGTAATTCTCTTCGATAAATATCATAAAATTGATCAAAGTACTCTTCTTAGGTCTCAATATTTGCAACAAACTCAATGCAACAAATTTATTCAGAACATATATCATGAGATTTATTTTTGCAAAAGTATAAAATAAATAAATGTAATCTCTATAATGATTAATCTACAAATTGTGCAAATACCAATAAATGCATATTTGTTATACATATGTAGTAAAAAAATTTGTATATGTGTGAGACAGTTTTTATACCATACAGTCAAACTCTGAAAAACATATGTGTTGAAACCACGCAAATATATTACAATTTTTATTTTTTCTAAAAGAATTATGAATTGAAAAATGACTTTTTTATTTTGGTCATGTAGGAGTGAGCAGGACTTTTATATTTAATATATATGGACACAAATTTATATTCTACTATATACACATTCTAATTTAAAAATTTTAATGCCTTAATTTATTACCATATTTGGAAGAATTCAATTCTCGATAAATCATATATTTTACCTTAAGTAATGCAGCGAATAAAGATTTTTAAAATGTAGCACATTTTTTTATGTGTAATTTTACAAATGGTAAATGATAATTTTGATTTCTAATGTTTGAAAGTGGTTCTTATTTCATCTCAACTAGTATAAAAATTAACAGAGCTGTAATAAAGTAAGATATTTTTCCATTTCTTTATTTTTTCTTTTCCCCTGTTATTTTTTTCTTACTAAGTAAAATAAGTTTTATAAATATATATACTTCTTTTTGATATATGTATGGTTACATATCAGATTCTTGTGTTCTAATTTTAGATAATTAAATGCTGAAGCACCTCTGTTAACTACTCTGAAGATGTGTAACATATGTAAAATTTAAGTTAACTAAACATAATATGTTCTCAATATAACTTGATGTAAAATAAACAAATATTTGCTTTTAAATATTGTAAGTCTACATCTATCCAAAATCCTTTTTGAAGAAGTTTCATTTGTCTTACGGTGTTGAGAAAACATTATTCAAAGAGTGGTCAAACACACATAAACACTGGGAAGATGCTATATAATCCTCACGCTTCACCATGCTATCAAAGCACTTTGATTTGTTATAATGATATTATAAAATGATTTTTTCTTTCTAATTATCCTTTCTACAACTGATCGAGCAACCATTTCAGCAAAATAAGACATTTTAGAAAGTAAAATGTAAATCTTTAAGAACAAAATAATTATACACAATAGTAAACAAACGACGCTATATTCACCGGTTGACGGAATCACGTGATCGTGACGTCACATGAATTTAGTCCATTGGTAATATTTTTTAAGTTATAGACTCAGTTCAGGAACTGTTGAATCCTACCTCGTATGATATAAGCAAAACTGTATTAGGAGAAATAACTTCAAAATGTACAACGTATACTTCATATATTGCATTTCAAAACGTTTGCTATATCAGCAGTCACCGAACTTTAGAACTTCATAGACCAGTAAATGCATAATTTGGAATATAGTAGATCTCTAATAGGATTGGACACTACATGGAAGGTGACTGCACTTATTATGTTTCTATTTACTTTTCCATATCTCTGAAAATGAACTTCACAAAATGCAGAACGGACCAACAAAGCAATATCAACAAATTAAAGTACTTTGGTACCAATTTAACATGGTTGCTAAAATTCACTTTCAAATTAGCTTGATACACCTCCAAAAGTAGTTAAAAAGTTTCCAGAACTTCGCTTAAAGTAATAGCTCATTTTTGTAAAAAGTATAACCCATGTTCTTTTTATACATTTTCTTACTCGTCGTTTTTGAAATTGGGTCTTCATAAAAATATAAACAATGTCCCAATTTTTCAAGGACCACCGGTTGGCGATCGTAGTTCTAGATTATTGCTCTTTTTGAACATGCTACGAATACCTAAAGAAGAAAAAAATGTTTTTATGGGTAAATTAAAAAACAGAGATATATACATAAATTCCCTTTTTAAATCAGTTTTTCTAGAAAATTGATTAGTAAAATAACATTAAAGAACTTAAATATCCGAAGTTTTGATGGCTGTGAAATTTTAATACGTTAAAATAAACTTAGACAACAGAAGAAATGATCATAAAGATATGTCGATAACACAGAATAAATGTGCTCATAGGTGTCTATTTTAATTACACTTTAAGATTTAAAACACAAGTAAGCAATAAATAATTTTGAACTTCTGCATTTAAGAAAAAAAAAATTAATTTTTAACTATGGAGATGTTAAACTTATAGCATGTACATTCCTTTTTCTTTATTCCAAAATAGGTTAAGAATATTTTCATGGATATTTCTTATTTTAAATTAATGTTAATTAGAATATAGTACGGTGTTTAATTCACTCCTATGTATAAGAAAAACTGAAATCAAGTTTTTAATAAGAAACTTATTTTGAAGTATTAATAAGGAAAAGGTATGATGATAGAGAGAGAAGCATTTTTTTTTCTTACGCTTCAAAAAGGATCTCAAATTCGAATTCTACTCGTGCGAATCTTTACATTCAAAGGGTTAATTAATAAATAAACATATGTGTGTAGTTTTAATTTTTCATTCGTTTTGTTTTCATATGTTTTAACTTAGTTATTTTAATGAATATAAAATTTTCTTTAATCATTAGATTTGGGATTTACCAAAACTCTTCCTTTCCTATATACTGCTTTTTATAGATAACTTTTTTTCCTTTAATGTTTAAAATTAAACAATAATAATAATATATCCATTCATTTGTTTTGAAGATATTGTTTTGTTTCTCATTTCTGAGCAAATTAATTTCTTTTTTGCGAGTTATATACATATGTATAAAAATTGAATTCAAACCCCATACTTTGACATAAAATCAAGGTAATTTATATCCTGGCAATACTGATGATTTTCAAACTTCTTGTTATCCAACTTTGTTTAAAGACTAACACCTAAGAAGTTTTGTAGTTTTTTTTAATGCTTTCTACTATCTTTCTTTTAATAGTCATAGGATATGGTTAAGGTATCATACTTTATGATTGCCAATATACAAGCTAAATCTGAAGTTTGAATCCTGTTTTCACCAAAGACTGTCTTGCCAAATAAGGGAAGCTATTACATATTTTGTTTGAAACAGTGGCAAAGATCTCATGTGGTATAGAGCGGTAGTTAAGAGGCAGAGGTAATAAAAAGGTTCAATAAATTGACTGTGATTCTAATTTACAAGGTTCATTGTCAATACTCCTCGAGCAGTTCAGAATATATTTCCTTCTAGTTGATCTGTCTTTGATATTTACAACTTGGACTAACAATGACATGTCAGTAGTTAAACAGATATTAAAACTTTAAAAAAATTTAAAACAGAGAAAATATATATATATATATATATATATATATATATATATATATATATATATATATATATATATATATATATATATATATATATATATATATATATATATAGTAGTTTTCCTGTAACGTTCCTTGATTAAGTAACATCTTTCAAAGATGTAGAGTTGCTTATTGTCTATGTATAATTAGTCCTAATTAATACATAAAAATTTCTATCGAACTCCTATCCATTATTTGCATTTAAGCAACAATTATAAGTATTTATTAAGATAAATTTTCTTTTCAATTCCAACTACATTGAAGATTACCAAAAGTTTGATCAATATTTTTTTTTTTTTGGGGTGGGGGGGGAATACGCTACTTGGAATTTTTTATGTGCTAATAAAGCTATATTACCTTTGCAGATAGAAATGAAACATTTTTATCATGGAATCAATTTAATTCCAATTTTCAGAACAACGAATCGCATTCTCACTAGATTTTAATATCATCCAATTTACTCACCCACTGCCTCTTTGAAACAATTTCGTGTACTTTATAAGAGAAAGGAACTGGCAACGAGGCGGAGCGTTGTCATAACAACCAGTTCATCAAATGATATCGCGAGGGTTGATCAAATCTCAATAACTGTTACCCAGCAATAAACTTTCAAAATTCTTTAAGAAGATAAAGCCTTTCTTAAGATAGACATATCAGGTCGATGGAATAGTTTTGCTAAGGTAGAAGCTCAACTAAGCATAACGCCAGCCACCGTTGCTAAGAAACTATGGAGCCTATTTTACAGGTGAAATAAATATTCGGGGGTCCCCGAATTTAAACTCCCGTCCGATGAAAACTAAAATTTACGTCGTGGAGTCGAAGCGATTAAGGAAACGACTGACAGTAAATAACGGCATCGTATGGAAACTTCAATGGCTTAGCTGTGTTGGGTGTTCTAAAGGAAACTAGGTTTTAACTCCACCGTCTTTGAAGCTCACAGTTTCACACTACATTAACTTCAAACAGCCACATAGTCGCGCTGGCGTAGATGGTAATAAAACCTCTCGACTCGAAAAGATAGGAAAATTAACTCAGATAGGTAAAAGAAAGTTAAAAAAAATGGCGTTAATGCTTTTGCTGAGTTTTGAAATGTTTATTTGAATCGATTTCTGAAGAACCTTCTCTCTTGATTCTTTCGTTACAGCAGATTTAAAATTCTCTGGAAAAGGATTTCAACTTTTGGCAATTAAGATAAGAATTAATTGCAACGAGGAAAAAGAATGTGCTGCAGTTAGAAAAGTCTCGAAACCTTCTATCTTTTCTTAAAGATTGTGTTTATTTTAATGCTACACTCTTTTTTTTTTAAAAAAAGTCGTAATGACTTTGGTGATATTTCTTCGAATGATTTTCTAGAATGAATGTTTTTAAGTAAAGGGGAAATAAACTAGAGGAATATAATTTTTAGAAATAACAAGATAAATGCCTCAAATAGGGTGCTGGAATATTTAATGATCTTGAAAATAACGTTATTATTACGACAACATTAAAAAGCTCTTTGAGAGTAAAGTATGAAATAATTTTTAACAAGGGAAAAGTGTCATTGAGAATGGCTTTTATTATAATAAAGATGCAAAGAATTAAGCTCCTTATATATTAATTAGTTAAATTTTATAAAATTAAATTATTTCACCAAAATGAAAGGACGAAAAACTCACACGAGTGATTTAAATTTAATTATGGGCTGAGGGACAATATTTACCTTAACTCTTCCATAAGAATTTAAATTATTTTTGCTACTATACGTCTGTGCTCAGATATTTACTACATGTTCGGTTAATCAGTGGTCATTAAGGGAACTTTTCGTTTGAGTTTAACCGAAGAGTTCAGCAATTATAATTTTTAAATGAAGAATAAGGTATAAAAATAGTGTAACACTTATCAGTTTTGTGTTTAAAAATGCAACCGTTTTAAATTTAATCGATAAATTTTGTCTTAAAGTAAGGTAGAGATATGATAGAACGAGTTGTTTACATCTTTGCGTTTTTAAGGTAGAGCTATGTCTACAAGCTATTAACACTTTTGTGCTTGATCTAGTATTGAAAGAGTTAAATAGTTTCATATAGTTAGAAAATCTCGAATGATTGATTGGTTGTTTAGCATCATCAGCTACTAAAGTTGCACGAGGCTGATGGTGACGACTTTTGAACCGTGGTCAAAAGATAACGGGATTTGAGCTTGAAGGAGGGAAGATTCGATCTGAGCACCTTCTGTTCCGAAAACGTATCTTAGCTACCACGCCAAAACGATCGTCATCGCGTGGTGGCTATTACTGGTTTATATCGATATCACACCGCCACAAGCTCAAACCTTTCTCCGCATCATGCTATGGTGAGGTCTTAGAGCTTTGGCAGATTTAATGTGTAATAGCCCTTCTACGCAATGCATCTTTAGTGGCATCAGGACTTGAACTTATTACTCGATAGAATTGACGCCAAACACAGTAATCAATGGGGCTACCACAGACTTCCATGCTGCTTAAGCTTCTTTAAACGTCTGAAGGCATGGGCCAACAGGGCCCGAGCCAGGCCTCGTCCTTGGTGAGGGCCTCATTTCGTTCTCGACTCAGTCTTAATAAGATCAAGATATGAATAATTTTTATTTTTCGATTATTATTCAAGTATATATTCTCCGAAAACCCAAAAATTTCAAACTACATGTCAACTGGCAACAGTAGCATGACTACATAATTATACGATGGCCGTTGTCCATACCTAGGCCTAATATCATAAACAATTAATCAACTCACTTAGTCTAAATATGGCTGTCATCGAGCCGGTTTGTGCTTAGATTTGTCATATTTGGGAGCTATGCACATTTATTTGTTTCTAATTACCGTTTGTACGAGTGTTTAACAATGCGTGTAGTCTACTGTCTACTTTTAGTATCCTACCGTCTGTCACAGGTAGGGCCTACTTTTACATAGGGGCACAGGGCCTCAAAAAATCTTAAGATGTTCCTGGGCCCAGAGTCTCAAAATGTCTTAAGACGTCCCTGTGTGTACCTCTGAGAAATAATCAATATATATTCAGACTTATATTAAACTTCGTATGCATAAGAAAAAAGAATATGCTCGAATTTGTAGCAAAATATAGCACAAATTATTAAATTTAATAAGCATACAAATGAGTAAACGAGCACTTAAATCAAGAAGAAATTCCTTAGCTGTGTAAATTGAAATGATAAAAGTAAGTAAAGAAACGTGAAGTCACGTTCACTAGTCGTAACAATAGTTACAAAGTCGTAACAAAGTTTAAGACCGTCGTAACAGTACTGAAACTCTTTGTACAATACATTTAAGCAAACAATATTTTTAGGCACGAAAACATACAAATAAAAATTGTTCATTTAATTTGGCAATAGAAAAAAAAATATGAGTAATATATTCCGATTCTTAAAAAGGACAACACGCATTAAAACTCCAATAAAAAGTCACACATAATAAATTAAACCATTAAAAGGTAACAAAAATATAATAAAGTAGGATAATTTTTTACCGATGCATATATTTTCTTCTCAAGGAAATAAATCATCAAATTGAAGAAGTGCTTCAGTCGTTATTCTTCAACCTACATTAAATTTTACTTTCCGCAATCCGTTTGCTACTAGCTGAAACCTCGCCAAGTACTCTGACATGAAACATCCTTTCAGGCCAGTACAGTGCAACCATTCACTTAAAAGTGTATCCAATTACCCTTTCTTAGCTTCAACTAAATTACATTAAACGGGAACTAATTTTCTTATCCCTTAACTATCCACTTAGTTCTAAAAGTTATAAGAAGAGACAAAACGAGATGATTAATGATAAGAGTTGCTCAACTAGCGTGCTTTACCTAACAGTCAACAGCATATGGCATATTACTTTTTTGTCCCACGTCTTTCGATGGAAAACTAACTTTTCTCTTCAAAAAAGTAGTTTTCTTTATCTTTTTCAACTTTTAGTCTTCACGGATTGTTTTCGATCTGTTCTAGCAGGCTATCCATTTTAACTTGTCCCATGGTTTTCTGGAAGTACATTAAATATTTTTCGGCTTCTTTCTGTTGTTCTTTTAAACTGTAAGCAACCAGCTGCCTTAAAGTTGAACGATGCTTTTTAACGTTGTTTTAGAAGATTAATGAGCTGATTTTTTTTGTTTGATAGAATCATAGATGATTAAATTTCTGGATATATTTTTCATAAATATAAATAAATGAGAAAAATAATGGAATTTATATTTCAGATGAAATATAATATAGTTTTAAATAACGAAAAATTATTTGTGAAGTAGAGGTTTGAATTAATTGTGATGATATATGAATACTTCTTTTTCATAATTTTAAAATCACTCGTTTACTATATTATTCGATATACTCTATCTTTTTATCGAGTTAATTAATTTTCGAAACCATGAAAAGTAATATTACGAAAAGTAGCCAAAATATATCACTTGATGAATCTTTAAAAAAAAAAGTGTTTTACTTATGACCACACGATAGAAGTGACAATTTTAAACTTTGTAATGTCATTTAAGAGAATAATTCGATGAATAAAAAACAAGGGAATATTAGTACTGTCATATAAGATGATTTATTCTTATTTCTGTACTCATAAAGTAGTACTTTTTACGAAATATACAATCATATTTGTGAATTAGTTGTATTCAAAGAAAGAAATGATAGGTTTATGGTAGCTAATTATGTGATTAATAGAGCTACTTGTTCATTGCTATTCTGATTCGCTTACAAAAAGTAGATTTTTATTCTCAAATTCACTGCAATATTGCTAATGATAATCATGCTATTTACTTAGTTCTATAAAAATTTGTCCTTTTTCTAAACTTTAAGTTTAATTTTATTGCAGGATTTCTCACTCTCTCTCAGCTTATTTTTTTAAAAAATATTACATGCTTCAATTTTATGCTTCTACTAGGATTAGAAAGAACCCCGCAATTCATTTACGTAGAAAGAGGTGGCGGGGGGAGCCCCACTTTCATCTAAGCTAGGAACTTCACTTTTGCGGTGTATTGGTGGGGGGAAGGGGGACAAGCTACCACGTTTCATGTCGTTTCAGAGGGATGGGGATGTCCTTCCTTTGATCACATGACTTGTTTTAGGGGTGTGTATGTTTAGGAGTGTGAATGTCGCGGTCGACCTTGTCCGAGCACGATTTCGTACTAAAGACGAAGAAAAGAAAAATGAGCGTTACAAAGCCGAACGTGACGCATCATTTAAGTTCACTCTCCAGCAAAACGCGCCTAAGAAAATTACTTCGAAAATTCTCTCTTCTTTTTAAGGAAAATAAAATGTAAATATTTTGTTTTAGAATCACAGAAATTGTTCTTCAAAAATTTGAAACACATGTTATAATCCGCTTTACACAAGATATGGGCATAATAGATAAGAGAACATTAGCATGAGTTTTTATTTAATAATGAATAGCATTTTAAAGAAATGTATAATGTTAATAAAGTTTAAAACGCAAGTAAATTTAATTTTTATTAAGATTTGTCTCTTAGATTTAAAATCTATAAAAAAATGTAAGAGGTCCAACTGCATAAGAAATGAATTTCAATGAAAGAATTTTTTGAACAAATATTTTGACAAATAATCGTCAAATTATTAAAACTAATTTTCATAAAGAAAAACATTTGTTGAATAAAAATTAATTAAATTCTAACTTGTAAAAATATAAAAAGATTCAACAGTATGAGCAATGAATTTCAATGAAAGAATTTTTCGAACAAATATTTTGACAAATAATCGTCAAATTATTTACACTAATTTCTATAAAGAAAAATATTAATTGCATAAAAAATTATTGAATTCTCTAACTTGCATTTTGTTTTCACACTAAGTTGTATGAAATTATTTCTTGATACATTTCTAATGAGTGTGTGTGTAGTAATGAATCTATTATTGTTAAAGTATACAAAAAAAAAAAGCTCATCGGTCGCATCTTTAGTTTAAAAGCAATGCTTTGAGATACTTGAATTTTAAATAAAGGGCATTAATAAAAGTCTGAATTTTAAACAAGCAAAAAAATAAATAAATAAACAAACTCAAAGTGCTATTGTGTTTAAAATCTTATTCAGGCTCTTAAATCTTTTAAATTTGATTATCTTATAAATGAAAAATAATAATCAATTCAAATTATCAAAATTCTAATGAATGGATAAAGCATCATTTGAAGTTAATTAGAAAATTTAATTACGTATAATAATGAATTTATAAAAGTCGTAATTTATCATGAAACATAAAATATTCACAAATTAAGATCTGCCGTTATAAACTCATTTTAGAATCTACTAATTCTAAAACTGTAGATTATATATACACTCTGTCGCAAAAAAATATATGCACCCAGAAGAAATCAAGCTACAATCACGAAACTCGGCAAGAATGTAGTCTGGTAAGAGATATGCAAATGATTAAAATTTCGAAGCCAATGAGACAAGGCTAAGTGTGCTATGCGCATATTAGTTGCGCAACTGGGAGAGTTTAAAAGCATGAGTACGAGCGCCGTACGGCTATCCAAACGAATCTGATGACTTTGATAGACGATATTGAGACTTAGGATGCCTCTAAGACGTAACCGGCGGCAGTACGAGCAGCTGACGGACTTTGATAGGGGCCGTATAATAGGCCTCAGAGAAGCAGGTTGGTCGAATAGACGTATCGGCCGCCACCTCGGTCGGAGCGATATGGTAGTTGCTCGGTGTTGGCAACAGTGGATCACAGAAGGTAGAGTGTACCGTCGCGGAGGGTCAGGACGTCCCAGGAACACAAATGATCGCGAGGATCGTGCAATCAGAAGAGTGGCCACTTCGGCACCAACAACGTCGCTAGCATCGATTCAACGCCACTTACCTCCTTCCAGACATCCAGTGCCATCAAGAGAAACCATAAGGAGACGACTGACCGAAGTTGGCTTGAGGAGCCGACGTCCGCTAAGACGCTTGCCACTGACCCCACATCATAGGCAGTGTCGACTGGATTTTTGCCGACCTCGGGCAACTTGGAGTGTGACAGTCTGGAGACGTGTCATCTTCAGTGATGAATCCCGATTCAGTCTCAGTGCTGATGACCACCGCACACGTGTCTGGAGGCGCACCGGCCAGCGGTCCGATCCGGCATTTATTGTCGAGCGGCATACAGCAATTTCACAAGGTGTGACAGTGTGGGGAGCAATTTCTTGGGACACACGATCATCTTTAGTGGTCCTTCAAGGCACTTTGACAGCTCGCAGATACGTGGACGATATTTTAACACCGATTGTGCTACCCATGCTATCAAGTCGCCCAGGTGCCATTTATCAACAGGATAATGCTCGTCCACATACTGCGCGACTCTCCCAACAATGTCTTCAAGGATATGACGTCCTACCATGGCCTGCCAGGTCACCAGATCTTTCGCCAATAGAACATGTCTGTAACGCGCTGGGAAGGCAACTGCAGCCGTCCCGAGATACAGGAGAATTAACTGCGCAGATGCAAAGACTATGGCAGGATCTTCCACAGGGGGTCATAAGTGATCTAATTGAATCGATGCCACGCCGAATTTCGGCTTGTATAGCTGCCAGAGGTGGCTTTACTACTTACTGATTTTTAACCTTTTGCAAGCTGTAACCGCTTAATAAAATGATATTTTGTTCTGAATTTTTAATCATTTGTTTATTTTCATATACACTACATGCATACCAAATTTCGTGAATGTAGCTCAATTTCTTCTGGGTGCATATATTTTTTTGCGACAGAGTGTATATATATATATATATATATATATATATATAATTGTATGTTTACTAACATTTCAATCAAATGCAATACGATGGCCTCATGATTTTGAACCAGGATAATATTTAAGATATCCGACTACTTCTGACAGTTTATTTTTTTAAAAAATAGATGTATGGGGATTTTTTTGTGGTTTTCATATTTATTTAGTACATTTTAAGAAAATATGCTAAAAAAAAGAAGAGAAAAAAATTATTATTATACTAAAATGGAAAATAATTGGTAAACTTTTACAAAAAATTACGTAAACGGTCCCATTTCGTACAAAAAGTTTATGGACAAATTTTCAATTTCGATGCGTTGCTTTGATATTCATTTTTGAAATGACCTTCGGGATATTTTAGTTTGTACAAAATCTAGAGCACTTTATCTTAGTTGTTGTATGAAATTTCTTAAGAAAAAAACAGTGATTATAATCAGTTAAGGGACTAAATTTTGTAATAAAACAGTGATTGATAAGTATGAAGGTTAAGGGGTGTTGGAAAGCTAAAATCTTATTTTTTTGACAATTTGAGATTTTTACATTTTCAAACTGTATAGATTTTAACCTTTCTAAAAATACCTTACTTTAACATCTAGGGTATTTAGAAGCCCTTAAAACGTATTTTTAAATAATCGTTGAATTTGGGCCACGCCCATTTTAATGGCGAAAATTGTGAACAAATTACTTTGTTTTTGCTTAAAAGTGTAATGATTGATATAAACAAAAACATGTATCTTTTATTTTAAATTGAGCTTTTTATTTTTTTTTTATTTCCCAGCCGATTAGAAGTCTCACTGTATACATTAAAATCAATTTATCTCAAAATGTAAATTTTAATGTTCGATGTACCTTTTCTGAGAAACTACTGTTCACAGGTATGTAAATTTTTTATGAATTATTTATAATGATGTCTAATATATACTAAAATGAGCTTTTTTTAAAACACTCAAAAATTTAATTTTTACAAATTTTTTAAGTAAAAAATGGGTCAAATTTCGCAATGTTTGATAAAATATTTCATAATTTCTTAAAAAATTCAAAATTAGCTAAAAGCTCATTTTAGTATAATAAGAGAGGTGTACTTCAATAATATGAAAAATTTCAAGCATGTACATAAAACAGATTTTGAGAAAAGGTGCATCGAAAACAGCCAATTTAACATTGTCAGTATAGAGAAAGAGAGAGGTTTCCAACTCCCCTTAAAATATTTCTACTATTATGCATATATAACATGTACTAAAATTTTTAGTGAATTATTTTGAAAACCTTTTGAGCAATCATTATCCTCGTTTAAGTATTTAAAAAAAACCATTTTTTGAGTAAAACGCATTTTAAAGTATGACATCTCGCTTAAAGTAATGGCATCTGCTTTTACTAAAACACTTGTAGCTTTTGTTCTAGTGAATGGAAAATAAAATTTGGTATTTTTATAAAGCTATTGAAATGGCCTATAAAATAAATCATAAAAAAATTTGTCAATTTTTGGCAAAATTCACGATTTTAGGGTAGCCGGATGCCTTAAGATAGCAACCACTCTTCGAACTTTCACACCACATTAACGCGAGGACATTGTGCCCCGACAATTTTAACGAGCTCCAACCTTTCTGCATGGCCAATCTTTAGTGGCACCAGGTTCAAAAAAGGCGAAAGATTTTAAAATATTTCATGTGCATTTAAGTACCTAAAATCATGGGATACCTTCTAATATTGCTCTGGATTTTTATATCTATCCTATATAAGAACAGAAAAAAACATAATTTTATTCTTCTGATAAACTTTTATTTTTTTATAATGCATTAGAGTTCTGAAAAAGAACTGAAGAACTAAATATTATTTTTAATTTTTACTTGACTAAATGTTTATTATTACTGAAAGTACCTCATTTGTAGAAGTAAATTTAAGGATTATTTTATACTTATTCATGTTGTTTGAATTTAATAAAAAAATAAACGTTCAATGTATGTATATGTATATACCTTCCTAAAAAAATCTTTTCATTTTCAATTTCTATGGAGATAATGATTTTTTCCAGATTGCCCAGAATTTTAAACATAATATGCAATTAAAAATGGAAAACAACTCAATTTTTTTTCAGTTTGAAAATCTATAAAAAAGACAGAGGGGAAAAAAAAAGGATGAGTTTCAATTAAAGATAAAGTCCCTCAAAACAGGTACTTTCTTTCCGCAAAAACTCCATCGCTTAAATACATTTTAACTGAAAAAAAAACACAATAAATTTTGGTTCTAATTCTTTCCAAAGCAGTATTAATTAAAACAGAAGGATAAAAGAAAAGTATCGTAACGTATAAGAAAAAATATCTAGGGAAAAAAGCGAGATCTTTTTGTCCTTATTAATATAGGCAATTTTCTCCTTATTAAGCAGGCTTAGTGAAGAAGGAAAAAAATCCCTCACATATATTTGCAGACCTCAAAACATCGCTTATGAAAATGGTTGCACCAATTAATAATGGCTTAGCAAGCGCCAATTAGAGCTTAGTTCTTACATCAATTAATAATAAATACCGCTTAATGATGGCACACTGTTACGATTGAAGCAGAAATAAATAAATAAATAACCTAAAGGGAATAAATACGCGCCCATTGTGCACTCGGGGACTGTAAGAGGACTCTTTCCTATGTCCTCTTAATTAGAGGACAAATCCCTCGGCCTAACTCGTGGGGGATTTTCTTGGGGATTAAGGGGAATCTAATCCCCTCGATGATTGGTGGAGTGCATTGAGGGGAAGGAGGAAATTCTCGAGGGGAATGAAGAAGAAGACAGCAAGAAGGAACTGGAACGTTAGTTTGGTACAATGATTGGGTCCAATTGATTAGACATAATCAAATTATTTACAATGATTATGGTATTCATTCCGAATGGTCAAATGGGATGCATACCATAGGGAAGTTCAGTGCGTTGATTGAGGGATTACTGAAATGATTTTCCCTCTAAGGTTAGAATGCAGTAAAGAAATGACTAAATCGTTATTCCTCCTCTAATAACAGAGTGCGTGTTTGTATTGGTTTCTTGACTTAACTTTACTGTAAGAAAGTTGGCAAGAGAGAGAGAGAGAGGTTCTTCAAAAATATAAATATTCTTTTTGCTTCAGTAACAATCTCGTTTATATACTCATGCCGTTCTTTTTTTTTTAATTTTCATTATTTAAATTATGAAAATGACAGTAGTTGTGATTTCATAATTGCTTTTCGCCCATATTTTCTACAATATTTTCTACGCAGTTGAAAGTCCTCCATTGGGTGGTGTAGTTGTTTGGTGAGGGAGTGCCAACTAGGGGTCGTTCTCATCATTTGAATGCGGCTCAAAATTACGAGATCCGTCACCTGTAGCCTTTGTGTCATTTTGTAGTGTCGCTCATAAACAATCACTCACCCATAATTTTTTTTGTTATATACATCCTAGGGGGTGAGATGAGAATTTAATGTGTACTTTATACGTTTAATTAAAAAATAGTTAATTAAAAATAGTTAATAAATTTATTTCATTACGTTGTAAAAAGGTTTATAAGAGTTACGAAACGCCGATTTTTAAGTAAGTAAACTGCACGGAAATTTATAAATTAAAAAAAAATCATGAAACAGTTAAAAAAGACTGATACTCCTCAGTTCTTAGACGATATATATCTAAAAAACTAAACTTTTTTTAAAAAAGAAAGAAAAGTTTACAGAATTGTTTACGATTAAATTTTAATTAAAAAAAATGTAATATAAGCTACGTATGTAGCAGTAGAATTATAAACTATTTCAAACGAGAAAGAAAATATAAGCTACTAGTCATTACCTAATCCCATTGCACTCAGTATTTCATGATGTTTTGCTTTAATTTATCGATTTTTAAGTCTTTTTGCATTAAGCTTTCAATTTTATTGAAAATCAATCTTACAGTCCTCAACTTTTTATTTAAAAAGAACAGGAATTTAATTTCTAAAATGGAAGTATATTTTCCATTTACGTCCCTGTAACCCCTTCCACCCTGAATTGATTTCCTTAAAATCTGTTCTTAGAGAATCTCTACTCAACAAAAAAAGAGCAAGCTTGCCAAATTTCAAGTTTATTTTTGGAGATCTTGCGATGATTATGTCTTGTGTGAGTCACTTTTCTCCGAGATATTTTATAAGTAATATCATGCAACATCTATCAAACAAAATGAACTATATGTAAGGGCAGATATTATTAACCTAGCGTAACTGAATATAATTGAAAATAAGATAAAGAATAATAGTGAAAAAAATCTTATATTGCAATATAGCTTCAATATGTAACTTTGTATGTAAACTATAAAGTATTGAAATTTTGTTGACATATTTATAAAATAATATTATTTGCATGTATTTCGTATGAACAGTATTTTGAGATATATTTATAAAGAAGAATAAAGTAAGAAGTGTAGTGTAGGAAAAATAAAATGTTTGTTCATTTTTGCTTATAATAATACATAAAAAACAGGACTGCAATACATAAAAAAAATCATAGTTGATTTAGTAAACCCTGATAATACTTTATTTTATTAATGTAATTATTAGTGTAGTAATGGTATATATATATATTATGTTTTGATTTATATTTTACTCATAATGCTACCTACAGCGTACTTCTTTACTAAAATTTTAAGCTATTTTAGGAATGTTAGATATATTTACTCACTGCAGAACACTAGATTTATTTTCTGTGTCTAGAATTACAGACATATTTATTCTCTAGAACTTTCAAAGTACCATAAAATCCGGTGTATAGAGGACAAAGGCGTATATAACATGTACCTATACTTCCAAGCCCCTTTTTATTTTTACGTATATGCAGCATGTAATGTGCACCCCCTTTTTTTATAGAAAAACATGAAATGCGCGTGCGGTTAAAAAATAGTATATTACTAGAGCTACAATTCAAGTTCATAAAGAATGTCATTTATTTAAATAAACAATATTTCGGTACATATAGAAGTCTAATTTTTATTATGCTCATCAATTTTTATTTTTAAAGCTGTCCTTTTTATAACGTGCAAACGTAAATTTCGATCTTATTTTTTGAGACAAATGTGCGCGTTATTCGCCAGATTTTACGGTATATGTGTCTTACCTAGAAATAACTAAAAATGTTTATAATTTTAATAAGCAATTAAGTATTATTAAGAGGAAGAGATATACTATCGACATATTATTATATGTTTATTTACTTCATCTAGAATTATACATTTTCTTCATTCGAGTTATTTTATGACATAAAAGGAGAAAAAAAGTGAGTGAGTGAATATTAAAAAGTAGCACTATTCAGTTACACAAGGGCATTTGTGTGTGTGGTGACGGACCTCGTTATTTTGAACCATGGTCAAGTGACGAGGACGATACCTGAGCTGCCCCCTCTCCTAACTACCACACCGCACCAACGTAAGGACGTTCAAGCTCCCGACAGATTTAACGTGCATCGCTTCCCTACACGACGGGTCTGTAAAGGTACTGGGCTCGAACTCGTGACAAGCCAGCCACGATCCGATACCTTCACCACTAGGCTATCGCGGCCATAAGGAGAAATAAGGAAGGTAAGCAGCAAGAAAAAACTTGAAGTATATATATATATATATACACATTTATATGTTTATATATATATATATATATATATATATATATATATATATGTACCTAAGCATTTTTGTTACTAATATTGTGTTTCATCGGCAGCAATACTGGCTATGTTTAAGGTATCCGACTACGTTCGGAACCGTGATTTTGCAAAAGCGTATAAATGGACTATATTTATGATATTTAGAGTCACTTAGATCAGAAAATGTATATAAAATTGTTTTAAGAATAGTATTACAATAAAGAATTATTTAAGTACAATATTTTGACAAAAAATGAACATAGAACGACCCATTTTCAAAATATTCTCCTTTTGTGAAAAATGCTTCTATTATAGTAATATTTTGCCTGTATATAGCTCAGACCTCTGTACAGAGGCTCAATTACGATTTTTGAAAAAATCACATTATTTTCAGAGTTACAAGCATTTGAAATAATTATCGGCGTTTTTTTTCTTAAAATTTCTCCCCTCTGTTGTCGTAAAACATGGATAAGCCCACTTCTAAGTTATATGTTTCAAAAATTCTTGCTGAGCCTCTGTACATAGGTCTGAGCTATATACAGGCAAATATAATTATAATACAAGCATTTTTCACAAAAGGAGACTATTTTGAAATTGGGTCATTCTATGTTCATTTTTTGTCAAAATATTGTACTTAAATAATTTTTTATTGAATACTATTCCTAAAACAATTTTTTATACATTATGTAATCTAAGTGACACTAAATATGAATATTATCCATTTATACACATTTGCAAAATCATGTTTCCAAGCGCAGTCGGATAACTTAAATAAAATAAGCGAGATTGAAATGCTGAAAAAAAAACTTGAATGACACACAGCAACCTAATTATTTATTCTACTGTATATTCTATGTTTTGAGTGATTTGAAAAATCACTTCAAACTATATGGCTACCCAGTAAACAAGAGGAAATTCGCATCCTCAGAAATTTAGGAATATTTATATTTTAAAATCCGTGGTTTTTTGAGTTTCATCTAAAAAGAAGATTCTGTGTGAATTCACTGATAAAGGACATAGTCCTAATGCAATGTTATGCAAGATCTCAATATAAAGCATTTATTAAAAAAAAGGATGAAAGTCTTTTAGAGTCTTTTCATTTTGATTAATCCTTCCTTTTGTTAATTTTCCCTTTAAGGTATCTGACTAATTTCGGAACCGTGATTTTGCAAAAGCGTATAAATGGATAATATTTATGATATTTAGTGTCACTTAGATAGCAAAATATATATAAAATTGTTTTAAGAATAGTATTACAATAAAAAATTATTTAAGTACAATATTTTGACAAAAAATGAACATTGAATGACCCATTTTCGAAATATTCTCCTTTTGTGAAAAATGCTTCTATCATAATAATTTTTTGCCTGTATATAGCTCAGACATCTGTACAGAGGTTCAACTAGAATTTTTTAAATATATAACTTAGAAATGGGTTTGTCCATGTTTTACGACTACACAGGGGAGAAATTTTAAGAAAAAAACGCCGATAATTATTTTAATTGGTTGTAACTCTGAAAATAATGTGAATTTTTAAAAAAATCATAGTTGAGTCTCTGTAGAGAGGTCTGAGCTATATGCAGGCAAAATATTATTCTAATAGAAGCATTTTTCACAAAAGGAGAATATTTTGAATAAAGGTTATTCCAAGTTAATTTTTAGCTGAAATATTATATTTAAATAAATTTTTTTTCAAAATGTCCTTAAAAGAATTTTATACATGTATTCTAATTTAAGTGAAACTAAATATGAAAATTATCCATGTATGCGCTTTTTTAAAATCGCGGTTCCGAACGTAGTCGGATACCTTAAGATAATGGTTACGATTCATTTAATATACGTTTTTAAATTGATGCTATAAAACAAAATTATTAGGTACGAATTCAATACTGTCTGGAAATATTGAAAAATCATATTTATAGCAAAATTGCGTGGTGATAGTTTAATAATTCTGTAGCTTTCTTAATTTTATTTCTATGAGATTTAATTGTTGATTTTTTAAGGGATAATGGTTTTTAAATCTTTTTGAATTCGTCGAATCAAATAAAATGCGAAAAATTAATTGTCTGGTACAGTACTGTGGATTCTGGGTTAAGCGGATGATTATGGGAAGAAAACTTTAAAATAAGTCAAACTTCACCGTTTTAAACTAAATTTACCAAAACGAAACAAAGTTGCAAGAGCACGTCTGACAACGATAAACTTTAGTATGCGATTTAGTGAACTGCTACTGCATTTTTAGGGTTTTATTTTTACCTATCTTCAATGCTACTTCTATTGAATTAGGACTTCATTGTTGTTATTAAGCTTCTCATTATTTTAATTTATTGATTTCGTAACGTTTTTGATAACATGATAAATATTATTTTTCCCAGTAGACATATTTTTGGTATTATTTTTGATTCAACTCACACACACACCAAAAATATGAAATTATATATTAAAAATAGAAGACTAGTCAATCAAATCATTTCTAATTACTATCAGTAACAGGAACATTCCTTATTACATATTGTTTAAATAATAAATTTAAATACCAAATGAAAGAGATTTCCAATGATACAAAATTACTTTTATGGTTCGAAAAAACATTTTGTATAGTATTTGCGTAAATATTTCCATTTAGAAAAAAAAATGGAAAACATGACACAGATGATAACTATCGTCCTTGGAACGACCTAACAATTGATGATCCCGGACTCAATTTGAAGAAAATTCGGTTGACGAATGCGAAAAATGTATCCTTCCAATACATTCATCACTGCCATTCTTAAGAAAACGCAACTCGACTGCGTCTATTTACATCACCAGGGGGTTTGTTTATTTTCTTGGGGAGCGATGGGGAGCAGGCGGGGAGCTAATAAACGACCGAAGAACTGTCATCGGTCGCGAAGCACCAAGCTCATGATCGGTTGTTACAGTGACAGTAAAGGTTAGACGCTGCTCTTTGTCATTGTCAGAGCTTGGCATAGTTTGGGACGAGCTCTCTTGTTTGCTTCTTCTTGGAGCTCGGGTTACGCGAGCTCTTTTGACGATGAAATGAGGCTCGTCTTCGTTTATTAAAGTGCGATTACGCGTACTTAATATCAAAGTTTGGCGGAAAGTTCGCTGGCATGGAAAATAATAAGGATGGCAACATCGGAGGGAGGGGGGGGGAGAGGGTTGAAGACGTTGACGGCTTGATTGAGAAATTAAGGCTGGGATATGTCTGTTGTGTCTTTAGAAAATTGCTTTTTTCCTGCCGAGTTTGTGTCATAAAATATTGAGGGTTAGTTGTTGTTTTACCTATATATGGTATTGCTTGAGAATTATGTTTGTGGTGGAATCTATTTATGATATCGTAAAAGAGATTTATGTATTAAATGATGGTCATTTATATTTTTTATTCGATTATATATGTGTGCTTCATTTCTATTTAAAATGTAACTCAAAAATATAATTCTAATGCTCAGTGAAACTTTGTGATCAGATTTCTAGCATTCAAATTTAAAATCTGCGTCAATTAAAATAAATACGGGTATTTAGAAATATAATATGAGGTACAAATAGAATAATGAATAAAATCCCTCTGAAAATAAAATAAATAAGTAATTATGTGAAAAGGAAGGACAATGATTTTTTTTTTAAAATTATAAGAAGAAAAAAAAGTTTGCTTTCTAAATTATTTAATAATATTTTTTTTCTTTAAATGTTCATTTTATTTTAGGCTTAAGAACTTTTTTGCCTTTTAAAGATTCCTTAGTTAAAATGTATCAGCATTTGTCATTAGGAGTGAATGTATATTAACGTCATATTATAAAACAACACGAGGGGTATTGGTAACGATCCTCGTAAACGTTCCTCGTGGAATGTAATTTTTAACCTCGTTAAGTGATGAGCACAATGCTAGAGTTGGCTTCCCCTTCTCCTAATTATCACACGATTTCAACGGGAGGACACTGAGCAGCGACCGATTTAATGTGTATCAGCCACTCTGCGCATGACACGCTGGCCACGAGCTTGGGATTATGATCACACGCTAAGCTCTACCATGGCCTTTTGATATTACGAAAACTTGTTCCAAACTTACGAAGTCCATTGCTGAAATTGGTCTAGTTGAAGTTTGTCCAATTTGTAGTATGGGGTCCATAGAAAGGCAAGCATCAAAAGTTTTCGGAGTATTTTTTTAAGTAGTATAAGTTAAGATAACAATTTTCAATCAAGCTTGTAATCACTTATTTATTAATAACAAATTCACACAAATTTTCTTTACTGCCCAATTGGTGATGTGATTCTTCCCCATTTATTTTTGCTTCTTTTCAGGATAAACCCTTTCTTAAATACCGTTTTTCCATTTGTGCAATGTACTTAAACTTAAAACAGTGCTTCTCAAACTTTCAATATTTGCGACCCAATTTTTAGTCATGATTTTCATCGCACCCCTATTCTTACAATAAGAATATATTGGATGTAATAATAATGAATTTTAAAGCTAAGCCTATACACAGTACGACTTTAATTATAAACCGTAGAAGTTAATATTAAATTTTGTATTTGACAAGCCAGTGGCACACACAAGGGGGGTCCTGGGGTCCGGACCCCCAAGCCCTTGATTTTTTTCCGATTGATTATAATTCTAAGTATATAGTACGTAAAATTTAATTAATTACTTGCTATTAATGATTAATTTTATTAATTAATGCTAATTATTTATTCAAAAACTAGTTTTTTACTGTGTTTTGTTCCCGAAAATCGACAAAATCAAACGGAGCATGATACAAGGATGGTGAACTTTCGACCCCAGACCCCCCTTGAAAAATTCCTGAGTGCGCCACTGTGAGAAGCCCAAGCCCATGGGAGTCACAAGTAATTAGTAAAATGGTTTTTAATTTAGTATTGATAAATTAATTATCAAATACTTTGTGCGGTACTGATACATTTATAAGCGTAATATATTAGTGTGAATACTGCACTGTTATCAGACCAGTTTTAGAATATGCGACCCCAATTTGGACTCCGGCCTCTATTTCTGTTAAGCGGAAACTTGATTCTGTACAACACAGAGCTGCTAAAATTATTATTGGAGCAGTGTCATCAACCAATAATGAAAAGGCCGAACAAGAATGCGGCCTGCCTCCGCTTGAAAGCAGGCGCAAACTTGCCACTATCAAGTTCACTAATAAACTACGCTCATATGGTTTGGACCATATCTCTAGAAGAGTTTTTGATAAATGGAAGCATTCTACAAGGCTCAAAAGATCTTCGACTCTCCAACTTGATAGTGAAATCAGAAAAGAACTCAATTTGGATCATTCCTCCTTGGAGTTCCTTCAGGAGCCCCTCATTCCAAAAAACCCACCAAAGAATATCTGTTTCGAATTGGAATTGTTGCAGCCATGTTCCAAAAAAAGAAGACCCTGTAACTCTCAGACAAAAAGGACTGGAAACGATAGCAATACTCTCTCAAGATAACTTTGCAATCGCCTATACCGATGGTTCCTCAGACAGATCCCTCAGCAATGGAGGTGCAGGAATCCTCCTCCTCCCAGATGGTAATAACTACAAACACAAAATTAACACAGGCATAATCGCCTCAAACTTCACAAGTGAACTCGTGGCAATTAGAGAGGCCCTTATATTATATCAACAAAACCCACATGTTATTGATTCTACAGAAGGATTAGTAATCTTCTCAGATTCTAAATCAGCTATAGAAGCCATAAGAAACGGAGAGACTAACATCTCCTGTGATATTATTACCCTTCTAGAACAGCTGCACAACAAAAGAAAATCCTGTATCCTGCAATGGATACCCGCACATGTCAACATTGAGGGTAATGAATGTGCAGATAGCCTCGCCAAAGAAGCTAGAGACATCGAACATAAGTGCACCACCATCACACTTGATGATGCTAACGCAGTAGCCAAACATAGAATTACGAATCACACTTTTAAAAAACCCCTAGTTACGGAATTTGACTGTCCTCGAATTATAACATCCACAATTGCCAGATTGAGAACTGAACACCTTAAGGGCATGAAGATTCACCCAGACAAGACAAGATCTTATGTTCAATGCAAACACTGCCCAGATCTTCACCTGACGCCCAATCACATTTTGGAATGCCCAACCGTCGCAACAAAGTTACTAAAAATGGGAATGGTCCCTCTGAGGGACTCTTTGCGGGAGCTCCTGTACAGCCCTGATGCTCCCAGAATAGCAGAGGCAGTGATCAAGACTTTCAACGGAATTTAGTGATATCTACTGCATTTATTCATGGACACGAGAACAACAACAACATTAGTGTGAATGTTTATTTTATTTTTCATTATGTCAGAATGTATTATGCTTTGCTTCCTTTCAGTAAATTGACAAAAATTTAAATATTTTATTTTCGACTTTTCGATATGCTAGCACCCTCCATGTAGGGATACCATGCCCCCCTAGAGAAGAGCATCCCATAGTTTGAGAAACACTGACTTAAAGCTATGTAAAGCTGACCTTCATTGACGTATTTACTGTAGTGTCGCATTAATTGCTATATTCAAACTTTATAAAACTTGATTGATAACAATTTATTTCTAATGTCACTGAAAATGATTATTACTTTTCATGCTTGAAAGTATGTATCAAATAAATAAGTTTTACTATTTGGGGGAAAATAATTTTCTTCCTGGTAAAGAAAACTAATAAAATATGATATTTATTTCAAAGGTTATAAAAAGTATAAACTTGTCGTTTACTTTACAGATAAATAACACCTTAATTTTTATTTTTCGAAAACATCAAGACTTAAAAGAAAGAAGAGGGAAAAGAAGTACGCAGTATTCAGGGAATCAAATTATGATTTTTCGAACTTATGAATAATGTATCAATCTAATATTTCCAAAGGAAATTTTATTTCCGTTTCCGTATACGTAATAACACACTTCAAAGGCGTTAAAAGGAAAGAAATATAAAATCTACGTCCGTAGCATTGAATGTTTTCCAAAGAAAATATCTCAAAAATCTTACAAACTTTCATTAAATCTTGCAGTGATTTCATTAATATTCGATTTAATAAAGTCCAATAACTAAGTTGGAAGTCGAATTATTGTATCCGAAAAAATAAGATTGAATTCAATAGGACAGAAATGCAACTATCTCAAAGAGAGATAATTTGTTGCAGTATAAAATGAAAATAAGTATTAATTTTAACATCTATTTGACAATAAAAGGGAATTTAAATCAAATAATTCTAAGGAATTTTAAGAAATTTTTTTAATGGGGAATAAGTGTTATGTTAAGGTATAAGTATTTTTCATAGAATAAGTATTATGTTACGTTGAAAATGACTAAATTCGGCCAAGACAGATATTCTTGTTTGTTATTTTATTGAATAGAACTATCTTTTGGCTTTACAAACATACTTTATTATGTTTCAACACTTCCTAGAGGCCAAGTTACAATCAACTTTATAAAGTTAAAAGAAACGGAAAGGGGTCTTTGATCTACCAGAAGTAGGCATTTAAATTGCTTAAAATCTATCATGGAGAGTCTGATAACTCAAAATGTTACAAATGTATTTTTATAAAACTTTTTGAACCTGATATTTATGTTATTTTCTAGAGAATGTGCTAAAATATTTCTTATTGTATGAATACTTTTTGAGTTATGGTTTGTTATTTAAATAGTGGTCTCATAAAAAATGTCCTTTTTCTTATTATGTTTATTCAATCAGCTCTAAAATTTTCAAATTTTGATGAAGCATTAAAATTTTACTACATTTCCTAGATAAATGCATCTAATTTGTTTTAGTAATACTCTTACAAATATAAATTTATTACTTTTTTCTCTAATTTTTTTGAAGTTTTTAAAAAATATTGCTAAAATTTCACTTATAATTGTGATTTTTCTAAAATTTGTATTTTAAATATTGTTAGTTAAATATTATTATATTTACTGGTATTGAATGTATTCATAATGTTTAAACATGTTATTTTGTTAAAATGTTTTCCGAATGTGTTCGGATACCTTAAGAGCCTATAACCATTATGTATTACTTGTGTACAGTGGCGCATGCAAGGGGGGGTGGTGTCCTAGAGGGTCCGGACACCCCCATAGCCCTTGATTTTATTTTCGATTGGTTATAATCATATGCATATATTACGTAAAACTTAATTATGTATTTGTTACTAATAATTAATTTTATTAATTAATGTTAATTATTTGTTCAATGCTTAATTTTGTATTGTTTTTGTTTCTGAAAATCGATAAAATCAAAAGAATATGTTGGGTGGCATATCGGAGCATAATACCAAAATGGTGAACTTTCGACCATGGACACCCCCCTTGAAAAATTTTTGCGTGCGCTACTGCTTGTGTATACTAAATCATTTAACTTAAGCTCATTATTATCCTCAAATAAATAATAAATAATAGGGTGGATCCAAAAAAAATTTTTTTTTTTCAGAATTTCAAAAACTAGGAAAATATGTTCTATGGCAGCGGTTCTTCAACTGTAGTCAGCGGCCCTCCAGGGGTCCTCCGCGCTTTTCTAGGGGGTCAGTGAAGGCCTCTCCTCTAATGTTAAGATTGTTCTCGTTAACAGAGTTTGAAAGACTTAGTGGAAAAATTGAAAGATGTGTCATCTCAGACTAGATCACTAAATTGTCCCTAATAAAAATACTTACTAAAGCATGTACTATAAGCAGGAATATTATTTCAGTTTTTTTTAATTGTTTGCAAGTGAAAAGCTATTACTAAAACGTAATATTTTCAGAAAATATATAGTAAAACAGTGCTTCTCAAACTTTCAATACTTGAGACCCAATATTCAATCATAATTTTTATCGCGCCCCTCCCCCTCCTTACAATAAAAATGTATTCAATTTGATAAAACGATATTTAGACGCTAAAGCTACAATACGTCATTAACCTCTTAAGTGCCACCGGCATCTATAAAGGCTTCACTCAGCGAGTGCGTATTGGCTAATTGGACGTATATATACGTAAAAGGACGTATATATACGTCTTTCAGAAAAACAATTTTTTTTTCTGTTCACTGCTATCCATAAAATTATTCCGAAGGCTTTGAAATTTAATAAAATGAGTTTGGCAGTGTTTACGAAAGGATTTACTTATTTCAGGGGATTTCCTTACTTATTCCTTTTCTTCCTTCCCCTCAATATATCGCATACCCTTGCCTACGTGGAAAACGGTGGCACTGGGGAGCGAATTGCGTAACTTTTAATCGGCAGTTAAGGGATTAATTATAACCCGAACAAATTATGAAGATAAGTGTTATGTTTTGCGTATAATTTTATGTAAGACAAGCTCTTGGGTCACTGGTAATTATAAAACTTGTTCTTAACATAGCATTGTTAAATTTATTAAAAATACATTGTGCAGAGCTGATATGTACATTTTAAGAGTATTATATCAATGTAAATGTTGTTGTTTTTTTACATATTATGTCAGAGTGTATTCTGATTGTTTACTTTCAATAAATTAAGAATTTTTTAAAAAATAATCTTTTGTTTTCGACTTTTTAAGATGCTTGCGCCCCCTCCTATGGTTATCACACCCCTCAAGGGGGGCGCGCCCGACAGTTTGAGAAGTGATGTAGTAGAAACATATGTGCAAAGACTAAGAATTGAAATCATATAGCGCACCAATACGATAACAATTACATTCATCTCGATTTCCTAATCGAATTGTGCCTATATTATTTATATGTTTGTGCCTACGTTATTTTTTTGATTTCAAGCTAGTATTTTGTAATATTTTTATATACATATATAATTAGATGTTTACTGTTTTCTTTAAAGAAATCAAAGAAGTTCTAAAAAAGTATGTATAGATAGGAGATGCACTCTTAGGACTATCGAAGAATCTTTAAATCACTTAGCCATATATTGGGAATCAGGGAGAGGTGTTCAAAATTTTGGGGTCTTCGATATCAGGCTGAAACATAAAGAGGGGGTAGGGTGACAATCGAAAGTTTAAGAACCGCTGCACAATGATAGATAAATGAGAAGGAAAATATTATATTTTATTTTTTTTATATATATTTTTTTATTTTAAGTTATTTCACAAGAGAAAAGAAGTTTAGGTATTTAATCTTGTTGTTATGACAGTGCTTCTCAAACTTACCACGTTTGCGACCCAATGTACAATCATAATTTGCCTCGCGCCTTTCTCCAAACAATAACGATGTATTAAATTCAATAATATGATAGTTTGACGTTAAACCTACAATACGACTTTAACCACTTAAGTCCCCCCGGCGTATATAAACGTCTCACTCGGCCAGTATATTAATCGCCCAGACGTATATATACGTCCTTCCGAAATACTATCTTTTCTGTGAACTGCTATCCATAAAATTATTCCGAAGGATTTGGAAAGCAATAAAATGACCTTGACAGTCTTTGCGAAAGATTTACTTATTTCAGAGGATGTACTTATTTATTCCTTTTCTACCACCACCCACCCTCGATACACCCCATACGCTTACCTACGTGCTAAATGGTGGCATTGGGGAACAAATCGCGTAATTTTTAACCGTTTTTAAAAGGATTAATTATAAACCGTATAAGTTATCAAGATAAGTATTAATATTGGCATATAATTTATACATGACAAATCTATAGTCACTGGTAATTATTAAACTTGTCTTTAACTTAGTGCCGTGCAATTAATTATAAAAAATAGATTGTACACTACTGATACATTTATAAGTGTATTATAGTGTAAATGAGTATTTTATTTTTTATTATATCAGAATTTATTTGTTTGCTTACTTTCAGTAAGTTAATAATTATTTTAAATAAACTTTTGTTTCCGACTTTTCAATAGGCTCGTGCCTCCCGCGTAGGGTTATCACGCCCCCCCTAGGAGGACGCGCACCACAGTTTGAGAAACGCTGTGTTGTGGAATAAAAAGTCAAAGTGAGTTTTGTAACAGACATTTTAGTACATTTTAACATTGTTATGAGAGAACACCTACTAAATAGCAATTAAAAAAACGCCATGTACATTTAAAAGTTCCTTTAGTAATACAATTTCAAAAAATTCTGCTGTAGAAGTGCGTGTATGATAATAGGGAAGAAAGAAATGAGCTTGGATAAGGCTGATTTGACGGTGCGGAAGAGAGTGCTGAGTTACGAACTATTGCAATTTACACACTGTACTATTCCCTACTCAGTACTCAGCGATTATCAAAGTGCTGGGCAAATCCAACACTTTCAAACCCCAGGAAAGCTAAGATAGAGAGCAATACTGACTAGACTATTTTTCTAATGACGTTTCTACTTTTAGAAATGGATAATTGAGGAAATAAATATTAAATTGTTAAATAAGAATTATTTTGCAATCTGTTCCAATTTAAAAATTAGAAAGGAAAAGTAACGTAATACTGATCCTATTACTTACAAATAACTTACTTAAAATATTTATTATTTAAAAGTAACACACATACAAAATTTAATCCTTATCTTTATAACTTATATGATTTTTAAATAAGGTCGTATTGCAGCTTTAGCGTCAAAGCAAAACTATTATTGCATTCAGTACATTGTTATTGTATGGAAGGGGGACGCGACGAAATTTATGATTGATAATTGAAGTACTCATTCATTGGTAATCATCAATTTTGGATATTTATATTGTAGAAAAATAATTATGTTGACTCTCTGAAATCCTCTAACTCAGAGGTTCCCAAACTTTGTTGTCTCATAGACCCTTGCGATGTTTTTCGGTTTGGGGTAGACCCCTGTTTACCTAAATTGGATTTTTGCAATTTTATAAATGCAAATGTCTTTTTGACAGCTGGTATAGATCTACTTACTTTAAGCGATTAAAATTTTTAACTGAAGTGAAATATGATGTTTAAAACTCAAGAAAAACATGTTAATTAAATTAAAATTTGATTAATACATAAAATAACTAAGCAACAAACAAATGCTTTTACAGGGTGGAATAAGTCTGGTGCTTCAATAACAATTTTTCAACATTTGGAATCACTCCTGTCAGGTTTATCGCTAAATCTCCTCCGTTAGTAGTGTTCAGACATTATTCCCCCTCCCCTTTTTTTTTTATTTTGTTTTGGAGATTGGCAACCACGCTGAAACTTCTTCTCACTAGGAAAAGTACTTAAACATTTTCTCATGATAGTCCATAATTCGTGATAAATAACAGGTATGTCTCTTTAATGCCAAAATTGCGGACATGACTCTTGTTTTGATAAAATTTATGCTGTCACTGTAACTGCAAATTAATCTTATTAAAATTAGTAAATAAATCTATTAAATAGATAAGAATCTGGTTTCCACTTGACTAAATTTTCTTAAGAAATTAAAATCATGATTAGGTTTAATGAGAGCCACTATCACAGACCCACTTTACATCTCAGAGACCCCCAAATTATTTTTTCTCTGACGTGGACCCTTTGCAAGGGCGTCATAGACCACTTTGGGAATCACTGCTCTAACCCAAGGGTACTCAACCTTTCTTTCTGCTAGGCCGCATACATATGTCAGCTACGCGGGTCGCAACATGAGGTTAAATGGGGGAGGGGGAGAGCTTTGAAATCAAGATAACACTAGAAATTTAAAATGTGGAAAATTGATCAAAATGTTATAACTCCTCTATTTTGCTTTTTTTAATTATTATTTTTTATTTTTGTCACTAAAGTTAAATTAGAAGCCTTTAAAAAAAACTCTTTCACTATTTCTGCGTCAGTAAACGGTTTCAAATGATTACCAATAATCTAACAAACTTCTCAGTACGTCTTTGCCACCACTGTGATATTACCACTGACAAAACACTTTGTTGCTGTTGCAAAGGTTATTCAAGAAAGCCTATTTATCACCTCTTGAAAGAGATTTCGAGGAAAAGTGTCATTGAACGATTCCTGTTTATTGGTATTTTTAAATATAACATTTTTGTGACAAATCAAACAAATACTGATCCATGTTTGTTTTTCACTACAAAATAGTCAATCTCCCAATCGTCTTGAAACGATATATATATATATATATACGATATTGAATATTTTTCGCTTGCATGATATGAAAGATAGTTATATATTAGTTCCACTCATAAAATTGTCACTACTCAACTGTTGTCTGTTATCACTACCATAACCGTTCCAAATAGAAAAGAATATCAATTCACACCGACAACAAAAAGCAAAATTAATATATTTGATTTCTTGATAAAGGATTTCCCACCAACTTTTTAATACAATCTTCTGAAATAAGTGAATTTCTCAGAGCAATGGGCCCATGACCTGGCCACTTAAAAAAACTCGGCGGGCCGCAGTTTAAGTATCTCTGCTCTAACCAAAATTAAGTAAACTTCCATTTTTATCAAAAACTTATCCCCTTTATGTCAATCTTAAATTTTGAAATTATTTTTTTCCTAATGTCATCTTTTTTGCATAAATAAGTTTCGATTAACATTTTTCCCCTCTTCATTTGTGCAATTCATTATTAAAATGGAATTCTACTAATAGAATGATGGATAAAATTAGGTGCACCACATTATTGAGTCTTTATATATAGCGTTAATAGCCAAATGTCCAACTAAATAGGAATTTACGGCAATATCTTTAGATATAGCTATCACGGCCACCATCTCTCTTCCTAGTTCCCGCCACACCCATTCACAAAGAATCCTTCTATTTTGGCGGGAAAAGCAAACCTCTTCCTTTGTCTTCATTAAGCGTCGACGGCAAAGTGGCCTACGAGAGCGAAAACATGAATCTTCTCCAATGCATAATTACATTGAGGGTGGCCATAGATATATTTGTCCAGCCCTTAAAAGCAGCTGCAGGCCCCAGTTAATTTATGTTATTACCACGCTGCAGTCATTAAGTCAGCTGTGCACCTTGCTATCGGAACAAGCCATTTGCCTAATTATGCGCTCCATTATAACAGGCAGCTCTTTTAACCTCCTTTCTTTGCTGGATAATATATACATCTATATGTTCAAGTTGACTAACTCATGTTAGTTGGTCGAGGAATTTATTTTTAGAGGGGGACTCTCGAGTATTGATTAATTTTGAGAGAGCCTCTTAATTCTTCACTATATACACTGCTGGACAATTGCTAAGAACGGATAACAAATTGCTATGTAGCATAACATTAAGCGAGACATGAGGCCTAGTAGGATAAAATGTAGTTGCCACACTGTTCAGACATTAGAATAAAGAATATTTATTGTTCTGGAAAGTACAAAAGCTGTGAAACATCTGAAAGGGAAAAAAAATGTTCATTTGATCTGCGTACGGAGAAATGGAACAATGCATCTAAAAGTCAGCAGGCACCTTAAAGAAAGGTATCAGTACGGGATATATCCACCGTGGAGTGTGATGCAACATTCCACACGTCGTACCATACTTTGCACAACATTATCCAGCAGCTGTTGAAGCAATTTATCCCATTCCTCTGTGAGTGAACGGATGAGGGTGTTCTTGTTTGTCGGAGGATAGTTTCGACCAGCAACTTGCCTCCCCAAAGCATCTCACACATTTTCAATGGGGTTTAGATCTGGAGAACGCGCTGGCCATACGAGACGTTGAAACCCTCGCTGTCTAGACAATCCTGAACAGAGAGTGTTCAATGACATGTTGCGTTGTCATCCATAAAAACAAATTTATCACCGACAGCACCACGGAGAAGACGAACATGAGGAAGTAGAACTTCATCAATGTATCGTTGGCCCGTCATAGTCCCATTCGCAACCACATGTAGGCGCGTGCGGCCATTTATCATGATGCCGGCTTACACCATGATACTGCATGTAGGATATCGGTCCTTTTCCTGGATATTTTCTGGACGATAAGCAGTACCACTCTCGCGCCAGATCAGTTGGCGTCTACAATCCGATGACAGACTGAACCTACTCTCATCTGAGAATAGTACGCATGCCCAGTCCTGTTCAGTCCAATTATGATGTTCACGACACCATTGCAAACGGGCAGTACGGTGCTGTCTGGTCAATGGGACACACACAACAGGTCTGCGTGCGTATAGTCCTCCTCCCCTCAAACGTCTGGCAACAGTTTTTCGGGAGATCTGCTTTTCTGAGGCAGCAAGAAACTGATTTGCCACCTGCTGAGCTGTGGTGCGCCTGTTCCTTTTTGCTGATAGGACGATATATGTCTTCTGCAGGCGTCTTACTTCTAACACGACCTCCTCCGTGCCGTCTACTACACATTCCAGTAGTTTTAAATGACTTCCACAGCCGAGAAACAACGCTGTGAGCGATGTCGAATTCCCTGGCAACATCTGTTATTTTTTGCCCTTCTTCGATTCTTTCAATAATTCGGCTACGCATAAAATCATCTATGTGATGTCGGGAAGACATGCCAAAAATTTTAAGTTCGTCTATTAAATCTTTCCTGTAAAACTTTGACTTGAAACAACAACTGTCCACACGCGTCAAAACCTTTAAAGCTCTTATGAACGCTATCACGTGATGAACAGACGTGGAAAAAAATTTGCACACTCATACTTCTTCTTACTAATATCCCGCACTTATTCTAATTTTCCACATTTTGCTCCCTTTCATTTTGTGGTTGCTATGGATGATAGTGTTATCTGTCCTTAGCAATTGTCCAGCAGTGTATTTTATAAAAGACACGTGATTCCACCAAGACAGTTTTGACCAATAAGGGATTCTACAATTTGCAAATATAACCAGGATTTAAAATCTTTACAAAGCGGGGTGTGGAAATTGGGGAATGGAGGCTTGAGGTTTAATTCTGAGTTGTATTGAGGTTTTGCTCAGCAATCTATTTAAGGCTCTAAATTGTGAAATCCCTCACCGGATAGCTTTTGATTAGCTAAAAGGCAAAAAGTAAATTCAAACTGAAGCACAACCAAGTCACTTGACATTTATTTCTTTTCGCTAAATTAATACTTTAAATCTTTTTTTTCAATTCCTGCTATTAGTTAACTCTCCCTATATATATATATATATATATATATATATATATATATATATATATATATATATATATATATATATATATGTATATATATATATATATATATATATACATATATCTTGTTCAAATTTTAAATCCTTAATAAAATACTTTCTGTTCATCCATTCAAGTTCAAATTCATTTTTTTAAACTTGAAGTAGAGGACACTTGATGTTAATATTTTTTTTCAAATATTAATTCATTAATTAAATTAAAAAACGAATAAATAGTAACAAACAAAAAAATAGTCCAACAACATATATAGAACAGTAAATCGTTCGTCACGATCCTGTAGCTCAGTGGGTTCATAAAAAGTAACTAAAATAAAATTTTTCTTTGTTGAACTAAGTATGAATTGACGTAATTTTTTTTTTATGTATTACTTGTTTTTATTAAAATAAAAATGTAATATATGACTATAAAAATGTAATATATTTCGTGAAATAGATCACATGTTTTATACGTCTTTGTTTTATAGTCTGTAATTAATGTAAGAGTGTATTATATGTAAAACGCCGAATTTATTTTCGAATATAATCAACAAAAATTCTAAGCCGTACTCCAAATTCTCAAACACGTTTTTCTTTAAGAAAGAAAAAAATAATGCAAAATGTTTTTTACACATGTCCAATATTTACCCGATTAAAAAAAATTTAAAAGGAATCAATAGAAGGGAATATTTAACTTATTTTACCAGTATTAAAAACTTTTAAATCCATACATGAAGCTGTATTTGTTCTAACCATCAGTATAATGTTCCATTTATACCAACCAAAATATTTTTCTGCCTTCGATTTCACTCAACATCCAATTTCCAGTAACATTAACATTGCGACTTAGATTCGAATAAATATAGTATTAAAAGTGTATTTTCCAACTCTTATTAAATTGTTGTTTTGTGCAATGGAATATATTTTGAAATTTTCACCATATATTTATTTTTGAATACATAGCTATTACAACTAATATTTGAGTGAAGTCTCTAAAATAAAAAGAAAAACAAGGCAAAAAAATTATGAGATATTGTAAAAAATATAATTATAAAAGTATTAAGAAAATTCAGTGCTCAATGCTAATAACGGTATTTATTTTTATGAATCTTGTTTCTTGATTAACAGACATTTTTTTTTAAAAGCAAGTAAATCCTGAAAGCTCTGGGGAAATACTGTTTGTAAAACTAACAAAAATCTTTCAAAATACATAATTTTATAACGAGAAATATTTTAACAAATAATACATACGAACTAAAAGCTGAGTTTGATTTTTAAAAAACCTAAAGCTTCTGTCGTTAATTTTTACTTAAAAAAGTTGCTTCAACACCAATTCATTTCAATAACAACAAGCTCCACAAAAGTTATCCGTAAGCAAACTCTTTCGAACAGCAGAAATGCTCAAAACAAATCCCTAATTGAAATAGCTTAATATTAAATATTTTAAAGGTAATGAAAAATTTCTTTCTCCCTTCATATCATAAAAAAGGCAACTTTGATAACTTACTCAAGCTCCCTCCAAAAAAACGCTGTAACTCCTAAGCATTGAGGAATATATATTAAGCAGCATCATAACGGCTGTTGGAGGATTAAATTGCAGTTACTGCAACGCACGTCGTAAATAATGAAATCAATACAGTCGCTTCTTTTTAGAGTTAATGGGAACCTTAATTAATTAACTCATCGTTGACGTAATTAACGGTGTAACATTAGCGGGAGTTATTAATATTGTCCCCACATTTCGATACCCAGAAAACTTTTGAGGGGGAGGTTCTCCAATAAAAATTCGCTCGAGAAATATGCATATTTTGTTGATTATGAATATTAATATGCTATTTTTAAAAGTAAGAGTTTCACGGAATGATACATTAGTTGCGTTCGATTTTTGGAATTACAGTTTTAATTACTTTTTTGAGGCAATGAGAAACTATGCGGCAAAGTATTTTAGTCACTGAGTTGCTATAAGTTGTTAAAAACTTCCCTCCCCGGTTGAGTGGCAGAAATATAGTTCGTGCGTTGAATCACAATGACTAGTGGGGATGACAAGTAAATAACTAGGCAGATAACTTTTTTACGACTTTTTAATTGTTCCGTTGAGCTTTAACCGTATATGAATTAATAAAAAACTTGAGGTAATGCAAACTGAAGAAATTTTATTTATTGAAACACGCCCGTATGTTGCTTTCCCTGCTGTGAAACACTGCTTTTAGAAAAATTGAATTGTAAGGGTTCCATCCACGCCTTTTGCTGATTCACTTGGAAAAACTACCTCTTAATTGTGGTTGTTTATAAACCGCTTCTCGTAGAAGAACCGTGATTTATGTAAAGGCGAGTTGCTATTTAAACTCTAGCCAAGTGAGGGAGATATAGTCGATGGTCGTTAGACTGCTATGGAATTTTGATTATCAGAGCTAATGATAGAAGCCCATGGAGCTTCAGGAAAAGGATCCTGCGTCTTACTGAATAAGTTATATCGCCAAGCCAGGACGAGTACCATTATGTGAGATCTTAAAGAAGGATACGTGATCCAATTATTTGTCATAAATATTTAGATTAATAAAAAAGTTGACCACTCCCTTGGTTTACATAATCTTTTGATAGTAAACTGAAAGTAAAATAAAGGTGTTGATTTTTTATTTTAATGTCTGTTAATTCAGTGTCTACTACTCAAGAGACCGCAGGATCACAACAGAGTTCTGAATTGACAGTTCGCTTCCCAGCTTGAACTTGAAAAGAAAGATTTTAGTAACCTCAGAAAAAGGGATCAAAGTTTCCAGTTTGGTGAGTTTATCGTCCTTGGTGACAAATTTGGTGGAAAATGATATAGTCAAGGAACCCTCGAGAAGTCTCTGTGATAGAGTATTCTGAAAATTTTCTTGAGGCAAAAAAGGGACCTTTGAGATGTCAATAAAGTCAGTGAAGATCAGTATCTGCTTGTGCGTTGACTTCGACAAGTCAGAGAAACTTTGTATAAGATATTTCTAGTGGAATTGTCTGAGCTTTCCATTACTGTACATATTTTGCTATAATATTTCTTTGTGTATATACGTCAATTTATCATCATGATGTCGTTTTTTATCATTAAGAAATCGGTTATTATTCAATTAATTAGAATTGTCAGCTGCTTTACACCCCCGCAAATTTGCAACAATACCGAGAAATATTTTGAATTTAAAGTAAGGGGTTCAGTTTATATCCGGATCCGCTCATCACGGAATAAAACGTAGCTTACCAAAAACATTTTTTAAACATTTTTCGTTAGCCATGGGCAATCATTTTAAATCTGTTCACTTTTCGGATATTTTGAAAGGAATTTTAACTCTCTAAAATGAATAAAAAAAAGTCACATAATCTCTTCAAAATTAGAGTCAGGGAGAGAATCCGAGTTCCCTTAAAATTCTTAAAATTTACATTCACTCTTTGGGATGTCTGGCTGCATATGTTCATCATGCAGCTATATTTACTTTTGGGACAGGGATGGTGAGTCAGTGGCACGCGTGCCATCAATGGTACGTGACACAATATTTTGGGCACGCCAGCGATCAAAATGGTTTGCATTTTATTTCAAAATAACTAAGTTCACTATGAAGTATTACGAACAAACGCAAGTGATCGGTCCCGTGACGGCGGGAAGCACACTCGTTTGTTATTGTCTTGCCTTAGTTATGTCATTTGCTACAGTTGCTTATGATGCAAAATTTGTCTACTCATAGCATAGTCAATTTTGTTAACACAACTACATTTAAAAGTTTGTTTTTGTTATATTTACGATTTTTTGTTACATTTACAACACACACACACGCACGGCATGTCTATACCTCATTATATAATTCTTTAGAAAAAATGGCCCGTTGATCTCTCCACATAGGCTCACCTACCCTGCTCTCGAAAGTGAAACAGAAAAAAAGGATCACATGCTGTACGCAGATTACTCTTTCCGTTCATTTTACAAAAAAATAAAATAAATAAATAAAATAATATAAAATAAATAAAAATAAAAATATAAAAAATAAAAATAAAAAAAAATAGTACCAAAAGTAAGATTATGATAAATCGTGTACAAGATAACAAATGAATTGAAAATATGTGCTCTCATCAAGAAGTATTGCCAGAAATACCTTTAAAGATTAGCTATCGGCGTCTTACTTTTCTGTACTTTGATTCGAAAATATTTTACGTTTTATACCTGCTTGGCAACATTTTCACCCTCATGGCAGCTAATTTAAAAATCAAAGCAATTTTTTAATTCCTACTATTAGCTCACACTCTCTCTATATATATTTGTTTGTTTATCTCAGTAGAATTTTCAATCGTTAATAAAATACATTTTAAAGCGCTCAATTGAGCTGAAATTTTATACACATGATTGTTTTGGATGACAATACAAAACTTTAATTATAATTAATAAAAATTAATCGATGGAAACTAATTATTCAAAGAATTACGAATTCAGCCACGTTGGCATCATTTTGGGTGACTTAGCGACCATTTTGGCGACTTGTGTCAAAACTTGAAAAGGTTTTTTTTTTCTCACGTTTTACAGCATTCGGTTGAGCTGAAATTTTATATACACAATTGTTTTGGATAACAATACGATACTTTAATGATAATTAATAAAAATCAATTACCACTTAATGCTGTGATTCTGTCACATGTATATTAATTGTAACTATTTAATAAAAAGTAGCTAAAATAAAATTTTCTTTGTTGAACTAAGTAGGAATTGACCTTTTTTTATATATTGCTTGTTTTTCAATTTGGCTTATAAACGGGTTTCAGATTTGGGGTAAATTTTTGCAATAGACACAGCAGGGGTGTCACAGATAAAAATTCCCAATTTTGAAATATTTGACATTCAAACTTGAAATTTAGGAAGCATGTTTATTTTCTTGAGTAGAGATCCGCTATTAATGGGTTTCGAGAAATCGATTCTGAAAAAGGAAGCGTTAAAAATAATCATATTTCGTTTTTGGAAATTCTGATCCTGCTCTTTTTAAATCAAAAGACGAGGATGATGAGAATGTTTTTCAATAAAAACGAAGGTGTAGTGACTAGATATAGATAACTGTAACTTAAAAACAGTTTACGATTATACAGCATCTAAATTACCCATCGAAGCGGTTGGGGAACGGCTAGTTCAATAAAGGCTAATTTTCTTTGTTGGTGTTTCATTTTATCATTTAAATAATTTATCCGGGTTTTTTTTTGTTTAAGTTTACTTTTTGAAGCCTAGTATGTAATGGAAACATTATTTGATTTTTTTCGTGTTTGTACACATCCTATCAGTAGTTTACAAAGTTCTCATTTTACTTTTTACCGTGGTAATTCTACAAAGTTCTTATTTTACTTTTTACCATGGTTATTCTACAACTAATTGGATCTAGCAATACCCAACAACTAAATTGCCTTGTTAACAATTTTAAACTTGTACATGCCACAAACTACTTCAATGAGGAAAAAACGAGGCTAATTTGGCCGCGCACTTATACACACACATCGAAACTTGTTTCAAATAAAAGGAACGACGCAAGAAAGGCTCTGTTCTGATTGTAATTCCTTTTACTTTCTCTTAACTCATGAATAGAAATGACTCGTTGTTAAACAGCAAGAAATTATGCTAATCAAGCCACCGGGCATTAAGATCTTCGGTCCAGATGTGGTGACTCAGGAATTTCCGAATAGTTTTTCTTCTCTCTACCCCCTTCCCCCCAGATTGTCTTTTCTCCCACAAATCAGAACAGATATCCAAGTAAAACCATTCAGTTGAGATGGGGAGAGGGAAAAAAAGAACGAATGTGTTAAAAGGTCTTTAAAAAAAATAGGGTCTCCCTGATCACAAATCAGTCTTTCTTCTTGGAATGTCTGAACAAAAGGTATAAAAGAACGGGAGTTGAATGGATTAGGGGAAATCAAGTCCCTTTCCTTTTTTTTCGTTGAAAGTGTGGCATTGCCTTGATTTCAATGGTTAAGAGTTGGAAAGTTCTAAGCGTTTGAGTTTAACAGTATGCGGCAACTCAATTTCGTTGTAAGAGAAATGATGGTAAAATTCACTAGCGATTAGAGTTTATGCGATACTTTTCAGTTGTAAATCTCGCTTAGCAGACTTCATTGGTGTCAACCCCCTCCCACACACACACGCACACACGCACACACACTCACAATGAATAAATCATTAAAAAATGCGAATGTGTGATCTAATTTGATTTAATGGAATAGCGTGGTATGATGTGATAGTATAAAAAATCATTTGATCTAAAAAAAGATAAAGAGAATGTGGTAAATTAAAAATTTTATTTTTTTGTGAATAGTTTATTTAACATAGAACTCAGTTTTTAAATTGAAATCTATATTATTCTGAGAAGAAATATTTTTGAAATTCGAGTTCTATTTCTTTTTTAAAAATAAGTATGAAAGGACAAAAAAAAAAAAAAAAAAAAATTAAGAATTAGGTGCTAAAATCTTTCTTTATTTAAATAAAGAATATGTTTGAAAATTTACAGATACTACATTACAGAACTTTTTACCAAAGAGAAGAGAGCATTTTATTATTGTAACTCAATATTATTCTTAGACATCGTTAATATAATCAAATAGCCTTATGAATATAGTTTTATGAATATAGTTTTATCAAAATACATTCTGACTGAATTTACTGTAGCGATGATTGGAAAAAATAAACACAAGTTTTAGAAAATATTTATTCATGAACAAAAAAGCTTAAATTAGTTTTGCGTAAAATTTAGTTTTTTTATTTTACTATTTTGAGAAATATTTTTCTTTGAAATTCGAGAGATAAGAATTCTAAAAACTACTTGCAGTATGGAATTATTCACGTATTTTGATAAAATACTAGCCTAAAGCATTGTCACATGGTCTAAATAAATATTTAAAATAATTCCTATCACAGAAATTCTATTTTTGTAAGATTAAAAATTTATGATTACCCTCAAGAATTTCTGATTTTGAGTTGTAAGGAACTTTATACTTTGTTTGAAAGTAATTCCTGAATATCGAAATAGAACCATATGTTTTTCTGTTGCCAGTTTGATGAACCAAAAAAAATAAATGTTTGGTTAAAATAAATAATATTTTAATCTATTTAAAATATAAATTTGTTATTTTTAGGGAAACGTACTAATTCAAAACTGAAAAGATGGTTCAAAAAAGATATTCGTAATTTCTTTTATAAACATTGAAAAAATAAGGTCATAAAATAAATCAATTCTCAAGGTATCCGACCACGTTGAAATGATCAAATTCGGTCAAAGTGCATAGTTTTTGTTTTTTTATTGTATTGAATAGAGCTATCTTTTGGCTTTACAAAGCATACTTTGTTTTGCTTCTACGTTACTTGGGGAGGCCAAGTTACAACCAACTTTATAAAATTAGAAAAACCGGAAGTGAGCTTTAATCTACCAGAAGCGGATTTTTAAATTGTTCAAAACCTGCCATTCCAAGTCTGCTGATAGCTCAAAATATTACAAACCTATTTTTTATGAAACTTTTTGAGTATCATATTTATATTATTTCCTAGAGAATGGACTAAAATATTTCTTATTGTTTAAATGTTTTTTCTTAGTTATGGCATGTTATTTAAATAAAGGTCCCATAAAGAATATCACATTTCTTATAGTATTTACTAGATCAGCTCGAATTTTTTAAAATATTAATAAAACATTATAATTTTAGTACATTATCTAGAAAAATGTATCTCATTTGTTTCAATAATAATTTTACTGTGATATAAGTTTATTATTTTTTCTCTAATTGCTGTGAAACTTTTCAAAAATATTGCTAAAATTTCACTTATAATTGTAATTTATGTAAAAATTTAAATAATTTTTGAAAAATATTGTTACTTAAATATTAGTTAATATTGGTATTGATTCTTAAAAAAGCATTTATAGTCTATTAATATGCTAGTTTTTAAAAAAGTACACTGAACGTGTTCGGATCCATTAAGTTGTGTTTCACTTTTTTAATTTCTTCGTTACATTTACAGTACATAAAGTTTTTTTCAAGCCGGTTGAATTTAATAATCGACTGTTTTCACTATTTTCAAACGCAGTCTTAGAGAGAATCACATATTTGGTTACTTCTTTGGGTTTTTTTCTCAACGTGGAAAAAACCCATTTAAGAGTTTTTAAGGATATATAAGCCATGATAAATTATTATTGGTTAAAGTTAGGAACACATTGTGTGACAAGTGATGTACGAATTTAGAAAAGGGCTCTAATCCTAATTCTACTATGACGCTTTACGTGGAATATGGAATAGTCTTTTACGTTGCACGGAAGCTTGAGAATGGTTTCGTGTCATCAAAAGAAAAGGTACATGAGTGATTTGTGGTCATACTGGTTATATGACCAAAGTTTGAAATATTTTGTTTCGTGGTCATTAGCCATCTCGAGGCTATAAAAGAACTTTGATTTGAACTATTTATAATTTCTAGAATTTATTTAAACTGAACTCAGTGGCGTAACAGCCCTAGACCTTCTGTGCCTATCTCAGTTACGTGACGTTAGGCTCTGGGGTGAACGTGCAGATGTTTCGGTAAAATGGTCAGTTTGATACGAAACCCCCAGTGTTGAATTCCCAAGAAAGCTTGGTACTCAATTATCGACCCACTGAAGGGATTAAAGGCTGAATCGACCTCTATCAACCCGGGATTTGAACCGCAGACCAGTGGCGTGGAAGCGCGATACACCATCACTCAGTCATTGGACTTCAGAATTTATTTACTTAAGATAAGTTAAATAAGTTAAGTTAATTATGTTTTTATCTGCTTGACGAGAGCTGTTATTCTCACTAAGAGTGGATGACTGCTTCTAGTGCGGTCTGGAACGCTGTTGATCTCAGAAAATCTCTTTATTGTTCGATGCATGATGCACCTTTTGATGTTTAAATGATCAAGAGCCTTAAAATTCTCCAGTGGGCACTTCTTTTTTGATGCAGAGAAATGTCTGCTGCTGGTTTTTGCTTAAAATGTGAAAGCTCTGACAGACTTAATACAACATACGTGAAAGAATACAACTCTTTGAAAAATATTATAGAGGACCACCAACGAGGAAATTTAAAATCGTCTGCTGTGTCTGATTGAAAGCAGACGATCGCAAACTTTTGTATCAGAACTTATAGCACTACTCGGATATAAATGCTGCTTAGATTGAAAATACAGAGGCTGTTGTACCCAGGTTAGTAAACCGGTGTACAACGAGTTCAGATCTTGTATTGCTGAATATTGCCATGTAAAGGGACTGGTGCATGTCAAATCCTTCCTCACATTGTTTATTGCCTGATTTTGGATGATGTAGTAACATCCTAGTCATCTGACAATGGCTCAAAATTTGAGTGTGACATAAATAAATGGCTAAAAACGTTGATTATAAGTAAACTGAGATCCAATAGACTTTAAAAATTATGGGCTTGAAGTATGACATAATTTTTACAAGAAACTAATAGATATTAAAGTAACTACACACTGGTTTAACTCTTTCGAAAGCCATTTATTTTTCTTTTGAATTTCTCGCAGTTTTTATTTTTAATTAACAATTAAACAATAGCATTTAAGGAAATATATTTTGTTTTGACAAATTTTATGTTTGCATTTAAATTTTAGAGGAGAAAGGAATACTGCCGAAGGAACCATTCACCATCACAAAGAAAGTTAAATCTAACGGTGATTATTTGCCTTGAAAAGGTGAGAAGCCAGTTGCAATGCACAAGGGGACATTATATTTTACATACAAGTTAGTGGGTTCTCTTTTCAGGTCCCTTTTTGCTACATTTCCTATATCGTCTATTGCTGGAAACCACCTTTGGCATATGATTTCTCACACTTGTAAAGCGCACATCATCCGGAACTACACACTTCTTTATTTGGAAGCTAACAGGACGTCCTTTCCTTCTTCTTGAGGAATATCCATATATTAGATAACAAGCTAATGCTTTACTGAATGTTAGCTGGTCTAAACTTTTGTTTCTTTTTTTCATTTGTCACAGTATTAAACTATTTATGATATATATATGGCAAAGTTAATAAAACAATGTAATAGATACGATACCACCATTTTACAGATCTCCTCATTTGGTATCTTTGAAGTGATCAACCCTTCCCATAACTTCGTTATATACAGAGACAGCTTTTGGACAAGGTACTTCTTCTTTAGTGCCAGCTTTTTTGTCTGATTTACCGATGTCATAATCGCTGGACTATGAGCATTTGCACAAAACTGAAGAGGGAATTAGTCTTCCCATTGTTATTATAGCAAGGCGAATATATTATAATGGATTTTCCGCTTCGCACAAGTGTATTTTGTAAAATCATGCAAATCATGCAGATGGGAAGTAATCTTCCCAAGGCCCATGGAAGAGTTAACCCTTAACTTTACACTGTTGCATTTTTGCAACATATAATTTATTTTAATTTCTCAATATTTTTTAATTACCCACAAATCACTTATCTGAGGAAAAAAAGATTACTGCAACGAAATACATGCTAATTTTGTCACTAGATGGAAGTACATTTTTTTCCAGAAATCACAACAATTATAAAAATCTCTGATGCCTCAAGAACTGTTGTTTTGCTATAAAAAGAATCCATTATATTTTATGCTTCCTCTTGTTTATTGAAGAAGTAAATTACAAGGTAAGAAATTTAAACATTTTATGATGAATAATAAAATCCTCATATAAAAAAAGTTTTGTAAGTTACTGCACTACTGTGAAATGTTGCACTTCTGCATCAAACAAAAAAAATGGCTGAAATTCAATTTAAAACTGCTTAATTTTTTTTCATATTTTTCCCTTTTATTATTACTTGATAACAAGCTAATATAATTTTTTCCTAGAAATTTAAAAAATTGTGAAGTTAAGGGTTAAGCAATAAAAAAATAGATATTTATCATATAAGGAAAAATTATGATGTAAGAAAAACACACTCCATTCCTTTTAAATCTTTTGAAATGAATAATATTCAACACTATTTCAAAAAAAAATATATTAAGAAATAATAATAGGTCTTTAATTTGATTGAAAGGCATTTTCTTTCTTTCTTTCAAAAACTTGTACAAGAAAAATCCAATATATATATATATATATAACCAATATATAATCTATAAAACCCACATCCTATTTATTATACCTTCCCATCCCAAGAATTTCATTAGTTTCAAAAGCCGCCCACCTCCCCTATTACCTGAGGAAACTCCCCCCAAGCCTGAACAAGAAGGGACGGTTATTTATCATGCACTAAAAACAATGAAATTTTTGAAGCGCGCGACCTTTAGTTATTGACCTACATGGAAGTCATCGCTTAAAAAAATGGATGACAGAATAATATTAACTGACAGTTTCGGGTTATCGATGACTGATGGGAGTTAAAGGTAAGGTATTTTGCTTTTTTTACGCATGCTTCTTTTTTTTTGATAACTTTGATTTATTAGGCAGAAAAAATAGATATCGGATATGTGCCTAGTGAAAAATCACTCCTTCATATCTCGTCAGTGAAAAAGTAACAAAGAAAGACTTAAACTATGGATAGGTATATATCACCAGTTTTATTGATTTAACTAGCGTAAATAAGGAATTATGATTGGTTAATGTGATTGAAAATTCACGTGGCATGAATTTTTATTATTCTTGAAAAAGAAATATATATTTGTAGGTTTTTATACTCTGCCGATACATTGAGTTAATATAATTTAATTTATACAATACTATTATTTTTTCCAGTATTCAAATGTAGCGTAATTTGATGTCATTCTGATTTTAAATTAGTTACACAGCTCTACAGGGTCCAGGGTCGAATGTACACTATTCGCGTATCATGCTCCAAAATGCCTCCCAACATAAGCTTTTGATTTTGTCTATTTTTGGGAGCAAAAAACAGTAAAAAATAAGTTACTGAGTGTGAATAATTAGCATTAATTAATTATTAATTATATATACTTAATTAAATTTTACGTATTATATGTATAGGATTATAATCAATCAAAAAAAGGTCGAGGGTCTTTAAAAAGGAGGAGGGTTTGGACCCGAGGACCCCCATGTGTGCGCCACTTGTACTAATGAATGCGATTCTGAAATATCGTCAGTAGCTATAGAATAACATACAAATTACGTAAAGTAAACTTAAATTTCATCACTAAAATATTGGATATTCTGACTTTGTACATTTATTTTACGATAAATAGAAATTTTTGCAATTTCTTTGCAACCATTTTATGTCCCAAACAATATGAAGCGTTGGTGATAATGCGCCTTATTTCCCCACATTGCAAAATTATTTAAACAAAAGTCTGTTTATTCGCAATAATCGTGAGAAATTTGTATGCGACGAAAAAAAAATGGAAATGAAGAAAAAAGAAAGTGAGATATATATAATATATCGAGAGAGAGATAGAATGAAAAAAATGCATATAAGCTTATATAGAAAACTCATTTTTCTTTAAATCAATGTTTTAAAAATAGAACATTTAAGATTACTCCAGACGTCCTCCACACACAAGTTTGTTTCACAAAGCACGGTGGCATATTTTTCCTTTTATAAATTAGTTTTTGGAAAAGTAATCCTTATGTACTATATTTAAAAAAATTAAGTAATTTTCTAACATTTTGACACGAAGTAAAACATTCGAATTCTTATAAAAGTTGTACATTTAAAGTCATCGAAAAAGACAGACTCATCGTTAGAAAGACTGATACGTGTTTAATCTACTTCGTCAATAGCCCTCGTGTAGATTCACAGTAAATTAAAATCAAGTTAAAAATAAAACGCGTTTAATCTGTTGCGGCTCAAAGACTTCGTATTGACGAGGTGTGGAATGGGAGACCAGGTATCGTCTTCGTCACTTTGTAATAGGTCTATCCATAAACCTTTACTAATCCTCTTGGGGTAATTTTGCTTTTCTTAAAGGTTGTTCTATTGAATAGTTTCTCCCGAAGAAAACTCGGTTATGCAAATGAAGGGTTATATTCAAGCATTAACTTTTAGGTACGCGAGGTTAGTGGTTAGTGGAAAGTAGTTGAGAGTTACTCGACGATTAATTACTGAATGATTGAAGATTGCTAACTGAAGATTAAGTCAAGAAGTTAAAATTGAATAATAACGACCGAGGTAGAACAACTGAGAACGGAATTACGGTAATTATGATCGTAGACAACCAATGAGTTCCAAGAGTAAACTAAATGAATTATAATCGAATATTAAATATCCTTTATGCCGTGTAGTTGCTTCTATACTTGGCAGAAGTGTGTATTTCTTACCTTGGGTTATTAATTTAAGTGAGAGAATAATAAAAATTAGAACTGTTCTGATTATGGCTGATCTTTCTTCTAATCCCCAAACACCGACAAACGCGACAGCTCGTTTATCACAACTTGATTGTGGTTCAAAATTACGAGTTCGCCACTCGGAATACATCATTTTTGCTTGTTTCACTTTATAATAAGTTCTGTATCTTTAGCCACTCCCCCAATAGCCTCCGTGGTTGCAGTAGCCTAGTGGTTAGTGTAACGGATTCGTGGCTGGCGTGTCATGAGTTAGAGTCTAGTACCGCTAAGAACTTGCTTTGTAGGGGGATGATGCATATTAAATCTGTCTATGTTCAAGCGTCATCCCAATGATGCGGTGTGGAAGATAGGAGATAAGACTGCCAGCTCAGGTGTCGTCCTCGTCACTTGACTATGGTTTAAAATGATGAGATCCGTCACCAAAAGTCCTCGAGTAGTAGATAGTACGACGTTAATATTCACTCGTTAAAAAAACTACGTTTTGAATAAGTTTTGGAATTCTCATCAGAGCAAAGAGAAAAAGAATACTATTTTTACTATTTTGATTGAAAATTAACTGTAATGGTTAATTAAAATTAACTGTTAAAATTTTTCTCTTTATGGATGCCAATTTTGAGTGCCTGTTTCTTAACATAAAAAGTGTCAAAATTTCTAAACTTCTATGCTACTCTCAAAAATATCTGAGAAATGGTGGTTTAAAGAAAAGTGGGTGCTATAATGTTTAACGAAGGTCGTATAAGCGATTCACGATATAAAATTTCCCATTCAGCATTTTAAAAACATGTTTACACCAATCTATAAAGAATTGTTTTCCAAGTAAGAAATGAGTCTGGTAATTTTCTTGCGTCAGATTTCAAACCAATAATAATAATAATAACAATAAAAGGTGTTTTTTATTAGGGAAAAAATGAATTGCTAAATACACTGCAATGTAGTGTGAAGCGCATAATACCAGTGTTCTTAGTTATTTGGAATTTGAATGCTTTGAAACTGTGTTAAATCGAAAGTTTAACCCAATTATCAATTCAATAGTTAGATAAATATCCGGAAAGGATATTACGATTTTCGATTTAAAAGCATTAATTAACCCTATCGATATACTTTAATCTAATAATCCATTTATCCGTCGATGTTCGGAAACTAAACAAGTATTAAGTTAGTTTCTTTTGAACGTGTGTGCAAAATGGAATTTAAAAATTGAAAGTTTGAATTTAAACAAATACCTTTTCATTTAATAAGGATGCCAGTATTTTCGTGTTAGAAAGAACTTCAGTAAAATATTATACTGGCATTTCAGATGAATCATTTGAGCGAGTTAATCTAGAATCCGACTCTAAAAGGGTTTCATCCGAATATCGCTGAAGCTAATGATCACAATCGGGTGAAATTTTAAACATATATCTCATTTGGAGCAGTCTCAAGTTGTCAAAATCATTCTACTAAGTGAAAACTTCGTAGAAGTTAATTACATTAATTAAACTATGGATACCCCATCGATGAATTCCTTTAAAATGATTAACAAAGGGATACATTTAATCTAATTATGAAAGTTTTTTTTAAAAAATATATAGGTCAAAAAAAGAATCATCCATAATTGTTTTCTTTTTGTGTGCAATTTCCATTGAAGCTGAAAAGAATTAATACCAAATCCAACGGCTCAAAAAGAACTAAACTCTGATGTTAATGGATTGATTAACTTAATAAGAAACAGTTTTTGACCGAACTTAAGTTTTCAGACTTGGAGAATAATTTCAACAGCTGATGTTTCAAATTTAGTTTAAACCAACCTGATCATAAAATATATTCGGGAAAGATTGTGGAACGGTAATACATACGTATTTCCCTCAAGCAATTCAAACTTTTTTTTTTCGTATTTCATGTGTTAAGGTAAGTAAAAGTATTACGTGTTTGTAGCCAAATCATTAGTATTAGGTTCAATACGGAGATCTTTTACTTTTGTCACTTCATTGTTACTTATTGGGTCTCAGGGGTGTTAACTTTTTCTCGAGGGGGGAAAGCATAAACCCAAACAGGCATAATTCTTTTAAATTTAAAGTAAATAATTTGAATCTTTTACGCATTATTTACAAAGGATTATGGCTTCAAAAAAGTACAAAATGTTTTTTTGAAATATAATCATAATTTAAGAAATTATAAGCATATGAAAATATGTAATAAATATTAAATAATTTTTGCGTTACGCATGCTATTTTCTAAAATAGTAGCCTCTGATGTATAAAATGTTATAGAATTATAAAATGTATCATACTCTTTAAACCCTACATCATTTAAGAATAATATATCTTTTGTATTTTAAAATATTTGAAAAATATTGAAATTTAAAATTTTTTTTAAAATGTAATTTTTAAATTTTTTTTAAAAAATGTAATTTTAAAATTTTTTTAAAATGTAATTTTTAAATTTTATTTTTAAAAAATATAATTTATTATTCTAATAATATAAAATTACGACAGTGTAATAAGGAAACATTTTACTTTATAAATCATTTTTTGCTAGTAATTACAGCAACTATTTTAGAAAATAGCATGCGCAACGTAAAACTTAATATTTCTTATAGAAATGTTTCTTATTTTCATATGTTTATAATTTTTAAAATTCTGATTATATTTTAAACATTTTCTACCTTTCTGAAGCCCCATTCTTTTATAAATAATGTGTAAAAATTTCAATTTATTTAATTTTAATTTCAAAGAGTGATATGTATTTGAATATTGTTTATATTTTCAGCCCTCTAGAAAAAGTTAACACCCCTGAGTCTCCTTATAAGTCCCCATCGCCTTTTAATAATAAAAACTATACTGATTTATATGTGCACCATATTATGGCATAGAAGTTCGACATTGTTATAAATTCTCCACCATAAACACCCCTTTAGATCACATTCGTCTCCTCAGGCTCCTGGTAATGCTTTTTGGATCAGCCGCCACTCCCTTCCCATCAGGTAGGGAGTGAGGGGCCGAGTTGATCCAACGAGTCCTCAGTGCTACAAAATCAGTCTTCTAGGAGAGACAACTTCTAAAATTTTTGAGGTTGCCTAGAAGTCTATCAAGCAGTATGTTTTTTTATCTTCAAAATTATTTTATACAAATAAAAGATATTCCACGAGCACAAAGATTTTTATACAAATTATTTAGATTTCACTTTGGATTTTCAAATGTAAACATCTATTGCAATTTTTGAGAGTGTATTTAACTTCATAATAAATATTTTGACAAATAGAATGTAAAGTTAAAATAAAATAAAATGAGAATTATATTAACATATAAATAAATTAAAATGAAAAACTCAAGTGGGTAAAGCACAAAAATTCGCGTGAAAATCTTTTTGCAAAATCTCTGTCATAGCCATCGCCAATTGTAGGAACAAATAATTATTGCTTTGAGAAGTATTCGATATATATACTCTTGCCGGAATGTTAGAACTATCGATTCATACCGGAACCCCGAACTATCCGTTCTCATAGGAAAGTCGTGATCATCGTTTCTTTCATGAAAGGAACCATCAATGCTTTCTAGAGCAGCTGTGTCTCTTATAAAGGTTTTATTTTTATTCCTGCATAATATGTAAATATATATATATACACTGGTGTGCAAAAATTAAGGACGAGACGGTTTTTTCAATATAAATTTGTACAAAAGCTTTCCAAATCAACACATTTAATACCGTAAGATCCCCAATACGTAAGGACATGTGTAATATGTAAGCAACACTTACTAAAAGAGAAATCAGAGGGATAAAAAGAAGCGTTATTGAAAAAGTAGCATGGAGCGCATTGCGACTAAAGGCCGAAACATCCCTGTGATGGGTGTCCAGCAAGAAACATCCGGTCTTTAGTACGGGATATGATCTCCCCTGACTGCTAGGCAGGTTTCATAGCGTCTGCCCATGCTGAGAATGAGGATGTCAATGAGTTGTTGAGGCATTGCTGCCCATTCGTCTTGTAGCGCCAATCGAAGCTCCCGAATCGTTACTGGTGGTAAGGTACGAGCTGCCAAGCGTCTGCCTAGGAAATCCCATACATGCTCGATGGGATTGAGATCCGGAGATCGTGCCAGCCAATCCATACGTTCAATATCCTCACTCTCTAAGAGCTGTTCGGCAGCTACTGAGCGATGACATGGTGCATTGTCGTCCATGAAAAGGAACTGCAGACCCATAGTGCCTCTAAAAAGACGCACATATGGAAGAAGAATCTCGTTACAATAACGGGTCCCGTTGACTGAACCTGCGTCGAAGATGTAAAGGTCTGTACGACTACCAAGCATGATTCCTCCCCAAACGAGAACACCGCGACCTCCATACCTGTCCCTTTCAATGATGTTCGAGGGATGATTGCGGCTTCCCCGCTCTCTCCAGATGAGTATGCGATGAGAATCGCTACTCAAACTGAATCTGCTCTCATTTGTAAAGAGTACTCGTCCTCATTCATTGTCTCTCCAATTCCGGTGTTTCCGGCACCACAGAGAACGCCTTCTCCGATGGGCAGGCGTTAAAGGTACACACCGTACAGGGCGTCGTGCAAACAGACCACCACCGTGCAGTCTTCTGGCCACGGTAAAACGCGATATCGGTCGTCCAGTCGCCTGTGCCGTGTGTCTAGCGATTTCTCCTGCTGTCTGCCGCCTGTTTCTTCTGGCCTGTAAGACAATGTACCGGTCATCTGCGGGTGTGGTTCCTCTTGGACGACCACTACTGAACCCCCGGATAGCTGTTCCTGTAGTTTGAAATTGTCTCCAAAGTCGTGAAACGATGCTGTGAGCAATTCCGAACTCTGCAGCCACACTTGTCACACTGCGGCCTTCCTCCAACTTCCCAATGATTCGACCTCGGGTAAAAGCATCCAGATGTCGTCTAACAGATTGATTTTTCGCCATTTCTCGCTGAGGCAGCAACTCGGTGTGATTTTAACTGCTATACGGCGTGCAATCTTTTTGCCAGAAATACTGATCTTACACCGACAACATGCTTTATAGTACTCAGACACTCCCCCATTACGTCTACCTGCATATCTGCGCATGTGCTACCGTACATCACCTTACTTAATCTCCTGATTGGTCTTTCTGTCCGCTCTGCCTCTTCGTTCAGCTGATATGCTAATTTTTCGACTTCGTCCTTAATTTTTGCACACCAGTGTATATATATATATATACATATTATCTTGGTTTCTATACATTTTCAAAAATTTAGTTACATTAAAAATTTTTATTGATTGGACGTTGAAGAGGATAATATTACTCACTGAAATCTGAATTCTTAAAATCATTAAGATTTTTGATAATTACTACATATTCCATCACTATTCTATAGTAATGACGAATTAGAGTATTATTGTTTGAACGCGATAATAATTAATTACAACTACTAAATAAATTTGGAACTTTATTTGCCTGTTTTAAATTATATGGATTAAATATACTGCTCAAAATAATTAAAGGATATTGCGATTTTAGGTGGATCTTGTGGCTGGGAAACTTTTTAATAATGGTCGACTGATTGATACATGGTCGACAGACGTAGTAGGTTATATGAGAATAAATTACACATGTTTGGCAGAAAAAAATGCATTTTATTGCGCATTTGTTTACAAAAGGGAAAAAATACAATTTGTGCATATGAGAAAAAAAGAATAAGAAAAGGTGTTTTCTTCAAAGGAAATCATTTTCAGTAGGGGAAATGGTTTCCACGGACGTCCAGCAACGTTGAGCACCTCTGAGGCATGGAGTCAATTTGGCTATTAATCACGAGTTGGGATATTCTGTCCCACTCTTCCAGAAGAGCTCTTTCCAGTTCTTGGAGAGTTTGTGGGGGTGGTTGGCGGCCAGCAACTCGTCCTCCTAGAGCGTCCTAAACGTGCTCTATTGGATCCATGTCTGGAAAACACACTAACCATTCCATTCATACGATTCCTTCCTCGAAAAGGAAATCGTCCACCAGGTTAGCACGAGGTGGCCTGCAGTTGTCGTCCATTAAAATGAAGTCATCTCTGATTGCTGCAGCGTAAGGGACTACAATAGGTCTGAGGATCTCATCCCTATATCGGCGAGCAGTCAAAGGACCATCTCGAATGATGGATAGGTCTGTGCGCCCATCAATGGAGATGCCACCATACACCCACACTCCCCCACCACCAAATCTGACACTTTCGTGCACGAACGCAGGATTATTCTTACTGCCACGGTCCCTCCAGATGAAAATACGTCTATTATCCGGATGAACAGAAAAACGGGACTCGTCAGAAAAAAACATTGCTCCATTCATTTCTCCTCCAGTTCACATGCTCTGTTGCCCACTTCCTGCGGTCGCGACGATGCCTTGATGTTAGTCTAACACATACCATCGGTCGGCGAGCATGCAGACCTACACCTTGGAACCGGTTTCGGACAGTCTGAGTTGAAACCGTGGTGCCAGTAGCCGAGCGAAGGTGCTGTTGGAGAAGAGTAGCGTTCATATTTCGGTGTCTCCGAGCCATTAACACTAAATAACGATCTTCATTAAGCGTTGTTGCCCATCTACGACCTTGTCCTGGTCTTCGGCCTGCACTTCCAGTCTCCAAAAAACGGTTCCAGATCCTGGAAATCACACTTGCGCTATTTCGGCTTGAGTTTGGCCCCCTTCTAACCTGCCAACAACTCTCCAAGCTTATGAATCAGTTAAATGACTTCGCTGAGACATCGTACTCATCGAAACAAAGCAGTCACTGAATGCTGATCATCCGTGTCTTCATTTCAGTTGAAAGTGAAATTTCATTCGTAGCCGCTGAAGCGACGTTTTTGACGTCGAACTGAAAATTAGCATACTCCACATTTTGAAAATAAGAAAAATTTGCATTTGTGATTATCTTTTTCCATTTTCGCCAAAAATTTCGGTTATATCTTTATTTTATATAAAACTTGCAACATCCTTTAATTGGTTTGAGCAATGTATTTTTTGCAACCAATTGCATTAATTGTTTTAATTATTTTATCATTTTTACTTTTTATTTATTTATTTTGTTACCTATTAATACTAATATCGTGTGTTCTTGTTCATTAAAATCAACAACTGCCTGTTGAAATTATGTGTTCACAACACTCAAAAATGCATTACAGATTTTATCAAAAAGTATCTGGATTTTGTAAATTAATTAGTGTTTTAATTAATGTTCAAAAATGCAAAACCATCGTATCGATATTTTGCGTATGAAAAACAAAACTCAATGATTTTTTTTTATAATTTAGTTAAGGTGAAAAATTATACCTTTGATTTAACACATCGTATTATCTTTCACTTTTTGCCACACTCATCTTAAATTGTTCCCTATTTTTCATTAAATTCATCAGGTGCAATTAAAAATGGTTTATATACTAAATATATGAAATGAAGAAAGAAAAATCATCTGCTTAGGAACGTGTATGAAAGCTGTTAATGTTCAAAAAATAGTTCGAGGTTTTTTGTAAGGAAGAATAATATACGAGGGTTGGGGCATAAGTCATGGCAACTATTTTTTTCTTGTATATATGTGAATGGATCTCAAACGTATATGTGTCTTTTGGAAGTTCTGCAGGAATAGTGTGTATACAAAAGAACAGGTGGCTCTGTGATAGCTGATAGTAGCGCAGTGAGGGCTGTGAAATCAGTCAGTTGGTGAGTGTCGTGTGATGGAAGTAACCCGTGTTGAGCAGCGTTGTTACATCAGAATAGCCATTCACCGAGGGAAAAAGGCTATGGAATATCACAGTGAATTAGTGGATGCCCTTGGAAATAATGCCTTATCATACTGTACAGTAGCACGGTAAGTGTACTGTGTACAGTGTTGTCATTCTGTTGCACCGTGAAGACCATATTGTCCTGTATACTACCGTAATAAATTAGTGTGTAACGATATTTCAGTGCTATTCATTGTTCACACATGTAGTTAAAACCTTGTCCTTTCGTCTGTATATGTCACATTTTCCAACCGGACTGATATCTGCAAGAAAAAAAAAACAGTTGCCATGACTTTTCCCCAAACCCTAGTATGTATATTTTATTTAATACCGATCCTTCCCCTCCCACCCCATGAGATGCAATCGCCTTCAAAAGTTGCTGAAGAATCGACCTGCAATCATTTTTCGAAATCGAATGAAGTTGATGGCATTTATTACTACAAAATACAGTAATTTAATATCGAGTATTCCAACATTCCTTAACTCTTGCTTTTATTTTATAAAAAAAAGTTTTTCTTAGAAGCGATTTATTTAGGAAAATGAACAAAACTATTTTTGTTCCCTGATTATCTTGCCAGAACTGATTTAACCCTATAATTTTTCCTTTACCTGAATAATAATAATTTAAACAGATAAAGAGTTTGCTTTGGGATTATTCCTTATGTTTCTAAGAAATTTTTAACGATGTGGGTTTTCGAAATGCCCCTTAATGATAGTTTATATTAATGAGATACTTATATTAATCTTTCCATGGAAATAGAAAAAATATGTGTGTTTATGAAATATTCTTTGAATTTAATTGTACGTTTTCGTGCATCTAAAATATTTTAAGACCACAAATTCGAAATTTTTACCAGTTATAAAGAATTATTTATCACATTAGGTTATTCTTAATTTTCAGAGGAGATCAATTATAGCTTTCAAAATTACTTGGTAAAATAAATTACCATAGTTCTCAAATAAATTCCAGTTTCTTTCATAAATGCTATAATTATAAATTATTTTCATTATGCAAACTCAAGAAATATTCTTTTTACTAAAAATAATATAAGTTTTGAAATTAAGAATATTAAATATAGTATATTTGATTGTCCCTTGATTTGAAAATAGTACCAAGAGAACTTACCTTCTTAAAATTCTAGGGAGAATAAGAAACATTCGAAAGTAAATGCAATCGTATAATATATTCCAAAAGTAATATTTATCTTAGAATATATTTTTACTATAATACAGGCAAACTTACAATTTATGGTCAAAATACATGTAACAATTGTCATGCATACAACTTTATTATAGTCATGAAATATGCACAGACGGAAAAAAAATCCCAACACCAAGAAAAAGCTATTGTACAGTAATGACAATGCAATAGTCTAGTTAGTATGTTTAATTAATTAAATTTTTTCAATATCACAGGCTAATTTAAGCTAAAAAAATGCATTTAAAATGTGACATGCTGTTACATTAATAGGCGATGTGGCTTCTCTAGAATTTTGAATGTTAGGTTGTAAGCGTGCATGCATTGTGTCATACAGGTGCCGAATGTCACTTTGTTGTATGGAGTTTCCTGATTGTGTCAAAACTGGGTGTACTTGTGTCAAAACTGGGATGAACAGTGCTGACTGTGGATGATGCTGGAGTTGCCATCCAATGATATCCCATACGTGCTCAATTGGTGAAAGATCTGGCGATCTCGCAAAAGAGATCTCACCCAAGGTAACATGTCAGCATTATGTAGAGCACGTTGCGTTACAAAAGCTGCGTGAGTGCAAACTCTCTCCTGAACTCGGTTGATAAATGGAAGCAATATAGACAGGATTACCAGGCTGACGTACGAATATACAGTCAGTGTGTTTGGGAAGACCACGAGAGTGCTCCTGCTGTCGTATAGGAAATTGCTCTCCTGATATAGACTCAAAGTGTAGGTCCAGTGTGTTTAGACAGCAGACACTTTGGTTACAGGTGTTCTCCTGGTCTCTTTCTGACCAGCACAGGGCTATCATTTGCAACAAGGTAGAATCTGCTTTCATCAGGAAACACAACATATCTCCAATACGTTCACCAATGAGCCCTGGCTCGACACCACTGGCGTCGCAAACGGCAATGGTGTGGATTCAGTGAAATACACGCTACATGGCCTTGAATTAACCAATTTCTAACAGTTCGTTTTGTCACTATGGTACCACCTGCAGCTTGAATTTCTGCCGCAGACGCAGTACGATGCGCCATAGCCGTACGTCGAATAGGGTGGTATTCCCTCTCAGTAATGCCACGGGCCTCCCAGAACCTGATCTCCTTCAGGCAGTACCATCTCTTTACCATTGCTCCAAATAACTGTGCACAGTGGATACATTCCGGTGAAGTCTTTGTGCGATTTCGCAGAAAGAAAATCTATCTGCTTGTAGTGGTAACTTGGTGAGCTGTTGATAATGTCTTCTCCGTCTTCTTAAAGGTATTCTTGGCTAACAACAACTCAATACGTCTGATTTCACAGACAAATAACGCTCACGAACTTTACAGCAAGCATTTGAAGAAATCCTGATTTGCGCTACTAGCACCACACTTAAGCGCAAAATTCGAATCGATGTCATCTTTCAGATGAATAAACACGCCTACCGAATTTCGTTTACCTAACACAAGTCTTTCTTGGTGTTGGGATTTTTTTCCCGTCAGAGAGAGTGATGACAGATCATGAAAGGTAATGAGCATACAAGAGTATAGAATATGTTCTGAAAATAACTGTATGGTTTCATGCATTCTAAAATAACTTCAAAGATAAAATAGTAATGGAAACCAGTTCAGAAAATAATACGATATCGATACCCAATGTTTTTTTGATTCAGACTAAAACTAATATTTTGGGAACTATTACTTATATGAAAGAGTCTGGTAAGCTTTGGATTGAACAAATAATTATGATTTGTGAACTAGTATACAGAGTTCCCCAACCTTCACGACTTCCTAACTTAAGATTTAGTCTTGAATATTTCCTTTTGAGGAATTTTCATGAAATTTTGGATTCAAAGACTTTGATACGATAAATTCAAATATGTGAAAAATTTGATACATTGCCTTTTTATCTTTGACTGCATTTAATTAATATGTACACTTTGTAACAAAAAAAACCGACGCACCAAGAATGAGTTGTCGGATAGAGACAGAAATTGGTGGGTAGAAAGATTAGGTATAGAATAATAAATGATTAAAATTTCAGAAAAATTGAATCATTTTTTTTCAGAGTTACATAGTTACAAAGTAACGAGCTCAATAAGGAGTTAACCCTACTCTAGCCTGGATGCAAGCTACAACACGAAGTGGCATAGTGGGTCTCCTGAGGTATTTATTGTCAAATTTGCTCCAATTGTCAGGCCAGGTCATCAACATTCCCTGGTAGATGCATTCGCCTTCCTATCATATCCCAGACATGCTCGATTGGAGAGGCATCTGTCAATATGGCTGGCCAAGGAAATGCTTGATAAGCTGTAAGGCAGCTCATAGCAACACTTGTGGTTTGTGGTTTGGCATTATCTTGCTGAAAAATAAGGTCAGGATAATACAAAAGGAACGCTAGCAGAACAGTTCTCAGAATGCCAACGACGTACCGATGTGCTGTAAGTGTGCCTCTAATGACAACCAAAGGGGTCCGGCTTTAAAAGAAATAGCACCCCAGAATATAACTCCTTGTTGAGGGCCTGTGTGGCCTACAATAGTGAAAGCAGGATCGGCACGCTGCTCTGGTCCAGACACGTCTTCGATGTTTTTCAGGACACAGTTGGATGCCGAATTCATCGCTAAACACTATACGTCCCCAGTCAGCATGTTTCGAACCTGTTCGAGCCAAGTACCACTATAATCTGGATTGAAAGTGTGCAGGCGTGATTGGCACTTAACTTAGCTGTCGGTACGAGCGTAAATTTCGCTATGTCAGCCGTCTGTGAATGGTCATAGTGGACACTTGTGTGTGGGTTGCCCGTCTGATAGTTGATAACGATGAACCAGGTACTGTGGTAACAGATCTGACAATAAATCTGTCCTCCCGATCTGCTGTGGTCCTAGGTCGACGGCTACCATCGTGACGCTGAAACTGCCACTGTCCATTCATTCTTTCCAGCATCTTCTAATGACCGCATCGCTTCGACCCATATGACGAGCGATTTTCCGATGTGCTCAACCTCCCTCTTTCAGTTCAATGATACGACCTCTTTCACACTCTGACAGTTGTTCGTGATGAGAACGAATCCTACGGTGATGCATTTTTTCAGTTGTTCGAAGGTATCCTAAATCTCAATACAACAGAAATTTTCACCATCAGATTGATAATCACTTTTTATAGACACCTGCTAAGTGCGCAGTTCCGATGTGCTGTAGCTCCCGCTATTCTTTCGTTGGACATCAAATTTTAATCATTTGCATGGTCGGTTGAAATGTCTTTGCGTACGAAATTTCATTACAATCGGGCAACTCCTTCTTGGGGCGTCGTTTTTTTTTGTTATAGAGTGTAGATATATATATTTCTCGTAATAATATTAACTCTTTCTGATTTATATTTTTAAAACTGGAAAAAATTATTGGTCGTTTTAGAAAAAGCTTTTAAGAAGTAAAGAATAGAAAATAGTTTATTATAAAAAATTTGAGACTTCTTTTCATCTGTAGAAAACCCATTTCTTAAGCTCCCATATTACCAAAAACCCGAATGGTTGTGATCATTTATTCGTGGTCAGCGTCGTTTCGGTCGCTCAGCTTCCAAAATGGTTTATACAAATAGACAAAGGGCTTAAGTGAAGTGCGTCTTCTGATTTAGTATATAATGATGTTTTCAGATGTGAATTTTTATTTTCTCAGAGTGAATTTCATTTCCTCCTAAAGTGAAAGTATTGCCAACCATTGAGGTAACTGATGTGGTTGTTAAGGCAGGATAATATTTGGGTTCCAGAATTTATTTGCTGCTTGAATTTTTCGCAGCTCTGTAAGTTGTTTCTATATACTTCAACCAGAAGTTTACTTGAATCTAACAAGCTAAGACTTTAAAATTTTATTATTCAGCAAAAATAACTATTTAGTTTTTAGTCTGCTTGTGTCAGTTTCTGACTTCATAAAAAAGTTTGGATTTAATTAATATAATTAAAAATAGGGCCGAACCAAATAAACCAAGCCAAATCGTACTGTCAAAGCTACAGCTAACGACAGGCGTAAAATTAGCCCCTTGCCACAATGAATTTCTTGTGCCTCGATCTGACACCATGGATCAGGAGGCATTAGGAACAACAAAAACAAAAATAAGGTTGGTTTTCAAATGGTAGTTTGATTAAAAATACGACAAAACAAAGAATGTTTCTAAAAATAATTCCATTTTTTTAAAAAAAAATAAATTTGGCTTAGATTAAAGTAAATTTTTAAAATTTTTTATGAGTTATGTCTAACGTTATTTCGCAGCTAAAAAATATCCCAATTTTGAACTAAGCAATTTCTGCTTAGTGGACTTTTTGATTTTCTTGTCATTGTCATTAAATGTTTGATTCAAACACCAAATTGACTATTACCTTGGTATTGTTTGCAAAGTTTTTTCATAGGAAGGAAACCAAGAATTAATATTTTCCAAATGTAATGTGTCAATCTTTTTGTTCCAAAGAAAGCAGTCCTTAAAGCAGGGGTGGTCAACCCAAATGATTGGTCACTTCGACAAACTTTATGTTCCCGCGGGCCGCATATAAAAATATAGATCTTTGTATTAGATTTGGAGCCATTACAAATATTTATCGGAGTGAAAATCTAAAACAGAATGACGTATTATTATTGTTTGTCACATATATAAGCATACGGGTAGATAATATAATATAATAATAAGGCAATGGACAATAAATGTTTAATTTATTTAATATGAGTGAGATATTTGTTTCTCTCAATTCTTTCACTTAGTTTTTGCAAGTTTATCTCACTGTGTGTATTTGCGCATCGTAATTGATGTTGCAAGTTTTCGTTTGTTAAGTTTGAGCATGATTTGATTCAAAAGTTTAATTTTCAAAAAAAATGCAGTATCAAAAGCAGCGTGATAAAATAGAAGCAGTTATGGGATTTCTTTGTTTAAAAAACCACTAAAAACAAAAATACTGTACAAAATAGTCATATTTTGTAAAGTTCTAATGAATCTCGCAGGCCGCAAAATTATTCAAGGTGGGTTACATGCGGCTCCCGGACCACATGTTGGTCACCTTTTATTTAAAGGGTCATTTTTTTAAAATCTTTATTTCTCAGAATTGCATTTTAATTGCCCCTAAGAATGATTTAGTTTGTTCATTATTGATACAGATGTTTTCAACGAACAGATCTATTTTACCTTAAGACATCAACAAGTAGCTTTCCGTCGCTCTTTATCTCCCACCTTCTCTCTAATAGCTAGCTAAGAAAATTACATTTAGTTAAATTACAAGTGCTGAACGAAATTTAAACAACATAGAATTAATTTGTTTAACGTAAAGTGCTCCCTGAAGCACCAATCTTAGTTTAGTTAATCTCCTGTAAGAATATATCTCCAGGGAGATAATCCTGAAGTTTCAGAGTTAGAATCTTTTAAAAAAATCGATAAATCCATAATTGCATACCTCTGGACTACTTACTCTGTTAATTGCGAACCCTAAATCGATGTTACTCATGAGAAGTTTAGATCGATTATCGATAAAATCCTGATCAAGAGAGTGGAAGTGATTAGTTCCGCAGTGAAACAGAAATATACTCTTTCATATAAGTCTTTTCAAGGAGTTTCGAACACTTTGCTGTTCTCAATAGCGACCATTAGAGGAATTTCATTCTGTGCAGCACTTGGAGATAATGAGTGCTATTGATGTGAAAATAAACCTCATTCCGTCTATTAGACGTTTTAAATTGGGAGGACTGTAACACAGTAAAGGGGAAAGGCATCTTCATCAACAAATTTAGAGCTAATGTGTGTTTTTCTGAGAATTCTGAAAGCTAGTTTATTTATAAATAGAATATATCACTGATGTCTTATGGTTTGAGATCTTTTAACACATACTGTTTATCCGTAGTATTTTACCTATTTGACCAGGGATGGCCAACCCAAATGATCTTGCGGGCCTCTTCGGAAAAACATTATAACGCGGCATCACTCGCGGAAAAAAAAACGACCTAAAGTTCTCGCGCAGGATATTTCACACCCAAAGGTATTTACATTCTGTTTTTACCGTAAAATGTGTATGCAAAAGTTAAAAAGGAAGAAAAGTAGGAAATACACACACACAATATGTTTATTACATTTCTCACATGTAAATTTAGTTATTCTGTTCTTTTTATAAGGACATCCAGTACATTGTTTATACAATCCATTGGTCTCATCGTGAGTGAGTGCGATGTTTTCACTGGATCTTATATGTATTATAAATGCGAAAGTTTGTGAGGATCTTTGTGGGTCTTTCACGCAAAAACAAGTGAATGGATTTTAATGAAACTTTACAGTAATATAGCTTATACATCAGAATAGCACATAGGCTACAATTTATAAAGATATTGTGAGAAGTTTTCAAAATATAACGACAATTGTCAAGAAAGTAGGAAAGAATTCTGCCATTTGCAAAAAATTAAAATTAAAATTAAAATAAAATATCAAAATGTTTTTATCATTTAGTTTTTTTTTCTTTTTGAATGATTTTTTTTCAGTACATGTAAATATATATCTACGCTTCCTCCATACTGTTTTTTTATAACTTATATATATATATATGTATAACTTTTTATATATATATATATATATATATATATATATATATATGTATAACTTTTATATATATATATATATATATATATATATATATATTTTTTAAAAGTATTTCTATTAATTCATTACTACATTAATTATTTGTTAATTAAAAAAATACATTGTCTATTATTTTGGATAGTAATACATTTCAGAGACCTTTTTAAGCTAACTAATGAATCGTTTTCTTTTTATTGCTTCACATTAATAATTTTTTAACTAATGCAATATTGTTTTTTAAAAGTCATAGATCGAAATTTGAAGCTATATTTTATCTGAGAGGGAGAGGGGAAGAGGAAACAGTAATTTTATACTAAAAAAACCGTGGTATGCCGGGCTAGAGGGAGGGGAAAAAGACCTGTCTTAAATCGAAAATATGTGGAACACACAAATTTCGAAAAAGGGAAATTTAATGAAATAATTTTAGAAATCGCTCACATTGCGTGCGTACAAACACACACATAATTGCTGGCGTCATGAGGGAAAGAGAAAGCCCGTGCAAAGCCGGGCCATGCAGCTAGTATATATATATATATATATATATATTCTTCATCCTAATAACTTAACAAGTCAAAATAGCTAAATATTTCTGTATTTAAACCAGAAATTGATACCAAGCCAAAAGAGAGTGTGCCAAAGCAAATAAAAAAACTTGAAAGTAATCTCTCAAAGGTAAGAGAAAGCTATGCTAAAAGCAAAAACAAAGCTAAGTATAGAGGCTCAAGTACTACTGTGCCTATTTCTTCCTATTTAGTATAGTTATCTTAGGTTCTAACTATCTGTGTATTTTTATGTTTTGGATTGTATATACTTTTATATTTGAGGCTGCATTGCGCCTAAATATACAAGAACTTCATGAATTAGTATTGTCTTTCTCTTTTATTATAAGCAATTTAGCTTATAGCCTTATTCTGGATTCTTAACATTCTACTTTTGGCTATTGTAAATAATCTTATACTTTACTATTTTATTTTGATATATATATATATATACTAGAGGACCCGACAGACGTTGTCCTGTGTGTGTACACACATCTTAAATTCAAAAATTCCAAATTTTTATGAATAAGCTTTAACAATCTGGACCGTTTTGAGTAAAATTTGTATTAAAAAAGTTATTACAATGTCTAACGTCATTACATGTACGGTTATCACAATTCAATCAATCGATAGCGTGTGAGTATGTGTATACTATGAGCGAAGTTAAATGAAAGGCTGTGGGAATAAAAACTTAAACTGGTTTTAATTAAAGGTGAAAAAGTTGAGACTCAAACTATTTTATAACAGGTATATTTATTAAATTGTACATAAACTTAATTTATTCTAATGCCATTAGATGTACAATATTTTCGGTTAATCCTTGAGGGGTATAAACAAATAAATTCGATGGTTTTTCAACTCTGGAACATGCAGCATATAATTGACCGTGAGAAAAGCAAGGAATTTCTAAATTTAAGTCACAAATTTTCGTTGTTTGACCTTTTGACTTATTAATAGTCATAGCAAATGCCAAGCGAATTGGAAATTGTAAACAATTAAATGGTATAGGTGAATCTGAAGGAATCATTGGGATCCGTGGTAGAAGTACAACTTCATCTTGAAATTTTCCAAATAAAATAATGGCTTCAAGAATGTTGCCCATGATTTTTTTATGACTAATCGCGTGCCATTACACAATTTCGGTGTGTTCAAATTTCGAAGCAAAATTATGGGCGAGCCAATCTTCAATTGCAAATTATGTTGTGGCATTCCCTGTATAAATCCAGGGAATTTAAAAACTCTACAGGATAATTGACTACTTCATCAGGATCAACAACAGTGTCAATCGATTTGAATGTAATTTCATTACCTGGCAACGACTGTTGTATTTTGAAATTGATGGCGTCAACATCCAAATTTTTTGCCGCTTAAATAGCTCACTCACGTAGCCATGCATTATCAGTATAATTATGTCGTAAATCTGGAAATATATTTTTTATTAATTAATCTTTGGTAGTCACAATGTGTTGCAAACATTTTCAGGGAGATGAATATATTATGTATCTTCATACAATTGAATTCTACCATTGCCATTGTCTAGCAATTGTTCAAAGAACCTCGACGTTAATGGATCATTTTGAAGTTGAACACACATATTAATGGTAAGACATAATTTACTAATACTTCGCCATAGATAAGATTCTTTCAAACATGCGTTTATTTCATCCGCATATGTCGCATGGGGAATGACAGGTAATGTTTGTTTGAAATCACCAGACAGCAACAGTTGAGCACCACCGAAAAGCATAGTATTATTTTTGATATGTTTCAGGGTCCTGTCGAGAGCTTCAAGCGAATGCTTGTGAGCCATTGTACATTCATCCCAGATAATAATTTTGCATTTTCTCAAAACTTCAGCCATGCCTCAATGCTTCTTTATATTACACATTGCATCGGGATTTGTATGGATATTTAAAGATACTTTAAGCGCTGAATGCGCAGTGCGTCCACCAACAAGTAAGGTCGCTGCAATGCCTGATGAAGCACTTGCCAATGCAATATGATTTTGGGTTTGGCCAGTCTGGCTGAAAATCAATTTTCGACGCCAACTTACGTCTTTTTCAATTCGTACTACTAGCGCACGATCTCTTTACGTATTTTATTCGTTTGTTTATTTATTTATTTATCTTGGTGGAATTTTCAATCGTTAATAAAATACATTTTAAAGCGCTCAATTGAGCTGAAATGTAATGTACAAGATTATTTTGGATGGCAATACAATAATTTTTAAATTAATTGATTAAAACTAATTATTCAAAAAGTTACAAATACAGCCACGTTGGCGACTTAGCGACCCTTTTGGCGACTTATGTCAAAATTTGAAAAGGTTTTTTTCTCACGTGTTAAAGCATTCAGTTGAAAGGAAATTTTATTTACACGATTGTTTTGGATGACAATAGGATACTTAAGGTAATTAATTTTTATTAATTATCATTAATATTATTAATTATAATTATAATTATAATTATTAATTATATTTATAATTAATATATACATATTCATATTAATTGCACCTATTTAATAAAAAGTAGCTAAAATAAATTTTTCTTGGTTGATCTAAGTAGGAATTGATTTTAAATTTTTTTTTATATTACTTTTTTGTTTTTATAACAATAGCGTTGTTACAACAATGCATGTGAATGTTGAGTTGTATTTTGTGAATGTTTTTAATTAATATCTTTTTAACTAATTGCGATATCGGACCGAATTGTGAATCGAAACCATTCTCGAATTTACTTGAACCCACACAAAAAATTTCATCGAAATCGGTCCAGCCGTTTAGGAGAAGTTTAGTGACAAACACAGGCACAGAAGATTTTTTATATAAAGATATATATATATATATATATATACATATATATATATATATATATATATATATATATATATAAATTTTTTAAATATGCATCTTATTAAAAATAAACATATAGGAGTAAACTTCTCTATTTTTTAAATTCAAAAATTTTGGAATTTCTTTTTTATTTTGTCTTATTGTTCCAGGTTTATTGGGTTTTTTTTCAAAAGTTTATCTGCAAGTGGATAAGGTGTGTACCAATTGTCTCCTTTAAAATTACGTTCTTCCCAATAATACATTTATTTTCAGTAGTGTCTCCCTCTTCTAAACCGGGATCGATTTCAGTGGAGGAATCATACTTTCTGCTATACATTTCATCATTTGATTCTTCCTCATCATCACCGCGAAGAAAATTTCTTCATCCGAAAATACTGTTGTACTATATCTATTAAATACTATATTTATTAAATTGCTTACATATCACATTTTTTCATCATAGCTACAATAATACGCCATAGCATAAGGAATATTTAAAACAACTCATGCATTCAGAACTGTAACGGTGATTCACGCGCAGAGTATGATATACCCGAATAAGTGGTATCTAAAAATATATATTTAGAATTCGCCTACAAGCTAAAACCCCTCAAAGGATATGACCGTAAAGTCAGCTACACGAAAAGCTATCCATTTTCCAATAAAGATATAGAAGGAGAGTTGAAGAAACTTAGACAGTGGGTATGACACACCCTACGCGAGAGGGTGTACCTTTTAATCACGCAGGCCCTATATAAAAATATATATCTTTACATCAGATTTGAGCCCATAATATACAGTTATTGGGGTGAATATATCCAACAGAATAAGTTAGAATTATTATTTTCATTACTTTTCATGTATACAAACATAGATAATATAATAATAATAATGCTATGATAAAACAATGTTTAATTTATTTAATTAGTGTGAGACATTTTTCTAAATTATTTCACTTATTTTTTGCAAGTCGATCTCAATATGTGTGCTTGTATATCGTAATTGATGTTGCAGGTTTTCGTCTTTTAAGTTTAAGCGCGATTTATGTTTGATAAATTTCATTTTCGACAAAAAGGATTTGCAGGTGTAAGTTGATCCAAAAGCGCTCACTATTCTTTGTGTCCCATCTCTCTAATTAGAAATTTTTGAAATGCTGCAATACAATACTACCCAATTCTATATATGTTTAAAAACAGAAGCCACATGATAAAATAGAAACAGTTATGAGATTTATTTGTTAGAAAACACTACAATAAAAACAAAAATATTGCACAAAATAATCGTTTCTTGTAAAGTTGTAATTAATCTCCGGGGACCGTAAAATTAATCAAAGTGGACCACAATTTGGTCATCCCTGTATTAGACTCCACTTTCTATTTAAGATGACCTTTTGAGAAAATATGACTGTGGATGAGAATTTGGGTGTTTATTAACACGCACTGTACAGCAACACGAGGGCTATTGGCGAGGGAACAGAAAGCCGAAAAGGGCTTAGAGCTACAAACAGATTTCCTGGGAAACAACCCTCCTGCCCTCGCGTTCAGTCTTTATTGGGCAAAATCCTAATTCATATTTTTTACAGAGGTACACAGTATTTTGCGTAATACAAATTAAAGGTAAATTCACAATATACGTACATAATTACATAATATAAAGCTAAAAACAATGAAAAAAACATAAAGCAAAAGAAGAAGCAATGTTTTATTTGAGCTATCATGAAAATACAACAAGAAGAACAATATTGGCGACGGATTTTGCAATTGTGAACCATGGTCAAGTGTGAAAAGAATGACACCCGAGCAGGAATCCTCCTTTGAATAAACTTTGAGCCACTACATAATTAACAAGCCTTTGCTCCCTTTATACGGCGATTCCTTATTGGCACAAGACTCCAACTCATGACACACCAGCCTTGTGACCTTGACCACTAGGCTACGGTGGCCACTTGTGGCAGTAAAACTGTGGAATTAGTTCAACACATTTTCCTCGATATATGATCACCCATACTTATAATCACAACGAATAATAATAATAAATAGAAAATGATTGCACACATTATAATACGTACAGTAAGGCAAAGTGGCCGAGTGGTAACTTATCGCGCTTCCACACCACATGTCCGGGTTCTATCCCCAGTAGGATTAAAATACCAGGGGTCTCGCTTCAGTCTGACCAGCTGATCGGGACATCTGATGATGCACCTCAGTGCCCAATGATCACGTATACTGGGACGGCCACAGTAGGCCCTGGCCATCATGGGCTGTGGCGCCACTGAGTTTGAGTAAATATGGGAAGTAGAATATATTTTTCACATTGTATTCTGTATTTAACATACATAGAAATATTTTTTTTGCATTTTATGAACAATTTTTATAACCTGATTGAATGAAAATGCTGTTGAGAAAAAAGTATAAAAATTCCCTGCGGAAAATTTGATTCATGATCTGTTAGGAACGGAATTTAAGTTAAATAAAAGGAGACTCTTTTTTTTATTCAGACATCCACCTTTAAGTTGGGAAGCTTTCCAATATTTTCCCTATTTAACTACTACTTTTTGCTTCTTCTAATATTTACACTATTTCATAACGATTTTTCGGCTTTACGCTTGGCGCCGTTGAATTTCCGCCGTTCGGATCTATCCCCAGCTTTGTGGGTTGTTTTCGTTCTCTCCAAGACTCGCTTTTTTTTAAAGCGCGTGTTAAAGAAAGCGTTTTCTTTTTCTTTTTTGAAACGTGAGTTCAGTATAGTTGTTGTTATTTAGTCAGAGTAAAAAAAAATCAATATAATAAAGAATGCAGTAAAATGAAGTATGAGTTAATCAAAATAATTAGTACAGAAAAGGAAATTATTTTTTAAAGAATGCATATATACAGGGGGATTCACTTCCAGACGTGCAAACTTGAAAGATGTGTAGGTGGTATAGAGATGATTCAGAATCACATAGGAATGCAGGGTCACAAATGCCGTAGTTGAGAGCTATAGTCTAAAGAAGCAGAGAAAAAGAACAGAAACAGCAACATATGAATGGAACAGATAACGTTTTATTAAAAGGGGGCACTAAAACAAGACCAGAAGTCATCTGGAAAGCCTGAGAGCGGTGCTGCATGGAATTCCTTACGTTCAGGAAGATTTATCCGAACAGTCTTGCGGTAGCTGATACTGAAAGGAAGGTTTTGTGAAAATAGATTCTACTGGTAGTCGTCTTTTGCGATCCGTTTCCCGAGTTAGTAGAATTAACTTGCATTCAAACGAAGGACTGGTTGATGTGTTGATCGTTTATGCAGCTGCGTATTGTACGCCCCTCGGCTGTTGTACCAGGGACGTTACTCGAGCAGGTGTGTTCCACATCAGACGACCTTTGCAAATGTGAACAAAAGATGTTGTGAGTCTGGTTTAGGTCATATGAAGTGTTTGATGTACGAGACGCCCGTTCCCTCTGTTAAAGATCTCATCGTTGAATAAGTGTAACTGCTGGGAGGATACGTGACATGTCAGGAATCTTCAAGAACATAAGGGATTCCATACAGCACCACTATCAGGCCTGCCTGTCAACTTCTGGTCGTAGTTTCATACACATATTTTAGTACGGTTTTTCACTAAAATGGGTTTTGGCCCATTACTCTGTTGCTGTTTCTGTACTTTTTCTTTGCTCCTTTGCACCATAGCTCGTAACGACAGCATTTGCGACCTTGCATTCCTATGTGATTTCGAGTCGTCTCTGTATCTCCTACACACCCTGAAAGTTTGTCGGTCTGGTACCGAATTACCCTGCATATTTACATACTATACAGGGTATTGTTTTTGTCACTTGATATCTCAATTGCCTTTCGCTTTCGAAAGCCTGAAACTGATGCCATTTGATACTACTAAAATAAAGTACTACTTCTCGTGAAATATTGTATTATGAATCCTTATCATTCAGTCTAACGTTGACATATATTAGTAAAAGAAACAACAACTTAAGGTATCCGACTATGTTCGGAACCGTGATTTTAAAAAAGCGCATAAATGAATAATTTTCGTGATATTTAGTGTCACTTAGATTAGAATACATGTATAGGGTGTTTTTTTAGAGGTATAGAACTTTAAATTGCAATAAAACAACGATGTATTATTTGATTGACATGAATTTTTTTTATTCGAAAGATAATCTTGTGGCATTACATTTTAAATCTGATCAAGCAAGGCATAGATTCATCGAATGGGCCCAAAACGAGATTACCGTTGTTCCCGATTTTCATAAGCGAATTTTGTTTAGCGATGAAGCGCACTTCTGGTTGAATGGCTACGTCAACAAACAAAACTGCCGCATTTGGAGTGAAGCTAATCCACAAGAGTATGTCGAAACACCGTTACATCCAGAAAAACTGACTGTTTGGTGCGCTTCATGGCCTGGTAGAATCATTGGTCCGTACTTCTTCAAAAACGATGAAGGCCACAGCGTTACAGTCAATGGTGATCGGTATAGAGCCATGATTACTAACTTTTTCATTCCTGAATTTAACAATCATGATGTCCAGGAGCTGTGGTTCCAACAAGACGGCGCAACATGTCACACAGTTTGTGCCACAACCGATTTATTGAAAGACACGTTTGGTGACCGCCTAATTTCACGTTTTCGACCTGTAAATTGGCCTCCAAGATCTTGCGATTTAACACCGCTAGACTTTTTTTTGTGGGGCTATGCAAAGTCATTGGTCTATGCGGATAAGCCACAAACGCTTGACCATTTGGAAGACAACATTTGCCGTGTTATTGCCGATATATGGCCACAAATGTTGGAAAAAGTCATCGAAAATTGGACGTCCAGATTGGACTACATCCGAGCCAGCCGTTGCAGTCCTATGCCAGAAATCATACTTAAAATGTAATGCCACAAGATTATCTTTCGAAAAAAAAATACATGTCAATCGAATAATACATCGTTGTTTTATTGCAATTTAAATTTCTGTACCTCTAAAGAAACACCCTTTATAAAATTGTTTTAAGGACAGTTTGACAAAAAAAATTATGTAAATACAATATTTCCGCGAAATAATTGACTTACAATAACCTTTTTTCAAAATGTTCTCCTTTTGTGAAAAATGCTTCTATTGTAATAATATTTTGCCTGTATATAGCTCAGACCTCTGTGCAGAGGCTCAACTACGATTTTTGAAAAATTCACATTATTTTCAGAGTTACAACCAATTGAAATAATTATTGGAGTTTTTTTCTTAAAATTTCTCCCCTTTGTTGTTGTAAAACATGGATAAACCCACTTCTAAGTTGGCTTTTTTTTTCAAAAATTCTAGTTCAGCTTCTGTACAGAGGTCTGAGCTATATACAGGTGAAATATTATTATAGTAGAAGCATTTTTCAACAAAAGGAGAATATTGTGAAAATGGGTCATTCTATGTTCTTTTTTTGTCAAAAGTTTGTACTTAAAGAATTTTTATTGTAATACTATTCTTAAAAGAGTTTTATATACATTTTCTAATCTAAATGACACTAAATATCATAAGTATTATCCATTTATACGCTTTTGCCCAATCACGGTTCCGAACGTAGTTGGATACCTTAAGAATACGATACACGCGTTTGCTATGTTTGAAACGGTGCAAAATCCAGAAACGTGCAGCGCGTCCTTTAGGCTGTTTTCACTATATGTATGAGAGCACATTTTTGGACAAGAAAAATGCCTCAATTTTTATAAAAATTTGTGACATTATAACTCATGTATTTGTTTATGGTATAGTGTTTTTAAAATTTCAAAATACTTCATAAGTAATTTGTTGTTATTAAAGGAAAGATATTACTCTCTCAAGATAACTTTGCAATCGCCTACACTGATGGTTCCTCAGACAGATCCCTCAGCAATGGAGGTGCCGGAATCATCTTACTCCTCCTAGATGGTAATAACTACAAACACAAAATTAACACAGGCATAATCGCCTCAAACTTCACAAGTGAACTCGTGGCAATTAGAGAGGCCCTTTTATTATATCAACAAAACCCCCATGTTATTGATTCTACAGAAGGATTAGTAATCTTCTCAGATTCTAAATCCGCTATAGAAGCCATAAGAAACGGAGAGACTAACATCTCCTGTGATATTATTACCCTTCTAGAACAGCTGCACAACAAAAGAAAATCCTGTATCCTGCAATGGATACCCGCACATGACAACATTGAGGGTAATGAATGTGCAGATAGCCTCGCCAAAGAAGCTAGAGACATCGAACATAAGTGCACCACCATCACACTTGATGATGCTAATGCAGTAGCCAAGCATAGAATTATGAATCACACTTTTAAAAAACCCCTAGTTACGGAATTTGACTGTCCCCGAATTATAACATCCACAATTGCCAGATTGAGAACTGAACACCTTAAGGGCATGAAGATCACCCAGACAAGACAAGATCATATGTTCAATGCAAACACTGCCCAGATCTTCAACTGACGCCCAATCACATCTTGGAATGCCCAACCGTCGCAACAAAGTTACTAAAAATGGGAATGGTCCCTCTGAGGGACTCTTTGTGGGAACTCCTGTACAGCCCTGATGCTCCCAGAATAGCAGAGGCAGTGATCAAGACTTTCGACGGAATCTAGTGATATCTACTGCATTTATTCATGGACACGAGAACAACAACAAAGGAAAGATATTAAGGAAAGGGATAGCTCATTTAACATTTTGATATAGGAGAAAAATGTGAAATATATTTTATGAAAGAAAAACGTGTCAATTGGGATAAAAATTAATAATATGATAAAATAAATGATTCCCTATAGGATAGTGAGACCAGAATATAATATTAAAGTTCGAATACTTTTTATGTATGAAAAATATATTCCGAATTTAGATCATATTCTTTAAGATTAGCCGAAGAGAGCCTTAATGCTTAGGGATAGATTGAGATGAACACACTCAACGCTTTTGTAACGGTCTAAGGTTAAGAACAATGCATTGCATATGTATATTAAATTAATATTTTTTTATTTAATTTAATTAAAGCTATTGTTTCAGGCATATTAAAACTTTAAACAAAGAGAGTAAAAATTCAGTAATTGATGTGTGTGTGCTTGAACAATTTTTAATTCAGTTGGGTATACATTTTTCTGTATGCAAGTGTTGTTAGTAATGATATCAATTTGATATTGCGATGTCTTTTAATTACGTTTTTTATATGTTACGATTGTTATTCAAAATATTAGTCATTGTTTAAGACCTCTTATTTTACGGAAGGTTTATACTAATGACTGGAACGCAATTAATAATGGCTTAAAGCAAAGGAAAATGTTAACTTCTTTCAATCGCTTTATTATTTTAAATGATGCCAATTGAACAGTCAAGAAACGCATTATGAATAACTTAATTGGGGTGAAACTCTGAGCATTTGTAACGGACTTAATTTACGACGGTCTCTCCTGTTAAAGGCAGTCACGTGGTTTTTGTTGAATTCAAAACTGTCATTAAACCTGTACTTGTTGTTTTGGTTACAAAATTTAGGTAAATTTCAAATGTGATAATTAGGTATAGAGGTTTAATTATTAAGATCCTACAAGAACTTTTCAAAATTAAAAATAAATTCTTTTATCATCATATGCTTTTAAATCAAGTGCGTTTGCTTACCCTTGAGCAATATTTTTGTTTGACAAATATTACTTTTTAAAAGAAAATTTCTGCGAAGTGCATAGATTGATTGGCTGAAAACTCGTGATTGCATTTATGATGTGACTATAACGTCACATGAATTTATAAACTGAGAGGCTGGAAACACTTGATTTCAGTTATCATGTGACTATGACGTCATTTGAGTTTATCCCAATATAAGAGATAAATATTTATACAAAAATTTAAAATTGGTTTTTCTTTTTTTGTAGAATTTAGTATTTATATATTCTAAATTTATTCATCACTTCCTTGATCAATTCACTTCGTCTCATGTAAATAAAACTTCAACACACGATTCTTTTATTGATTAGAAGAAGTCTCTTAATGTAACAAATGACTTCGAGGGACTTTTTAGAACTATCTTGATAAAGCTCAAACTTTATTACATGAAGGCCCACCTCATTTTCGCAAAGCCTTCATCATCAAGTCAAACTTTTTCCTAGTAAATAAGTCACAAGTACACGCTATCATTACTAGGACCTTTATCTTTGCATGCTATTCAAGTTCTTCCATAGAAACATCGGAAGTAATGTGTTCCTCTATTGAGCCACCCGATTAAGGCACAAAGCCTCCTTCTTTGTAGACAAGCCTTACATCAGGGGTCGTCACTTAAGGAAACACCCTCATATCTAATTCAGTCGATGGTCTCGTCGTTACTGGATGTAGTAGCCGTAAAAGAAAAAAGTTCTTTATATTTTATTTTTCTGTACCTCCTCTTCGATTGTTTAGTGGATGAGGACAGAAAGAAAAGAAAGATGTCTGTACTAACCGGAGTGATCAGAACTTGAAATCGGGAGCAGCAATTGCTGGATAAAGGACTACTTAGAAAATAGTTTGCGTCGTGGGAAAACTTAGTGAATCCGGCAAATACTGAAAGAAAGAAGTAGAAAGAGAGAGAGAGAGAGAAAAGCAGAAAATAAGAATAGAAAAGAAAGAGATTCAAGGAAGGCCTTGATCGTGGAGGGTTTCAGTAAGCCGAAGATTTGGTAGACAGATTTTGTGGATGAAAATGTCCGGACGAATTCGGAGTATTCGGGTATAAATGTTCTTTTTTATGTTTGAATTTTTTTGTATCTGAATTCCATGAATGATGTTCGAGGAACCTGATTGAGGATTTTAGGCTTATCCTTCTGATGGAAAACGAAGTAAAATACGACCAGAAAATAGCGAAGAGAGGAAAGCAAATTCTTTCAATGCATTAAACGGATATCTTGAATTTGTTGTTTGAAATACGACCACTAAAACGTAGGATATTTTAGTTAAATGATAATTTAATATTTTAACTTCATTAGCCAATACAATATATTAAACTATTTACTCTTGCTTTACTCAATCCATAATACCTTATGTACAATGCACTCCATATTTTCTTTCCCTATTTTTAGATTTTTTTCGGTGGTATCCATATTCTTTTTCTTTTTCCTCAAATTCTAAGCCAATGCGAAATGAGCTCATGTCTTTCTTTGTTTTTGAGTATTTTATGGTTGTTTGCTCGTGTCAGTTAAAAAAGGCAATACACCTGGTAATTCTGAATTACAGACAGTCCAAGATCAACGTTTGAACTGACAGTTTGTAACGGGTACTTATATACTGTTTGAGTTCTTCAACGAATCCTCTTGGGAAAAATATTCTATTTGACAGTGATTTTAGTTGAAAACCGCCTTCCATAGAGGTGACTTAAGTTTACGCAAGTGTAAGTATTATTTAAATCCTGACGTTGCGTGTGTGAGGCGAATGGTTAACCGTTGATCGTGAAATCTAAGAATAAGAAAAGATGAACTGCGAACGAGAGATCGCGTGTCCTGAAATTAATATTCGTCGTTGAATCTACCAGGATTTGTGGAAGTAAATACCATTGGAGCTGACCAAGCTATCGGGGCTCGAGAAGGATCGTCACAAGGAGCTCCATTTAAAGCTAAGTTACAATTCTATGTGTCAGATTAAGTGTTAGGATATCAGATTGCTCCCAGAGTTAAGCTATAAAATTGTATATTTTTCAAAAAATGTCAAAGATAGAATAAAAGTAGCTGTTTTTAAGCTCATGTCTGCTTCTTACCTGAACACTCTTACACCCGCAACCTTCGAGCGACGACAAGTTCAAGATGTTCACCAAGCCAACTTGAAAATTTGGGTCTATTAGAAGATGAATCTGCCTCTGCTATGCTATATTTCTAATTCTGAATTTCTAGACATGAATTTTTGACCTTATACTTGGTTATGAGTTCTCCCGCAGTATGGAAGGTCCGATGTATATTAAATCTGTTGAGGCTAAAAATCCTCACGTTAGAGTGGGTTGGGTTTAAAGAGCGGACAGCCAACGCAGGTGACATTCTTGTTACTTGAATGCGGTTCAACGTAATGAAATCTGTTGCCAATATATTTCGTATTTCTTCAAAGCGTGATGCTAATAAAAATCAGTCAATCATTTGGCATAAGTTAGTTATTTGATCTAATCAGTAATGATGAATTACTACTTATAGTTTTTTCAATTCCAGCTATTAGTTTACTCTCCCCCTCTATATATCTATATTTATATTTTTGTATATATATATATGGTGCCAGCCACTATTGCCAAGCCACACCACTACCTCATCTGCGCATGTGGGAGCCTGCCAGTGGTTAGACGCTGGACGACGCCATATTGAGAAAGAGGAAAAGGAAAGAAGCTATCGCTTCGTGATTGTTAAGACGTTGACGGATATTAAGACGTAAAACTGTATTATTAGCTCTATGTAAATAGAATGTAAATAGTTGCTATTTATTAAAATATAATTAATAATAATCAAAGATGCGCCATTCCTGGCCAGCACCCCCCTTATATATATATATATATATATATATATATATATATATATATATATATATATATATCTTGTTTAAATTTTAAATTGCTAATAAAATTCTTTTTATTCATTCATTGAAGTTTAAGTACATTTTTTAAACTTGTAGAGGATGAAACTTGATGTTAATAGTTTTTTTCAAGTATTAATTCATCAATTAAATTTTATTTTTGAATTTTTAACTAATTCTGCGATATTTCTGACGAAGTTAGAGTGGCCGCGGTAGCCGAGTGGTATAGGTTTCGGATCGTGGCTTGCCTGGTCACGAGTTCGATCCCAGTACCACTAAAGACCCGCCGTGTAGGGCAGCGATGCATGTTAAATCTGTCGAGAGCTGAAACGTCCTCCCGTTGGTGTGGTGTGGTAGTTAGGAGAGGGGGGTGACAGCTCAGGTGTCGTCCACGTCACTTGACCAGGGTTCAAAATTACGTGGTTCGTCGCCAAAAGCCCTCGTGTAGCTGAACAGTGCGACGTTAATATTAAATCAATCAATCTGACGAAGTTAGATTCAGCACCGATAGATGGCACCAGTAAGTTTTTCTTTCGAATATATGTAAATAAATAAATAATACATTCAAATATATATGTTTAAACTTGTAGTGGATGACACTTGTTGTTCATATAGTTTTTTCGAATATTAATTCATTAATTAAATTTAATTAACTAAAATAAAAATTTTCTTTTTGACCTAAGTACGAATTGACTTAATTTTCTTTTATATGACTTGTTTGTTAAAAAAATCTTTTCTTATAAATCTAGATTTCTTTTTGTGTTCTATGTTCCATTAAAAATTACAGATAAGTAATTAATAATACAGACATTAATTAGAATAGAATATGAAAAATAAATACTATTTTTTATATTGCTCATAATATCTAGTTTGTGATTTACTAAAATAAAAATCTCCATAGCTCGTAGTTTAAGAATACAATTAATTTTAGAGGCCCAATCAGAACGTGAAACATTTCGTTCGTAAGCTAAAAACATTATATTAGGAGGAGTTGTGTAACGAATGATAATTAATTGATAATAATATAATCACGTATGATGTTATTTATCTCCATAAGGTAATAATGTTATTAATTAAAATAGTTTGTAAGAATAAACAGAATTCTGTTTATTTTTCATTATAACTTTTCGCATCTTAGCATGTACGAACAAATTGAAATTTAAAATTCTCCTATAAGTTAATTTATTTTCAAATAAGCCTTTAATTTCTATGAATAAAAAATAAGTATTTTGCATATGTTCATTGAAAATTTACAATAATATTTCATCAACAATTTTTAGAACTCAAGCATACCTAATATATTGGTGTAAAACACTTTGAAGTTGATCAAATAAATGCTAAAATATAAGACTTTAAAACCTACTCTCTTATTTATTCTGAAGGAAAAAATAATATAAAATTCTTATTCCCTTAAGTCCTCAGAACATTTTTAGAAAATATATTTTAATTTGAGTTTTGCAATTTAATAAAAAAAATTTCCTTTTTTACAATATAATTAAAAATACTAAAATATCAAAGTGAAAATAATTCTTAGAGCCTTTTATGTGAGGTTAAATTCCTCATTTTATTTATAAAAAAGAAAGAAAATGAATGCAATTCCTTATTAACTGTGTATAATTATATATATATATATATATATATGTATATAAGGTTTTTCAAGAATTCAAAACGTATCAATTCTCGAAGCAGCACTGCTTCAAAACTTTATTTTATTTCTGATGATATTTTTGATACAGTAAACTAATTTAGTTCGTAAACCTTAGTTGGCTAATTAACCTGTGCTGAAATTGTTTTTATAATTAGTTAACTTTGCTTAAAATTATTTAAGGGCATAAAATACTTTTCTGAAAGTAAAAAAAAGATAAAGAAAACATTACTTGTGTTACTTATTACTTTGTTACTCTTGTACAAAATAAAGAGGAAATTAACACTTATTTCCTGTTGTTGTTGTTAATGCCAACTGATCAACGGTGTCGTAACGTCCCCACTAAATTCATTGTGACAAGGGGATAGATGTACGCCTGTTGTTAACCGTAGCTTTTAGCACCATACAAATGACAATATGATTTTGGCTCTGTTTCACCCCAATTTTTAGGGAGGGCCAGGGGCCCCCACCTCTGTTCCCCTTCCACCAACCCCATGAGAGGTCTTGAGGCTCGAAGTCTATTTAGAGTACCCTCATGCCGCAAAAGCACTATATATTACAAACATCCATGCCTTCTCTGGGATTCAAACCCAGGGCAATCGTCACGGCAGTCAGCATCATCGACCACTATACCGAATGGGCGGCTACTTATTTCCTTATACATATAATTTGCATAAAAAAGACACTGTAGTTTTTGCTTATTTGAGCTATTTGTGGCATTATTATATCAAAATATAGTACTTCAGTTAATTTAGTAACTAGAACCACACACAAACGCACACAAATGTCACCGGTTAATAACAAAAATAAACATTATTATGCAGAACTTTTGATGATTTATGGATTTGAAATACAGTTTTTAAAAAGATTTCTTTTAAAGCTCTTCAAATATTAATAACTCTGATTGAGAATTTACTTTATGATTCGTATTTGGTTATTATTTCTCAATAAATTGAATGGAATGTATCAGAATTCTATTGTATTACTTGTAAGTGAAAAAGGGGAGCAACCTTTTGGTAAATTTAAAGGAATTAATCAAATTTCCTTTGTGAAGGTATATTTTTCATACATTGAGAGAGATAGTTGTATATACGTCACACCAGTAGCGCACACAGGAATTTTTCAAGGAGGGAGGGGGGGATCCGGGGTCGAAAGTTCACCATTCTTGTATCATGTTCCTTTTGATTCTGTTAATTTTCGGGAATAAAACACAGTAAAAAACTAATTATTGAATAAATAATTAACATTAATTAATAAAATTAATCATTAATAACAAATACTTAATTAAATTTTACGTACTATATACTTAGAATAATAATCAATCGGAAAAAATATCAAGGGCTTTTGGGGGGGTGCGGACCCCCAGGACCCCCTCTTGTGTGCGCCACTGCGTCGCACTATAAAGTTGCACGTGGGATATTGGTGAACGATCTCATAATTTTGTACCATGTTCAACTGACGAGGTAAATACCTGAGCTAGCACCCCCTCTCCTAACTTCCTCACCTCCCGAACGGGAGGACGTTTGATCCTCGACAGATTTAACATTCCTCGGCTTCTTCTGCCCGGCGGATCTTCAGCAGTACTAGGATCGAACTTTTGACATTCTTCGACCTTTCATTCTTAGAGAGAGACAGATATTTTAGGCACAATTGTGCAATACTGTTCTTTTTATTTAATAGTTATGTCGGGTTAGTGGCTTAGAAGTAGCTTGTCCGCCTCTTATGTCCAAGATTTTAGGTTCGATCCCGACTCGAGTCGATAGATTTTCTCGGAGCAAAAATTGTAGGCACGCTTGCCATACGATTATGTGGCCTATAAAGCTCCATTGAGTGTCCGTTTGCCTCTGGTACTCTGAGAAAAATTAAATCACGGCAATATTTAGCATCCAATGAGAGTTTGAATTAAATTGAATGGGGGCTTCAAAAATTTGGTAGCGTGTGCCGCTACTAGATGGTGCCGCAAGTGAAAATGGATCTCGCAGTTGGGGAACTTACCGTTTCTGCAAAAGCTTGTGAGCAAAAATGTTTGAAATGTTTGAGCCCATTTGAAAAAAATAACAGTTATTGAGTAACATAATTATATGAATTCCTTTAAATAAATCATTCACGCAATTTGATTCTCATAACTGTAAATGCTGAAAATTAAAAAAAAAGAAAAAGATGATTTTTTATAAATAAAGACACACAGAGAGAGAGAGAGAGAGAGACTTTTATAATTTATGATGTAAGCATTGCCTCTTGCTTACATCATCCATATCCAACTTCAATTGTAAAATAATAACATTAACAATCCCGCTATTTTATATATAATGGCATAGGAAATTCATATATTTTATTTATTGTTTACTAGTTTTAATCTTACTTAAAAGCTTATATTGAAATTTCTTGCGCGGAGTGTAATGGTTTCTTAGAAAATTAAAGTCTAACGACCGCTTCAGTTTGTGCGTTTTGTACTCGTACATTTCCGCTTAATTTTGTGTGTAAAAAAACATCAATTTATTTTTCTTTTATTTTCAACTTCTTAAAACTCTAATCAGATTTTTCTTAAGATAAATTTCTAAGCTCCAGACAACTCATTTGTTTTGTTGATAGTTCGTAATCTAGGGGAAAAAAATTCTTTTCTTAGCTTATCACTTTCAACAGACCATAAATTTCATTACTCCAATTCCACGAACCCCACACTCTTCAATTTTTACATTCATCCTTAGTTTATTGTTTCAACAGACGTTAACTGCCATGACTACGGGTCCGAAAATATATATCCTCACTCCCCAAAAAAGAACAATTCTCATTTATCAAAATTACCCCGAATTTTCCTTACTCATTCCAGTCTATCTTATTTCTAATGAGTACCTCAGGAAACAGATCACCCCCGCAGCCTAAACAGAGGTATCAGAGACAATTTTCTCTTTTCCCGGTCAAGCGCAACTGATCCCGTCCAGTGGACAAGAAAATTCGCCCACTGGATAAACACGTCTACCCCTACCCCCTCTGTCTCAAAGGTGAAGGTGGGAAAGTATCCAACCCCCTGGGGAGAAAAAAGAAAAGTAAAAGGGAGGGTGGTGGGAAAAGGAATGGAAGAAGAAATAGCAATCAAGTCAGTCGGATAAGTATCTAGCAAAGTGAGATAATGAGTGTTTTCATTTCTTTTCTGTTTTTAGTTTTTGTTTCATCCGCTCCACCCCTGTCTCGTCTGTCACATGCTTATATCGATAGCTATAGATAAAGGATTGATAGAGTGATCTGTGAAAGAGAAAGCTGATTGGCCACTCTTAACTTATTGCGTGGCCTCAGTTTAGCTATTAATAACGGCTTTTCGTATCTTATATGAAAAAATTCTTAGCTTTGTTTTTATATGCCTAGTGATTATGTGATGTCTAAACTTATTTTAAACACCTTTATATCGTTTCGAAGTTCGATGAAATGGAACACCCAGGGAAGGTATTCAAGAGTTCTATAATATTCTTTTTCTATTAAAAATAAAATAGTCACAAATGTAGCATAAAAAATGTATCATAGGAGAAAAGGCAATAATAATCTATATTTGCCAATCTCTCTCTGTGTGTGGGTTAAAATTTCCAACGGGGTTGCGGATTGGTATTTACCCTTGCAGACCTAGTACACTCCTCGGGAGCTGGTATCCATTTTAGCACCTTATTTATAGAGGAATACCAATCACCACATTGCAATTCTGACGCCTTGTCTCCTTTTAGAGGGAGGCACCTAAAATCTGAAGATATAAAATGGTATTAGGAATTTTTAAAATTTTGCCGAGAGCACACAAGCCAAACAAGCGATCAAATAATTTTTAACACGCTGCATAATCATACAACATGAACACAGTCGACTTTCTGCAACTGGAAAATCCACCGAATTGGGCCGGGGTCTAAGTTGCAACTTTCGGAGCATGACATGAATATAGTTTTATTGTTATACAGTGTATCGACAATTACATAATAAGTAGTTTTTGAAACTTCCCCGGTTTAAGGTATATGCTTTTATATTGTTAAGCAGAGAGTACGACGGGATTTTAATTCGACGAAACTCGGCAATAATTTCTAATTTTTTTGTTCCATAATTTCAGTATTTTATTGTATATACGAGTGAGATTTTTTTAACGTCACTGTATAAAACAACAAGAGGGGTATTGGTGATGTGCCGCAGAAATTTGAGCCTTGGTTAAATGACGAGGACGATACCTGATCTGGCCTCCTCTCCTAACAACCACACCACTCCAACGAGAGCACACCGATCTCTACAGATTTAACGTGCATCAGCCCCCTCTTGAGCGGCACTAGCACTTGAACCCACGAGCCTAGCCATTAGGCTACTGTAGCCTCATTGTACCCACATCAAGCGGGGTCTTACTTTCCGACAACTTCGATGAAGCAATAAGGGATTTGGTGATCTTACCGAACACGCACACACAAACACACACACACACACACACATTAGTAACTAAAGTATGATGAACAATACAAATGATCTCAAGATGACATCAACTGATCATTGGATTCTTAAATTAGTATGAAAGAATATTTGGAGCAATTTATTGTTGTAGAAGTTAACACGTAACAAGAAATAAAAAAATGATTTGTTCTTACAAACGAAAGTCCTCTGAGGTATATCGATTCAAACTTTTCTACACATGGATGAAATACCAATGTGTCAAGACTTAATTCAGATTCGTCATTGAACATTAATGGTATTAATCTTCTAATAACCATAATGACTTGTATAACTTCGTCTGGAGTGGAACATAAATAGGGCGCTAAAGACAAACACTTCAAAAAGGTAATCTGAACATAACTCAACAAGCGTCGTGAATTTGCAGAACTTAATGCATTAAGTACTGAAAAAGCTTTAAGGTGTTATGCGGTGGATAGAGATGTCCTTCTAGCTGTCTGGTATATAATGGAGTTATGTATGATTTAAATCTGTAACACAAATGCAGTCAATTTTACTCCCTCGTTCGCATTAAACATCTAGAGATTTATTTAGCGATATGTTCTTTACAACAACCATTATTACCAACTTATTTGCACAGCTATGTTTGTCCGGGAAAGTTGTAACTTATAGTTAAAAACAATCAGCCTATTTCATACATCCCAATTATTTGAATTTGTTCTGATGCCATTCAATTCTATGCAAGCTTTACTAATGTCTATTGTAACAATGTTATTAGCAGAGAGCCACAATGACACAAAAACCAATACAAACTATACAAATTTTCAATTTTTTTTATTTTTATCAATTTTACTGTAATTATGTATGCATTATCAAAAATTAATATTTATTGGTCATAAAAATTTTATCCTTTTCAATTTTATGAAAATTATTTTTAAAAAAAATTAGAGCTGACTTTTTTGGATTATTGTTCTGGAGAGCGATCCATTTTTTTCTTCTTCAAGAGTGGGAATTATCATTTTTATTTAATCGTTTTCCTTGTAAGTATGTAAGTATTTTGATTATATAATCTTAAGTATAAATAACGATAAAAAACAAAGTATCACATTAAAGGTAAAACGATCTAGAGTGAATCACCAGCATTTGTGATTGAATATTATGCCCCGAGAGTAAACATTATGAACTATATAAACTGATATTGATTGTACAGTTATCAAAATTTGCTTGTCCTGGAATGAAATGATTGCACAAAATCTACATCATTTTAGAACTACTTAGCAAATGATTTAAACTAGATTCCTAACACTTTCAATAAACTCCTGAACTTCTACTTATATAAAAAAATAACTAAATTAATAACACAATGCTAACCAACCAGAATTGATTCTCGGCACGTTATGGTAAGAAACTCAGTTGGACTTAATATGCAGCAGACTCAAATATTTGTGTTAGTATTATCTTTAGTGAAACTACCATCAATTGCGTAATTTGAGCCTCAGATACATTTTTAATGTGATTTAACCACACACCTCAAAACTATTACAGAAAAGAAAACACTCAGTGGATTAAGATTTCACAAAATGATTGTAGAAATGTAAAACAAAAAATAACTCTAAGCTGCTTACAAAATATTCTGTATTTTCTCCAAGGAGTTCATAACTATTTTAAATATACTTTGCTTTTATAAACCAATTGAAGTAAATTTATAACTCTGTGCTGTAATTAAGTATAGCATTCTTTTACGGAAACAAAAGATGAAGAGAAAAAAAATTAATATCAATATTTCTCTTTTGATCAACGGTTTAATTTACCTGTACAAAGGATATGTTTTTTCACTCGGAAATATAATTTTTATTGAAATTATAGTATATAGCATTGCTTGAGATGTAATTTTTCTCAGCAAGCAAATAATCTATCTCCTTTTTCCTCATTAATATAAAAATCGATATAATTAAATAACGCACAATTCATCAGAAAGAATAATATCTCGATATTTCTAATTCCAATATTATTCTTTAAGAACTGACCCCTTAACTGGTTTGCCCGTACACCGTACGGGTACCAAAAGCTGGCCACAATCAGTTTGCCCGTACGCTCTAAGGCAGTGTTTCTCAAACTGTGGGACGTGATATTCCTACAAGGGGGGGGGCGAGTATATCGAAAAGACGTAAACAAAAGAATAAAAAAAATATTAATTTACTGAAAGGAAGCAAGGCAAAATACATTCTGACACAATAAAAAGTAAAATACCCATTTATACTGATATAATACACTTATAAATGTATTAATACTGCACAATGTAGTTGACAATTAATTTAACAAGACTAAGTTAGGAACAAGTTTAATAATTACTGGTGATACCATGGGTTTGTCACATATATAAAATTATATACAAAATTTAATACTTGTCTTGATAATTTGTTTAGAGGGGTGTGCGATGAAAATTATGATTGAAAATTGGGTCGCAAGTATAGAAAATTTGAAAAACACTGCTCTAAGGCCAATGGCATTTCTTTTGGTTTGCGCATATTCTTCATTCTTATGATGAGATTATTAGCGTTAGTGTTTTTAAGACATGTAGTGTGTCCATGGCACTGAAATACTTATCATCCGGGAGTTTCTGTGTGAGGAAGGAGGGGATTTTTCATTGAAGACAGGGATTTAGACTCTAGAAAATATGCGATACAGGACAGGGATTTGCAAGGCAAAATGTATAATTTGTTATTTGAGAAGAAATGAAAATGGAATGAAAATCCAAAAACGCCAGTCTTATGTCTGTTCCCCTTGCAATGTAAGACTGAGTTTTACGCTACGCTTCCAGTTGTGCGTGCATATACACTGCTCAAAATAATAAAAGGATATTGTGGTTTTAGGTGGATCTTGTGGCTGGGAAACATTTTAGCTGATTGATACAGGGTCGACAGATGTAGTAGGTTATATGAGAATAAATTACACTTTGTTTGGCAGAAAAAATGCATTTTTTTGCGCATTTGTGTACAAAAGGAAAAAAACACTATTTGTGCATATGAGGAAAAAAATAAGAAAAGGTGTTTTCTTCAAAGGAAATCATTTTCAGTAGGGGATATGGTTTCCAGGGAAGGCCAGCAACGTTGAGCACCTTTGAGGCATGAGGTCAATGAGTCTATTAATCACGAGTTGGGATATTCTGTTCCACTCTTCCAGAAGAGCTCTTTCCAGTTCTTGGAGAGTTTGTGGGGGTGGTTGGCGGCCAGCAACTCGTTTTCCTAGAGCGTCCTAAATGTGCTCTGTTGGATCCATGTCTGGAAAACACTCTGGCCATTCCATTGGTACGATTCCTTCCTCGAAAAGGAAATCCTCCACCAGGTTAGCACGAGGTGTCCTGCAGTTATCGTCCATTAAAATGAAGTCATCTCCGATTGCTGCAGCGTAAGGGACTACATTAGGTCTGAGGATCTCATTCCTATATCGGCGAGCAGTCAGAGGTCCATCTCGAATGATGTAGAGGCATGTGCGCCCGTCAATGGAGATGCCACCATACACCAAAACTCCCCCATCGCCAAATCCGACACTTTCGTGCACGAAAGAAGGATTATTCCTACTGCCACGGTCCCTCCAGATGAAAATACGCCTATTATCCGGATGAACAGAAAAACGGGACTCGTCAGAAAAAAGAACATTACTCCATTCATCTCTCCTCCAGTTCACATGTTCTGTTGTCCACTCCATGCGGTCGCGACGATGCCTTGATGTTAGTCTAACACAAACCATCGATCGGCGAGCATACAGACCTACACCATGGAACCGGTTTCGGACAGTCTGAGTTGAAACCGTGATGCCAGTAGCCGAGCGAAGGTGCTGTTGGAGAAGAGTAGCGTTCATATTTCGGTGTCTCCGAGCCGTTAACACTAAATAACGATCTTCATTAGGCGTTGTTGCCCATCTACGACCTTGTCCTGGTCTTCGGCCTGCACTTCCAGTCTCCAAAAACGGTTCCATATCCTGGAAATCACACTTTGTGACACTCCAATGGCTTGCGCTTCTTCGGCTTGAGTTTGGCCCCCTTCTAACCTACCAACAACTCTCCAAGCTTCTGAATCGGTTAAATGACTTCGCTGAGACATCGTACTCATCGAAACAAAGCAGTCACTGAATGCCAATCATCCTTGTCTTCATTTCAGTTGAAAGTCAAATTTCATTCGCTGCCGCTGAAGTGACGTTTTTGACATCCAACTCAAAATTAGCATACTCCATATTTTGAAAATCAGAAAAATTTGCATTTGTGATTGTCTTCTTCCATTTTCTGCAAAAAAATTTCGTTTGCATCTTTATTTTATATAAAACTTACAATATCCTTTAATTGTTTTGAGCAGTGTATATATGTGAACACATACACAAAATCCTCAACCGTTTGAAAAAGAGGTACGTGTATGAGAGAAATTCTTTCAAGATGTGTATGGAACAAATAAGAGGTATTATATTTATATGTGGCATTTTGTTAATAACTCAAAGAATTCTCTAATTTGAAATTCGAGATGAGTATTGTACTCAATTGATTATTGAGTGTATGAAAAGTGTTACAAATAATTGCATTACATAAAATCATCTTTTTTTAAAGCAGTTATTTAAAAATATAATCCTTCAAGATCTGTTCCATTTTTTTAAAAAAATAAATCGTGGCTTTCAGAATTAAAACAGGCTTAATACTCATTAAGTTAAAGCAATAAAACTAGAACGAAACTATTCTCGAATTTTTTGCCCCCAGAATTTATTATTCACACTAAAGTTCTTGTACTACCAGATTCTCCCCAACACCTTCTCCAAAAAACATCTTAATTAAAAAAGGGGAATTTCTTAAAAGTTAAAATTTAATATAACATTAAATTTCAATAAATTAAATTTTATGTTACTTGGAAGGGAACAGAGTTCTTAATGAAGATTTATATATGCGTGGCAGTGTAGAAATCCATCTTGATCCGAGCTATTACTTACGAGAATTATAATATTAACGATGTCTAATGTGGAACAGGATACTGCAGGACCCAATAATGGTCTGAAAATTGTCTGAGTAATATGCACTCCCTGCGATTAAAACACGAAACCTCCACGCTTAGTATTTCCCGGAATGTAGAGAAAAGGGTGTTTAGTTTTTTTAGACTATTTTAAGGTATCCGACTACGTTCGGAACTGTGATTTAAAAAAAAAGGGCATAAATGGATAATTTTCATGATATTTAGTGTCACTTAGATTAGAATACATGTATAAAATTGTTTTAAGGACATTTTGACAAAAAAATATTTAAATGCAATTTTTTGCCAAAATGTTGCGCTTAAATAACTTTTTATTGTAATACTATTCTTAAAACAATTTTATATACATTTTCTAATCTAAGTGACACTAAATATCAAATATTATCCATTTATACGCTTTTGCACAATCATGGTTCCGAACGTATTCGGATACCTTATGTGGCTAGGATTGAAATTCTTCGAAACAAAAACAATTTATTTAGCTGTAATTGATTTAATTTATATATTTTAAAATTAAAATATATAATTATTACCTTTTTTGAAAGGTATTAAAATGTTTTTAAATATATATGTGTATATATGTGGGAATCCCCAACCCTTTATATGTCCGTTGGGATAAACCTCCTACCAGGACAACTCAACCCACCTCGCGCATAAGCACTTTGACTTGAACTTCGCCGGACTTACTGAAAACACGTGAACGCACGGCTCTCTCGCTTCTGATCGACGCTGAAAGAGTACTCGTCTCTTGTCATGGCTTGGGGTACAGAACGATTTGCTAAATCATTGAAATAAAGTAACATTTGATAAACGGCTGAACTTTTCATTACTCTTAAGTCACGATATATATATTCACAGGTATTATAATTAGATCAACACATACATATTTACTATTTTTACAATATTTAAATCTTCTATTTCTTATATTTTGCCGCAGAAAATGTTATCATCCATATAACTACGTCAGCTGTTGCCGGTTTGTACAATGGTGAGTTGTTGAAGGGTCGAGAGTTTGAGACAAGGTACTATAAGAAATATCATAATTCATCAAGATCTCTGAATCCCTTCAAGGCGTGAATTTTTAAGTGAAATATTAATTGAAGAGCGTCACACATGCATTTTCATCGTCAAATAAATGTTTCATAATATCATTAGTGGCCGAGGAAGCCGAATTGTCTTGGTCAGGAATTCGTTCCTGGAGTTGCTTCTGCTAACCCCTCATGTGGTTAATTTTTTTGAGGAAAATGTTCGAGAAAAGGCACCTTTTTATTGCATACAACTAAGCAAAAAATTAACAGAATGCGAAAATAGAAGAATTTCATTTTAATTTTCAAAATTTTAAAGCTTTTACATTTTATTTTTTATTTTATAATTGTGGAACAAAAACCCCCTAAATGTTTGCTATTTATAGGTATACTCTGCATGTTACTAAGACGGTTTCATATATCTTAAAACCGTGGTCCCCAACCCTAATGCCACGGACCGGTACCGGTTCATGGATTAAATGGTACCGAGCATCAAATTTTTTCATCTTGTTTGTGACGTATTTCTATCGTTTTTACGCTACTTTCCATGGAAGTCATTTTACATTCTATTTTAAATCACTTTATATTCATTTTTTGGTGCAAGTGTATTTTATTCTTGAAGCATATTTAAATATAATTCAATTAAAACTATTTAATCAAAACAATCTAAAATACAAATAAACAAGATACTCTCCCCCCCGCTTCTCTCAGTGGGCCGCTATAAAATTATTAAAATTTGGCCGGCCAGCTGTAATAAAAAGACTGGGAAGAACTCTTTTAAGAGATGGAAACAAATTTCACGTGTTTGTACCTCTTTTTCAAACTGGTTGAGGATTTTGTGTGTGCGTGCATTTTGAAGCGTGATGTATATATAAAACACATTGCAAGGAGAAGAGACATAATACTGGCTTTTTTAAAATTATCTTTCCATTTTTATTTCTTCTTGAGTAACAAATTGCACATCGCCTGGCCAATACCTGTTCTTTATCGAATATTTTCAAGAATCTGAATTCCTGCCTTCAATGAAAAATTCCCGCCATACCCGTACAGAAACTCCCGAATGAGAAGTACTTCAGTACCATGAACAAACTATCGCTTAGCAGCACTAATAATCTCACAATAAGAATCAAAAATATGTGCAAATCAAATATATAAAGAAGAAAATATGAGTGCCCGTATAGCATACGGACAAACCAGTTCAGCGGTTAAAACATGGGTGTGAATGTGGTTGATGGGTGTATGGTAGTTGATGGAATGGTTGAAGTACATTGGATGTGTCGAGAGGAAAAATCCTTAAATTAGATAGTGCAAGTTTGGAGATAGGGTTTCAACTCAAATCTCGTCCTTATCACTCGAGTATAGTTCAAAATTAGGAGTCCTAGGGCACATTATTTTTATTTGTAGCTCTAAACCCCTTAGGGAGATCGCAGGTGCTTTCCATATTTTATGAATATACCTTACACATGTAGCTTCTAAGTGCAACGAGAATAAGCAATCAGCCAATCAAAAAGGCCCCTTAAAATACCTTTTTCAGTTTTTGTAACATCCAAACGAGATGATATTATTATTTATGTCTAAAATGAAAATAAATTATGGTGTTAATTTTGAATTAATTAGATTTAAAACCCGGTGTTGTACCCTGTTTTACATACGCTGTACCATAATTTTTTCTCGTTTTCGGCTGTGGTGTGTCTGCTATACTAAGGGATTTGGTGAAAGTTCTAGAAAAAAGGATGGGAGGGGATGAATTGTCTCAGAAACGCTTGATACAGCTGTTGTATCGCAGTCGAAATAAATAAGAAGAAAATTGGCGGGCAACACGTGTACCAATAGGTTTTAAAGGTTAACTTCTTGTTATGGATAAATAAAGCTGTCATCAGCAGACTACGTATGATGACAAACTAAGATGACCAAAATGTAATCAACTATATTATATGAATAGCTTAGAACTGAAAAATATATGTGCGTTTAAGAGAAATATTGAGGACGAACTCTGGAAAAAGCGAGAAGAGAAACATAAATAGTTCACTTGAAGCATCATTAACTTGTGCGTGCTTGCTTATTACAAGGTTAACAATTTTTCAAGCGTGAGAAATTTGAAAAACTTAACTTTCGTGACACACACGCACACAAAATGTGACTAAGCATATAGCTAGAAAAAAGGAGGGATGGCAACAACCGTTTTGGTTACGTCCTATATCCACGTGGCCAGTTTCGTCTTAATCAATTACGCCAGTTTGGAATACTGCGTCATTGAGTGTACATGTGCAACTGAATTCTGCCGGAAAAATGTCGAATCAACATCAAGTTTCTTGTGAAACTTAAGAAATCAGCCACGAAAACATTTCAGGTATTAACCGAGGCTTATGGAGAAGAAAATTAGTGTCGTGCATATATGCTTGTATGGCATGAGTGGTTTTCAGGGGGGAAAGGGTCAGTGTAGAAGATGATTAACCTTCTGGGTGCTCAAAGTCAGTAACTAATGACCAAGATATTGCCAAAATTCGTAATATGAGTGGGTTCCCACTCACATCAGTGGTCAGACTGTTAATCAACACTACTACATTGAAGAACAAAAGAGACTTCGTCAAAAAAATTAAGAAAAAATGTCAGAATTACGGAGTGATGGATGGCTGTTGCACTAAGACAATGCACCCGCTCACACGGCATCAAGCAGTTTCTGACCAGCAAAAATATTACTGTGTTGGGGCATCCTCCTTATTCTCTTGATTTGACTCCATGCTACATTTTTTTATTTCCTACAGTTAAATCTTGCTTAAAGGGAACCCATTTTAACTCAGTTGTAGAGGTCCAGGCAAAAACGGAAAAATCTCCCTAACGACATTCCAAAAACCTCGTTCGAGAACTGTTACCAGAAATGGTAGCACCGAATACAGAAGTGTAAATGCTGAAGGGAACTACTTTGAAGGTGATAATGTCACTGAGAAGCGATTCTACAAGTACAATGATTTATTGGACCAGTCTCGTTTTTTTTGTGTTACACTTCTTATACTCGGTGTGTGTGATGAAATATTTTCTTAATTTTTATTGAAGTATTTTTGTTAGAAAGATATGTCTCAATGATGTTAATTAAGTACTTTTTACTTTTATATAAACCCAAATGTAAAAGACTTTTACCTTAGTTATACTGTCAATACTTCTTTTTAACTATCATTCTATTAGAATTAGTGTGCCTTACTATCTACTTTGTATTTATAATAATGAATAAAGCAATTTCAAATTTTAAGTTAAAGCTACATTTTCACTTGTAAAATGATATTTATTAATACCAAGAAATCAGTAGCGCACACAGGAATTTTTCAAGGAGGGTGGGGGGCTCAGGGCTCGAAAGTTCCCCATTCTTGTATCATGCTCCTTTTGATTTTGTCGATTTTCGGGAACAAAACACAGTAAAAAACTAATTATCGAATAAATAATTAGCATTAATTAATAAAATTAATCATTAATAACAACAAGTAATTAAATTTTACGTACTATATACTTAGAATTATAATCATTCGGAAAAAAAATCAAGGGATTTGGGGAGGGGGGTGTCCGGACCCCCAGGAACAACCCCTTGTGTGCGCCACTGCAAGAAATCGATGATTTACTTTAAATGATTGAACAATATTATAAATTTGTTTCAGCTCAAAATCTATTCATATAATCAGTAACATAAGCCACCATCTTTACATCTAACGTAACCAATAGTCAAAAGTATTAAGACGAATAATTTTCTCCTCCACAATGAACAATAGAGAAATTTAAAGGGGGAAATGTCACTTTACAGTTTGATGAAGCGGCAATAACAGGCCAAAACACTTTCGCGTTTTCCCTGTTGCCACAACATAAGCTTCTAAAAGGTAATGGAATATCTCCATTAATACAGACGAATTAATATAGATGAGGATGAGCCTATCGGATTGCGACCAAGTTCTCTGGGGGAGTATCCGGTTGACAGTGATAAAATTCTGGGCCATCGCGCACGATTATAGAGCGTCGAGAATGTTTATCCATCTGGGATGTGTAAAATTTCAAGAAATGGAAGGCATTTTAAATGGACCCATAAAATGAAATCGGGTTTCGAAGGAAGCTTGTCAACATTCGTGGGAAGTGTTTAAGATAGTTGATGGGGTAAATTGAATTACGTGGTGGAGAAATTTGATTTGGGAACACTTTGGGGAGTACGGTAAAAAAGAAGTGGTCACAAAAAGAAACAATCTGTAACATTTGGGTTGAAAAAATTAAAGCTCGAGTATTGAAAAATTTATTTAGTTTGATATTTGATTTTTTTTTCTTGGTGTTTAGAAGAATCTAAGCCCTCAGTTCGAATGTTTATGTTGGATTGTTTACTGCATTTATTGTCTTAACAATTATTTTTCTTAAATATATTTTCAGTTCAATTAGCTTTTATATGAATACTACACAATATACATTGATAAACGCACAGATACACTCAGTTGCATTTATAACTATTTAAATTAATTTTTTTATGTTGAATTTTTGCAAAAATTTGTAATGGGTTCTACTCGCGATTCTTCCTAATTCTCTAGGGAATATTCCATCAATGACGTTATATGAACATAAAACCACTTTTTTTTTCTGTAAATGAATCGTGATTTATGTTGTGATGAGAGCTTCTATTTAAAGTCAACAGAAGGTGGAAATTAAAGGGGGGGATGGTTGGCGTGCGCGAATGTTGTCATTCTGAATCTACAGAGTTTAGATATAATAATTGAAAATACGGGGTTCAAGAAAAAAGGAGCAGCCGGGTACTTTTAGGACGCCTGATATTGCTACGGATCTGATTGTCCTGATAAGGATTGAATTTATCATTATAGGTATTCAAATTAGGAATTAATCTGACAGCTCCCGTAACTTAGGTCGAATTTAGTTAGGGATTTTATAGACATAATAAATGTTTTTATTGTTTAAAATATCTCATACTTTGGTGCATTCTCACACTTCCGCAGGCGAGAGTTGCGACGAATTTATAAATGATTTATTCCTACTTTACTAGAAAAAACATGTGCTCTTCGCTTATAAATATGAATTGCGACAATTTTGCTGATTGAACTCTGAAACATCAGCTAGTTTACTTACAAATTTTGAGCACAGTAATCAAGAATGATATTAATTCATATCAAGCTAAATTTACTGATGTACAATATTTTCTTTTGGAGTGATAGTGAACCATCTTGATAGTTGTCAATTATTAATATATGAAATTTCGAATGCATTTTTAAAAAGAAAAAAAATTCAAAATACGGGATTCCAAATCAGTTTTCAAATATCCATTCATTCAAATAGAGAACTCAATTAGTCTACTAAAATAAAACTCGAAAACCTGTAATCCCCTAAAAGAAATAACCCTGCTGTCTATGTAATATAAATTATTAATGTTAATTTGGCGTTGCAGCTATTTTGTAAATAAATTCAGAGTTTCATAATCTCGTCAAATTTTATATACTTTCGCTATCACCCTTCTCACTCTGTCTTTATTTAGTTCTAAAAAATCAGTTTTCCTTTACTTATTCATTTATTCAATATATGTGGAAATTTTATTTCAGGCTTATTATCTATGTAGTGTTTAGAGTATCAAAATAGGTTTCAATAAATGGAGATTAATATAAGAATATATTATTAAAAAAAACCGGGAAACACACAGGGAAGATCAAAGTGAATCATGGCAACTTGTTGCTTCCGAAACTTGCCGAAATCAATGAAAGATCTGAAAATCTCATTTTTAAAATTCATTGATCTTGAATGAATTCTTAAAGTTCATTGCTCTTTATTGCTTGGCAAGAGATCTATAAAATAATACAGATTTTCAAACCTTTTTTACTTTACTAAAGAAAATGAATTTTAATTTATACTATAGAATGTAAAGGAATAAAATTTTTTTCGAACTATAATTTTAAATACATATGGTAGAAAGCAGAATCAGATATTTAAGAGGCTTAATTAATGACTTTTCTAAAAATTTAGCTTATTGAAAGCTATGTTACTGAATACGAGCTATTATTAAATTAAATAAATTGAAACTCTTGAGCCCAGATTTTAAGTCTTAGAAAAAATGCCCTTAAAATACAATTTCGATAAAATAAAATTGAGTATTAAGTACATAAAGGTAATTACCACTAATAATATCGAATGAACAATTGAAAGAATAATAAAATTATATTTTTGACGTACACAGAATGTTGTAGTTTATCGTAAGAAACTATATTGGAATGAATAAAACGCGAAAAGAACATTAAAATGCAAACTATATTTCCATTCTTTATTAGTTATATGATTAGTTCAAGTTAAATATATTTCTTTTAAAAGCACACTGGTGACGTTTTTTATTTCTCAGGATTTTGCAAACTCTATTAAGGTGTTAAAACAATAATAAAAGTCACTCAAAGCAATTTCATGTTGATTACACTAAAAAAAACTGCTAGTTTTTATAAAAGCATATTAATTTTTTTAAAAATATTTTATTAAGTAAAATAATAATAATAATAATAGTTAAAGACAAGTAATACAGATAATTTTCGTTATTATGATAGATTTAGAGCAACATCATTAAAACTGTTTCCCATGATGTTTGTCATTGTGTATATTATATTTCTCGTCGTATATATATTATTCATTCATATTAATTATATATTAATTTATATCAAATATATTCATTTATAATAATGGTTTTAATTTTTGTCACTAGTGTTTAAAATAATAATTTAAAAATATTTTGAATTCCACAAATCCTTATTTTAACCATTTCTTGTCACATAAAATGAAACACACCAGTAATGTTATAAAAATAAATTTGATAGTTTCAGACAATGAAGCATAGATAAATAAATAATACACTATGATATGATGAAAAGCTTTTCTTAAAATAAGTCGACACAAACAAAACTCGTAAGTCACAAAGTTACTTAAGACCACAAAATATCTAAACTCAATCATGCTAGACATTCCACTTCAGTAAATAAACAAACAAATAAACTCACCTAAAAGTCTAAACACCTCGTGCTTCTGAACATAGAGATTGAAGAAGCCGTCTCCTCCGGGGGAAAGCGTCAAGAACAAAATAAAAACTCTTAAAATCCCCGCCGGATCAGTCCGGGACCTTCCGGCACGAGTCGCCATTCTCAATCCCAAGTCGCTCCCAAAGACTGCCCCACTTGGAACTTCAATCTCAAAATGTTCCGCCAGTGACAGTTTTCTTCGGAAAGCTTTTTATTTATGGTTTTTCTTCAAAGAATTTCCTTTAGAAAACCAGAAAGATTTTGGAGTTTTTAGTTGAAGTTTAGACTTGGTAACTTTTCCCGTGAATTCTGGAAAGTTCTCGATAGTTAGAATTATTTATTATATGATGGTGAGCTTTATTATCACACTTCCTGATGAAAAACTGTTAGTTTAAAATTAGTTAATAATAGTCTTCATGAAGAGTAGTCGAGCTTAAGCAAAACACAATGGTATATTAGAAACTTGTTTATATATTTAAAATAAATGCGTTTCCATTCACTATAATTGTTACAAAATCAGTTTTAAGGCTTCAGATATATTATCCATATACGTTCAAAATAATTTCTAACATTCTTTTATCTTTAGAAATCATTTCTGATAGTGTGTGTTTAAATTGTTTGAAACACTATTTTAATGATCAACAATCAATGAAGCAGTTTTAGATAAGTAAGCACCTTTTAACAACTTTCAATTGGATAATAAAGATAATATCTAATCAGTTTTTTGGATATATATTTTAATTTAATAGGTTATACTTATAGTAATTGAAAATACATTTATGTAATTGCATATTAGATCAGTGAATATTACATTACTTGAAGCTTATATTGAATATAATTGTATTATTATGAAGAACAGTTCTTTCTTATATGAAACATGTACCAAAGAATAGAAGATATATTTGTATAAATCTTATGCAAGGAAAAAAGAAAATATATTTACGATAACCTTCAGTTATTTGTTTCACAAATATGAGTTTTAAGTTTCAAATTATTTGTTCTATTTGAAATATATCACTACACCATCACATAAAATATATGCACAATAACTAGCACAAATGTAAAAATCCTGGAATACGAATTTCTATATAATTTCCATTCTCAAAAGTCGTCTTGCTTGCAATATTTCACTTAAATCAAGTTTGAAGAACACATCTTTTATATTCCATTCCAAAGTCATCACAGAGTTCAACACATCATCATTGAAAAACGCAAATGACGTATCATTTCCATGGATGAAACTCCAAGCTATTCATCAGCGTCCGGGAAACAATCTCCAATGCTCCCTGATCCGGTGCCGAGCGCAAGGAAAATGACGAAACCCGGTGCTTCGAGGGGTGGTGGAGAAGGAGTTGGGCAGGTGCGCGGGGGTGGAATGCGAACGGAGCGCTTCCATTGGATGGCTGAGAATCATTTGAGTTCAGAGCGGGATCTTTCCGAGGTGTTTTCTTCAGATCTACACGTGGTTTAGTTGGACTAGGGAGAGAGTTAGTGATTTCTCTCTCTCAAGTTATTTTATTAAATACGTTTTTTCATTATCTGTTAAGGAATGAATGCCAGTGTTTCGTGCAAAACGAGTTCGGATACAAAATTTAATTTTTTTTGGAAGTATGCATACTAAAGACATTTTTAAATGCTACTTTTGAAAATATAAAAAAAGCAAAAATAAACTCAAGTATTGAAAACTTATGTAAAATCTATATTCAAGTTATCCCAGTATTTTCAGTTTGTTGTGTAGTTACTGTAGGTACGTGGCTGTGGCCCTAGTTTTGCTCGTGCTACACTGGTTTACGTCCTGATCCTATCAAGGGAATGAAATAAGACACCATAGTTTACAAATAATGTGACTGTGAAGTTACGATTGTGTATTACCAGCGTAGGTGTCGTTCTCGCGTTACTTGAATATTGCCCAATATTGCTAGATCTTACACCAATAGTTATAATACAGAGTCTTTTTAAACTATCTAGTACAGTGAAAATCGCTTAACCCGAAACTGAGAGGACTGAAATATTTATTCGTGTTAAAGAATATTGTGAAAAAAAGAACATATATTAAGGGGTTTCATCAATGTGACGGCCTGTTTTTTAAGTATTTTTAGGAAATGTTTTTGGCAACCAGTAAAATGATAGAACTTTATGCTTTTTATCATTTATTTATATGTATCTTAAGAGTATGTATATAAATGTTTAGCCAAAAATATCGAATGGAACGGAGTTATAGCACTCTGGACACACCCGCCTCGACAAAAATGGACGCTCATTTCCTACACTATTCCGGCTGATTGGCTTATCTGAAATAAAAAAAAATTAACGGCATTCTAATCTATAAGCTTAAATGCATCGAATGAACAACTCAATTGAAAATATCAAAAATTGGATTTTTGGTAGACCTCTGAAGAAAAAGTTTCGAATTTCATGGGGTTCTTTTTGTAATGTTTTTGTTATAAAAAATAGAAATATTTTGAATTTGGAAATGATCGTAGCTCATTTGGTGTATATATTTGTGCTGAGTCTGCTCTATACATCTGATGTCATTCGGTCAAACCGTTCTTGAGATAGGATGGATAGGATGGAGGAATGTTTGAAAAACACAGTTTTGAGAAAAATGCGTTTAAAGTTTCAAGTTCAATTAAAACAATAAAAACCTTGCCTTCGCGCTCCGAACAGCTGTTCTTCTAACACCTACTTCTTTATAACGACTTCGAATTAAAAAAAATCACTTTACCACCGTATTCTAGACATGTTCAGGAAGCAATTTATGAAAAATAATTTTTAAAATTTTTTTGAACCCTCACATGGGTGAACTCTTTTAACAAAATTTATTTTTATTAGAGTACATTTTATTTACATAGATGTGCCTATATGCATGTATTTAATAAAAACCAATGAAACAAAAACATTTTTAAGAATTTTGTGAAGGTTAATACAAAAAGTTTAAGTCTTTTTTGAAAAATAAAACATTTATTTGGAAAATAATCTGATATTTTACTTTGCACTGTCTTTTTTAGAATCAAATTGTCAGCACATTGTTCGATGTCGTTCATTTTTTTTATTCATTTCAACTTGCGAACGTGTGTCTAAATAACCGCGCACACTTTTCATCATGTTCCTCATTTCGAATGACGTGAGAACAAGAGCTGCATTTTTCATTTCATTTCATCTGCATGAAAGATATTTTTTGAGCTTTGAAAAACTCCAAAATGTCTTTGTCTGCATTAAAACAAATTTGGGCTGTAAACACATTAGACTTATCTATTGCAACGAATTCTTCCAATGATACCGCGCATTGGACAGTCTAATAATACAAAAACTTTCGCAAACATTTCATTAAGTGTCTGGTGTTTTCCGTATTTTGTTCATTCCCAGAAGCGAAATTTTTTCGTGTTAAATGATTTTGGTTTTGTGCTAAGAGAAAAAATGCATGAAAATACATAGTAGTTTGAGGGAACTTTTGTACGAGGGTGAGTCGGAAAGTAAGTTTTCCCTTTCGATTGTGGTCAGGGTTGTGTGGGGAAGTCAAAACATAGAATGACACATTAAAGATAAGACATAACTTTATTTTTCCACATAAGTACCTAGTACATTGTGACATTTGCCGTACCACTTGATAAGCTTCAAACAAGCCTCCAGGAATATTAAGAGCTTTGCATACGGATCTTTGCATAACGGCTTGTTTAACTTCAGCATTGCTTCCAAAGCGCCTTCAGGCGAGATTTTTCTTCAAAGCCAGAAACAGATGAATGTCCCTTGATGTGAGATTAGGACTGGCGGATGGTGTAAGCACTCCCAACCAAGAGCTGCAATATAGTTTTGCATTGCCGTTGCCGAGTGTGGTCTCACATTGTCATCCAACAACAGAACGCCAGATCTGAGAAAACCAGGCCAATTTTTGCAAATCATCTCTTTCAATTTCGATCAGGGTGTCACAATACCGCGTAGGCACTGTGACACCCTTGTTCCAATGTCCAAAAAGTCCACTCAAAAAGTAAACGCTTTTTCCGTTAGCAAAACCCTGAGTTTTCCTGGAGGGTTTTTTGAAGCTTTTAAAACGGTATGACAAATGTCTCAATGTATTTGGTACTTATATGGGCAAACAAAGTTATGTCTTATTTTTCCTACACATCTCTGACCACACACAGTCGACAGGGGAAACTTTCTTTCCGACCCACCCTCGTATTATTTAGTGTTAGCCGATATTTCGTCTTAAGCGTTTTCGCGTTAAACGTATTTCATAGTATATAAATTTGATTTTTGACCTTAATTGTAAATATCGTGATTTTTAAAGTATTGTGGAGAGTTTGAGAAGTTAACTAAGTTGACAGTTTTCTTGCCACGATTGTGTCATACTATAATTTCACCCATATGAACTGATCGTTTAATATTGCTTTCGAGCAATAAATTTCGTTATTGCTTGGAATGCTATAATGTAGAATCAGGATTTTAAATTTCGTCATACAGTTACGAATCAAAATTTTATTTCCGTCCTGTTGTCTCCCAATTTAGCAGCATGCATTAGTAAGAATTTTTTTATACTTTTTACCTGGCTTTACAATAGAAATAAGTATTTTTACCTTTAATTAAGTAGAAAGAGAATTTAATTATTTTTCAATTTAGCATTTTATTGCTTATTAAAATTATCAGATGACAAAAAAACGCATAATTATCCTTTAACAATTTATTATTGTTATAACCCATCGAAGTCTTAAAGGGAAAACTCCGTTAACATTATTGATTTCCTTCAGAAGCATTTGCTCCTTAAACAGTTTGTAATATTATATATATATAACTCTTTATTAAAAATAAATCCTCTTTTTAAAATACAAATTCAGAGTATCATAATTACAAAACATGCACATTTATTTATACATTGAACAAATTATTGTATAAAAATATGTATGTGGTATTTTGAACAACTTAAAATATGTCGTGATTGAGACTTTTTCGAATGATTTTAACCCTTTATCATTATGCATTATGCCCTAAAGCATTATGATTTACTGCAATTTTTTTCATGAAATATTTTTTTGAATCATTTAATTGGAACTGCTTATTTCTGATGTTAGGATCTAATATATTTTCTTCTGTGAAACATGTATTTACAGAATCACTACACCAACGTTTGCTGTTCATTTGAGCAGAATGGTTTCTACGTTTTACTCGTGACATTTTTAAGACAAACCTTCAAGAGATAGAAAGAAAGATAATACAATTCTCATCAGTTTCAGCAACAGTCTTGAAGAAACAGAAAGCAGTAAAAGTCTTGAAAAAGACTTTTTTTTCAAAATAAAACGCAAGTAAAATTAGCATGATAACTGCAAAACAAACGAAAAAGATGCGCCATCAACAATAACAAATAGCTTGTAGTTAAAGTTGCAGTCACTAAAAAAGTACGGTAAAGCCTTACAGTTATGGTTAGAATAAAATAAAATTTATTTTTGAAAATAATTGATAAAAATTAGCTTAAAATCACTGACACCTCTAAAAAGGGGGACGTGGTCGAATTTCTAAATTTGCTTGTTTACATTAGTCAAATGAAATTTTTTCCAATTTCTAATTTTGAGGCATACAAAAGTCATATATCAATCGAAAGGTAATCGTTCAAAGAATATAACTAAATAAAAATATAAAAAAACGATAAAATCGTCATTTTTAGGGTACCAAGTCCTCTTAAGAGATATACATAAATAGAATCCTCAACTTTGGGAAATTTATTCCTTTAGAGCTAATTAATTAAATTGGTACTTTAAAGTACCGTCAGTCCACAAATGTCTAAAATATTTTCATAATACGAAACGACCGAATGACGTTTTTAATGCAGTTTTAACTCTAAAAAATGCTAAATAACCTGAGAACACTAATATTTTACAGCTCAAAATATTTATTCTTAAAGATTATTAAATTTTTAAAATTTATTTACTTTTTTTACGCATAAAAAGATCTTTTACACATAAGCTTAATTTAATAATATTAAAAAAATCAGTTTTTCTTTTCATTAATACACAAAAATTTATTACACGTAGTGCATCTTGAGTGAAGTTCTGATTGAATGCTTTTTAAAACACTGTATCCCGGAGTAGTAAATGCTGTATTTTCTGAACATGAACTACTACACCTTGAGTCTTGTTCAGTCTTTTGATCGTCATCTTAAAAATCTAACGAAGGGACCATTTTCTGGGACTTCTTCATCTGAAAAATTATCTGTTAGTACATCACTGATTTCAGATGGTAGGTTCTGTAATAAATCCAAAGTCTCTTGAAGACTGAGCTTCTTTTTTCAAGACATTCTAAGAAAAGGAATAATAAAAACAATAACAACAGCACCTTTAAAATCTTCTATATTATTGTTAAATCTCAGTTACACATAAAGAAAATGCTGTTAATTTTTGAAATAAGATTAGTTATTTCATTTAATTGTGCGGTAAAAAAAAAAGCTGAGATTTAAGGTTTAAAATTTTTGTAAAACGTTAAAATAACCAATGAAAAAGCAAAATAAATAAGTTGAGCTAAAAAAGAAATGCCAAACAAAAGCATAAGTCTATTACACTACAGTGATGTGATTCTACAACACAACAAAAAAAAGCATTAAGCCACACGGAGGAAAAGAAAAACTATACGTTCTTGCTAAAACATCCGGTGTGTAATTCCCTCAAAGTTATTCAACTGTAAGATTAATTATATACACTGCTCACTTAAAATAAATAATCAAATCGTTTTCTAAACAGTCTTCATACAAAAAAAATGAGACACTTACCTTTTCACATTAAAGTATACGACTACATTCGGAACCGTGATTTTAAAAAAGTGCATAAATGGATGGTTTTCATGATATTTAGTGTCACTCAGATTAGAATACATGCATAAAACTGTTTTAAGGACATTTTGACAAAAAAATTAATTAAATACAATATTTTGGATAAAAATTCACTTCGAATAACCTTTTTTCAAAATGTTCTCCTTTTGTGAAAAATGCTTCTATTGTAATATTATTTTGCTTGTATATAGTTCAAACTTTTCTACTGAGGCTCAACTAGAATTTTTGAAAAATTCACATTATTTTCAGTTACAATCAATTGAAGTAATTATTGGCGTTTTTTCTTAAAATTGCTCCCCACTGTTGTCGTAAAATATGGATAAACCCACTTCTAAGTTATATATTTCAAAAATTCTACTTGAACCTCTGTAGAAAGGTCTGAGCTATATACAGGCAAAATATTATTATAATAGAAGCATTTTTCACAAAAGGAGAACATTTTGAAAATTGATCATTTTATGTTAATTTTTTGTCAAAATATTGTACTTAAATATTTTTTTTGTCAAAATTTCCTTAAAACAATTTTATACATGCATTCTAATCTAAGTGACACTAAATATCATGAAAATTATCCATTTATGCGCTTTTGCAAGAACACGGTTCCGAACGTAGTTGGATACCTTAACTGTTTTTAAGCACAAAAATAAAAATATTCGCAATCCAATCTAAATGTCAGTTGAAAACACAATTTCTGCTATTAAACTATTTGCCTTCCCCACTTAAATACTCACCATAGAACCCATGCTGCCACATATCTTGGAAGAGTGGATTTATAAAAGAATAAGTATCGTTACCTGCTAAGTATCGTCAAAGTATTCATAAAAATGGTTGTTATATGTAATTTTAAAATGAGTGGTACTTATAAGTAACATCGGCAGATAAAGAGTTAATCTGCATTAAATGTGATTGAAAATAACTATTTGCGAAGTTATTGGGAAAAGAATGAAGCACGCTATTTGTTTTATAAAACGATACCAGATAACCAGATATACCATATAATATATGCGTAATATGTGAAAATCTATTAAATCTTCTAGAATAGAATTAATTACAGCAAACGAAGTAAAGAGTTAAATTTTGTTAAATCTGATAATTGTACCACTGATTATACTAGATTTTACTAGTAAAATAAAATAAATTTTAAAAAATTGTTTTGTGCAAAATTTCATAAAAAAAAACTAAATTTTGGAGAAAGTGGAAAGATGACAAATTGCAGACAATAATCTCAAAACAGCAGTTCTAGTTAACAAAACTAAAAAACATGATACAAATAAAAAAACCTTAATGAAATTTAATGAATGAGGAACTAATATTTAGTACATATTGCTTTTCCTAGAGTGTTTCTTATATCCTGTGTGCCGTACAACTTTCTGGATTGTACATTATTTTACAGCCTAGTAAATTGAAAGAAGTACAGTGGCTAAATTGTAGTGTATTGTGCTTCCAAGCCGCATTTTCAGGGGGTTCAAATCTCGGGCTGGGCAAGGTCGACATAGCTTTTCATCCCTTTAGTGGGTCGATAAATGAGCACCAAGCTTGTTTGGGAGCTAAACACTGAGGGTTTTACTTTATATTGACCGCTTGATCTGGACATCTGCTCATGTACCTCAGTGCCCAATGGTCCAGTGTACTGATATAAGTATAGTCAGTTTTGGCCCTTAAGAGCTGTTGCACCACTAAATAGTAGTAGTACTAAACTAAAAAAAACCTAACAGAAATAGACAGATACTAGAGTTAAAATAAATTCCAGTAACATAATATCGGAACTAAAAGAAATCCTTGTTTGTAATCGTGTTCGCTTATGTGTGTACGTTTTAAAAGAATCCAAAGAATTTCATTATTATTATTATATATTAATGTCGTAAAAGGTAACACAATGCATATATATGCAGGTATCTATATACATGTAAGCATATTTATATGCTCCCTAACAATAATATATACTAAATAGCTATAATTCTAAATAAGCAAAGCAAAAATAGAAATGCAATTAGATTGTGTACGTCATAAATAAGTTAACCTCTGTGTAGTACAACAGCAAACTGTTAGCCTAAAAACTTAGATACATCCATGTACACGCACGCACGCACAGACACACTGTTAAGAGTAGATTGAATAAATCTTTGTGTAAATTGCGAAAGTGTCATCTAATTTAATTTAAAGCAATAGTGTGATATGATGTGATCATATAAAAAAATCATTTGTTTTTAAAAAGATAAAGAATGCCACGCGCATGCTTATTCTGAAGTACAGAATATTCCTGATGCTATATTCAAGGAGGGAGGGGAGCATTTATAATTTTTAAACTTTAATTTGAGAATAATACTTTTAGCATATAGAACTCACCTTTTTAACTTAAAAGATATATTATTCTGAGAAGATATTTTTTTTTGATATTCGAGTCCCGTAACAAATATACATATATATATATATATATATATATATATATATATATATATATATATATATATATATATATATATATGTATACTAGAGGACCCGACAGACGTTGTCCTGTACACACATCTTAAATTCAAAATAAAAGATTTTTGAATATTCGATACTGCGATCGTAGTGCAGTCTGCCGGATCCAATGTAAAACATTCCAAGATCAACAGCTTATAAATAAAAAATAATTAAATAAACATTTCTAAACCGAATTATAAATCTATAAACCATTCTCGATTCCAATGGAACAGACAAAAACTTTCATAAAAATCGGTCCAGCCGCTTAGGAGGAGTTCAGTTACATACACACGCACAGAAGTATTACACATATAAAGATTATTTGAAAAGATATTAATTAAAAACGCTAAAAAGCGTGAATCGTCTGCTTTTTTGTAACAATAAAGATCGGGTTTGGCCAGTTTGGCTGAAAATCAATTTTCGGCGCCAACTTACGTCTTTTTCAATTCCCAATATTCGTTCACGATCTCTATACATATTTTATTTGTTTATTTATTTATTTATTTATTTATCTTGGTGGAATTTTCAATCGCTAATAAAATGCATTTTAAAGCACTCAATTGAGCTGAAATGTAATGCGCATGATTATTTTGGATGACAATACAATTATTTAATTATAATTAATAAAAATTAATTGATTAAAACTAATTATTTAAAAAATTACAAATACAGCCGCGTTGGCGACTTAGCGCCCCTTTTGGCGACTTACGTCAAAATTTGAAAAGGTTTTTTTCTCACGTGTTAAAGCATTCAGTTGATAGGAAATTTAATATACACGATTGTTTTGGATGGCAATACGATATTTTAATGATAATTAAAAAAAAATGAATTACCACTTTATGTTGTGATTCTGCATTATGTATATACATATTTATATTAATTGCAACTATTTAATAAAAAGTAGCTAAAATAAATTTTTTCTTGGTTGATCTAAGTAGGAATTGATAAATTTTTTTTTTATATTACTTGTTTATAACAATACCGTTGTTACAGCAATGCAAGTGAATGTTGAGTTGTATTTTTTGAATGTTTTTAAGGGGACTTGGCACCCTTTGAGCAAACTTCTTTATTTACGTATTTAAAATTATATTTTAACATTTTATACAATGTTTCTATTCAAGAAAATGTTACCAGATGAAAATTTTCATATATTATTCACACAATTTTAAAAATTTAAATTTTTTGAAGAAAATTGGGAAAATTTTAAAATCCTGCTCCTTTTGTAAAAATTAATATTTTGACCTGAAATTTTTTTATAATATTCTTATGGATGTTCTTAACAACTTTAGGGATCGAGTTTAGAATAACTTCATTCGTTTTTGAGAAAAAAAATAAAATGTTGATATACAGGCTAAAAATCAACGAAAAAGCCAACATGTCTTACATTTTATTTTTTTTAAAAAAAGTATTCAGTTTATAGCAAAACGGATCCCTAATTTTATTACATGCTTTATTTTTAACACGCAGGAAAAAAATTGAAGTGATTGGTAAATGATTGTCGAAGGAGTAGCATTTTGAATGCACTAAGGTTTCGAAAAACACAAACTGAGAAAAACCTCTTCAAAGTTTATAATTGTGAAAAAATAATTATTATAAGCTTAATTAAACTTAAAATACCACGTTAAGATATTACTTATACGTTTTTCTTTAAAATAATTGCATTTTCATATGTTTTCAACCCACACATTTTTATAAATGATCAACTTTTAGAGAGTACTAATTGCACAAGAAAACTCAAGAAAAACTTTAAAAAAACTTTTTTTCTGTCACGACAGAAATTTTAGCTGTTTTTCTTCTTATAATATTAAAGTATTACATTTGTATGAAAAATATATCAGGAATAAGAACTGAAATTATAAAATTATTAATATAAAATGCCTTAATTTAAAAATTTTACATGCACACATTTCACAAGGAAGAAAAATTACATTATTGTATTGCTTCGGAAATATTCTGCTTTTAATACTACACATTCCTTTTTATAGTTATTATTTATATTTATAAAATAGATTTTTTTATCATAACGCATTTTTTAGCTTTTTTTCGAAAAAGGGGGTGTGGCTGAATTGCCTAATTTGTTTTCGAATGAAGTTTTATTCAACTTCTAACTTTCCGACATGCACAAGTGATATATCAATCGAAAGATAATAATGCAAAGAATAAGATTAAATGAAAATAAAAAAACGATAGGTTTGTGATTTGTAAGGTACCAAGTCCTCTTAATTAATATCTTTTTAACTAAGTGTGCGATATCGGACTGAATTGTGAATCTAATCGAATTTACTTGAACCCACACAAAAAATTTCATCGAAATCGGTCAAGCCGTTTAGGAGGAGTTTAGTGACAAACACACGCACAGAAGATTTTTACATATAAAGATATATTTGTGTGTGTGTATATCAGAGTGTATACTTTTTTCCTTAAAAAATTAACAAAAAAAAGATCCATTCACTTAATAAAGGAAATTTATTATCTTTTTGAAGTTTTCATAACAAAGTATAAGCCTTTCAAGTCCTTTTGAAATGACAGTCATTTGAAAAATATGGACATGGAAAGTAGATTTTAAAAAGTAGCAAAATGAACCATTTTCCTTTCAATTCTATTAAGACAAGCATTTTGCTTCTACATTATTTTGTTTGAAAATTATTGGAGAAATACTTATATGGACAAAAGAAGAGCAGAGAAGTTTATGAATAATCTAAATTGGTACTAAAAATCAAGGAACAATAAACGAATTTTTGAGTCAAATTTAATAGGTTAAATAATTTTTTAACTAATGCTTTTATATATATATATATATATATATATATATATATATATATATATGTCTATATTTAATATATATTTATTACTATCTTTAAACATCCTTATTTTTAACTAAAAATGTGAAATAACTTAATTTACTATATTTATTTGTGACAAACGATATTCTATATTGTACAGAAAAACTGAGATACAAAAAAAATTATACAGAAAAATAATTAAAAGGAACAAAGACAATAGAGGTATATAACTTTTGAAAGAAATAATGAAATTCTTTAATGAATGGATTCATATATATATATATATATATATATATATATATATATATATATATATATATATATATATATATATATATATATATATATATATGTATATAAACTCAGTTGAAGTCAAACTTTAGATATTTAAATATTTCTTTATAAATAAAAGGAAGTTATATTCATAACCTCTCCTTATAGATATTAGTGTTTTTTACAATCCATTTTTTGTTATGTATCTATACATTTTGAGATCCTTATAAAATGTTTTGATAATTACCAGCAATTTTTTTTTCTTTTCCTTATAATAAAGGAATTCATCATTGTACTACACAATTAGTTTCAACATAGAATTTTATTTTTGAACTAAGATTTCATATGTGTTTAGAAATATCTTGATATTTTTTAATTGAATACTTTCATGTGATTACTTTTTATTACACCAGTGCTTCTCAAACTTTCAATACTGGTGCCCCCTTTTTCGATCACAATTTTTATCGCGCCCCCCTTTATACATTAATAATGTACTGAATGCAATAATAATGCACTTTGACGCTAAAGCTACAATAGGCGATCTTAATTATAAACCATACAAATTAGTAACATAAGTATTAAATTTTGTATACCACTTTTAAGCAAAAATAAATAAAATAATAGGATAATTATTATGTTAATTTTCCTTTCTCTAATTTTAAATTGAACATATTGCAAAATCCGGTGGCTGCTTAGAAGACAAAATATAGATATCTGCTAAATATAGAAAAAGAACTCAGAGGGTCAACTTCTAATCATAAGCATTCCTTATAAAAACTTTGCTTTGCAAGACAAGCCCATGGAAGTCTTTAATACTTATTAAACTTGTTCTTAATTTAGTGTTAATTAACTAGTTATAAAATTCTCTGTGCAGCACTGATACATTAAAAGTATACCGTCTGAAGTGCCCGCTCTTTGCACGAGTTCATTTATAAGAAAATAAAACATTATTGATATAATAGCTGAATTGTAAGGAGAGCAAAGCCATGTGCTCGACAATGTTTACAAAAATGTAAAATGATCTTTTTAAAAGGGTTGTTCAAATTATAATTAGTTTTAAGCGAATTGTAATTTTAAGCCTCACAGAATTAGCATTTATAATTGATGTTAAATAATGAACAATAATATAAATTTCCGATGAAGAATAATTGTATTATTTCTAATATTTAAAGCGAAAAGACTTCAACATGTTTTAACCCGGGAGCAGGCGCGCACTCGATACGGTCGAGCGGTGTTATTGAGTCACCCCAATCCTTTTTTTTTTATAATTATTTTATTGCACACGATACAAATCGTGATTTCAGTGAATAATTTAACTAAGAGAAAGTTTGCTTACCTACTTTCAAGAACTTTTCAATTTTTCTTTGGTAACAAATAAACAGTTTTGCCAGAATTAACGATTTCGTAATCTATGTGTCCCGCGCGACCACTTCCGGGTAAAAACTGTACTCATTATGATAATATGTATGTTACTGCTTAAAAAAATGTGTAAAACGTTTTTTTTTTTTGCATGGAAAAAAGCGCAACAGAGAAATACATTACTTACAACTTCCCTAAATGAGAAACAAACACGTAAGAGAGGGGTCATAACTAACTGTACCAATAACTTAGAAGGTCATACAGATTACAGCTATATTGTGCAGTATTTCAAAAATAATGACAATGATGAATTTTTAATGTTCCTAAATTTCTTCGATTCTGGGTCTGGGATCTGTTTTTTCTCTGAAAGAGTTGTATGTTAGGCCTAAAAAGAAAGCGTAGTAAAAAAAATCTTTCATCATGGGATTACAGCAAATCAAATAAAAGTTTTTTTTATTTGGTTATAGGATCAAAGATAGCTAATTAGATATTGAAGAAGTTTTATTTTTGATGACTTAATATCGCGTGCCTAAAAATTATATCAGAGTAAAAGTGCATTTTTTATTATGTCTGAAAGTATTTTGTTTTAATTAATTCCATTAAAATAATTATTTTTAAATCTTTTATTTTCGATATGCCCCCCTCGTAAGGCTTTCACGCCCCCAGGGGGCACGCCCCTCAGTTTGAGAAACACTGTATTACACACACATGTGCGGAAAATATCGCTAGAGCTTAGAATAAGCCAAAAGTGGGAAATTAAACAGTTCAATTTTTAGCATATTTTGCAAATATATATTTTTATGTATACATTTATTCTTTTAATAATTTATATTAGTAATATCAACTGTTTATTATTTATGTAATATAATTATAAAAAAATGAAAATTATTTTCGATCCAAACTAATTAAACTGAATACCTTAATTGATTCCTTAATGAATGTCTACAATCGAAAAAAATATAAGATAGCCAGCTTGTTACAAAAAAGAAAAAGAAGCAATTACTTTTATATAGACGTATAAAAATATTAATTACGATCATAATAAAAAACATTGCTTCTAATTAAGAAATCATTGTAAAATAATTCGGACAAACCTGGGAGAATCCTCGCTAATTAAATAACTTTTCTCTCTCCTTCCCTATTTCTCTTCCCAAATACTTCTATTTCTCCCGAACGAAAAAAAAGTCTCATTTCTAGCGTTGCTAGGGTCTCATCTGGTACCGTTGCCATCCTTATTGTCTAATTATTGCACTATTACCGTTAACGAGTATCACTTCAACTCCTACTCTCAAGAAAAATCTGTAATAATAACAACAATAAAACCAAAAGTTCTTTCCCCTGGAGGTTATTTTCGCCTTCGAGATAACAAATAAGCAGCCATGGAAAAGCGTGGGGAAAATTCTATAACAAAAGCATTTTCGAATTCTTTCCAGAGGTTATTTCAAGACTTCTTCGTTTAGTAATTTCTTGATATTTCTCGGGTTTTAGTCGTTGGTATTATCTTCTTTTAGAGAGGAAAATAACGCTAGAATTCTTTAGAGAACCGTTGCAATTTGCTTCGGTAACTTTTCTAGGTAATAACCGAGCAAAAGAATTGTCATATTTGCCTAGTTTATGTCTCACGCGATGCCTTTAGCAAGCAGATGTTAGTTGAGGTGTTTACAAGAATGTATTCATTTGAAATAATTCCTCGCAAGCTTTTGATCTCTGGAAACTAAGTTTCGGAGCTCATTTATTTCTCAGTAGTATAGAATAACGAGGAATCTGGAAAAGTTTTGGATATTTGTTTTACGTGGAAATGTGTGTCGAACGGAGGTGGTTATTTCTATCATTTGTTTATTTAGAGTTATTAAGAAGGTTAAATATACTGTGACTGAAACTGTAGATCTGTTTTTCCTCGAAGAGTTTTAGAATTTACTTGCCAAATATTTTAATGAATTTACTTAGGAAAAATAGAAAATGTCGAATCTACGATTTTTAAGATTCATTAATTATGATTTAAGTTTTAGAATATTTATTTAATTCTTTATTACTTAAATAAGTTGGAAACTAATTATTCTTTTTTCCCATCGTGTTGATTTTGAGTTAAGCTGACTACATCACGATTTTTAGCTGGGAATTTATTTCACAGTTTAAATTCCCGAAGATTTTGGAATTGTTAATGCTTTCTCAAAGCAGCATTTGTAAAAATTTAATTTCTTTTTTTTAAAAAAAATAAAAAAATTATAACACTTAAATTTTGAAACAAAGTTGCAGTGTTTCCCCATTTTAATGTAAGGTTTGACTTCAGTCTTCCCTGGAACAACTAAATGCGCTTTATTTACAATTGAAATTTTAAGTGTTCTTTATAAAACTGTGTGTGTGTGATCCCCCAAATATAAAATATAAATAGTTTATGTTACATATTAAAAATAAAAAACGCAATTTCTAGCATTATTATGTTTAGTTTTATTACGAATTCTACTGAGGATTTTGAATTCAAATTAATGACAAGTACACACAAGTACAGTGGGAGTCAAATTGCAACTTTCCAGTTTCTGAAAATCTCTTTGTACATTTTAGGAAATCCATAACAATTAATGAAGTGATGAAAGAAGGATTTTTAAAATTAACTACTATTTTTTTATTATCAATTATTTTAAATTCATATAAAATAGAAATAATTTATATGGAAACTGTTTTCGCATATAACCTTGGCATATAATTTTTTTGAATATAAAATCTCTGTGAAACAATTTAAATGAAAGATGCGTTTTTGATGAGGAAAATAGCTATAAGTAAAAAATTTTCTTTTATGCTTTCTCTTTCACATTGTTCTTCATGGCCCTTTCTTCCTCTTTTAAGGGAGCTAACTGTTAGGAGAAATCTGTTAGGGGTTAATAATTTTATTAAAAGAAAAATCTGTATGAGAACAATCAGTGGAAAACATGGAAACTAGAAGATATACATATCAACATTACTACAATTTTTCTGTCTTGTTAATCAAGAATAAAATACTATGGTCAAGCTATTTTTAGGATTTTTTACTTCATCAATGGTTTCAGTAAGGAAACCAAAACACACTATCACCAAAAGTCTTCCATCTCCTGCGAAATATAGTAAAACATATACCTTAGAATCTGGTGCATAACACGCATTTCTTTTTTCTTACGAAAATCCTGAAATGTACGGTTGAAATGTTCTTATGTTTTGAAGTCCTTTATTCGTCATTAATTACCATAGGCTTTTGAAAAAATAGAGTACTTCGAGAACTACAACTTTGATTAATACACTATGCCATTTTTGTCATACAAAAAGTATTTCGATAGATATAGGGAAGCTTAATTTTTTACGTTCGTCTCTTTTTTTATTTTTCGAGCTATTATTTTTGTATTTGGCGTATAACGTGCACCTATTAATTTCTATCTTATTCTTTTCATTAAAAGTGCTCGTAATACGCCGGTATTTCATTTTGTCAATAATTAAAAATAGTTATAATTTGAACATTTGTTATTGCGTAAGATATTCCATTTCATTTAAAAGTGTGTCGGTGTGATATCTATATGAACTAGTACCAACATCACGCGAAGACAATCATTTTGGCGTGATCGGTAAAGTACTCGCGTTCGGAACGGAAGGTACCCAGAACGAACCTTCCTTCTTTCAGATGTTACAGCCAAAATGTGCTTTGAACATGTTTTCGAGATTCAGGTCACTCAGTACCAGTATGACGAATTTGAAATCATTCTGGAGCGATCTATCAAATACGTCCGAAGGTGAAACAATTTTTGTAAAAGCACTTCCCAGGGTTCCAACAAAATCACAGGAAAAACAGCTTTTATAGTGAGTGAGTGAATATTAACGTTGCGTCGCACTGTTCAGCTACACGAGGGCTTTTGGCGAGGGACCTCGTAATTTGACAGCTTTTACAGAGAAAATGCGAATTCCGAATTGTAAATCGACTGGAAAAAGTAATAAATACTAGTTGAACTTTTCTTTCTCTTTCGGCATTAAACTTCTAAGACTATTTTTTAAAATACAAATTTGATCATTCAATCTTTGAATTATATAATACTAATTTGAGATATTTTTTTTCAACATCTTAGAGATGTATCTTTAAATTTATCAAAACCATCCGATGAACATCTTTAACTATGTATATTGTTTCTTGTAGGATGGAATTCTGAAGGAACCTTTTTTAAAAAATAATATTGAAATTGATTAAGAAAATTATTTTGAATTTTCTGTAACATCAGACACAACATTCAGTAGCATAATTATGTAATTTTAATTATCGATATATCATTATATATATCAAATTCCTTAAGAGAAATATATTAAATTAAAAACTTACATTTATTTCTGACGTTGCTGTTTATTCAAGTTAACGAAGTAATTACTCTTAAACAATGTTTATTACACATGAAATATTATGAAAATTTCTATGCACAGCTTATAAAGCTCAGCTCGAGATAATTATCTTAGAAAATGACAGAAATGCATTACAATAGGTATAATGACTAGGTCAATTGGAAGTTAGCGTAAAAAATGTGTGCGAGTATCAGTGTGAACACGCGGTAGAAGTTAACTTCTTTGACTTATATTTGTTGAACTGTATAATAAAGTTTATTTTTTTTAAAGTAATCGTATGTATAATTAACAAATTTATTTTTATCATTATTATTTCAAACTGTAATTAAAAAAATATTAGGGTGAAAAAGGTTTAAGTATAAACCAAATTTTCATTTTCAATACATAATACTAAAAAAAAATTATTGTATGCATTTATAGAAAACTATCATTATTATTAGTCTCTTTCCATTATGCTTATGGGTGTTTCAATTCATACTTTTGTTATCAAAGGCTTGTGGTAGCTAAAATAAGAAATTTAGGTTTTAAACTCAATATCATTTAAGAATCTCGAAAACACTGCAACAATCATAGTATTTGATTTTGTCGTTGATATTATTCTATTATTTTGTAGAGATAAGGAGAAATGGTGTCTTTGCGTCTTAATTTTTCCCTTATTTGAGGTAAATCTGGAAGCTCAAGCCATATTGTCTTAACTAATCCTTCATCATTTGTTTCTACATGAATTAGCTTTCCAACTGCACCATTTGCAATCCATCAGTCACATCAATATTTGTGGTAATCATGTAATAAATATTATTCACATAAATTGTTTGATAAGGCAATCCATTTGTATCAATTAATGACATCTTATGTAATTTTTGATGTACGAAAGTTTCTTGTTCTTTTGAAGTACAACCAATTTATACATCTTTTGCAGTTATTGTGTCAGCATATGCATTCAATATTTTATTATTATACTCATTGACGGAATTGTTAGTGTTGAATAATGGAATATCTTGAGGACACCTTAATTCAGCTTCTTTCACAATACAAAAACGAGACTCAATCAGAGTTATTTCTATTTCATCAAGTTGCTTACCATTTCCAATTTTTGTAAGTATAGAAGAAAATTGTTGATTCGCTTGACGCATGACTTTATTTAGTTCATAAAATTTTAGATTTTGTCATAAAATCGGTCCAACGATGGTCTGTTGCTTATAGATGGATGTAAAACGAGCTGGTGATAATTGACTTATAAATCTCATATTAAAATAATATCTAATCCACCTAAATTTGACTGAAAATTTCCAGTTATTTGTTTCAATCTGGAATCAACTTTCAATAATAATTGAACACTGATCATACTTATCTCATCAATGATTATGACTTTTATTTACTTGAAAAGAGTTCTGCATTGTTGAGCAGTTTCAGAATGCAACGGAAGCAATCTTGATAAAGAAATTTTTAAAGCTGTATGAACAGTTGTTCCTGAAATAGCTACAGCTGCTTTACCAGTTGAAGCACAAGTTATATATGCATGGCAGTATCCATCATTGTTCGTATAACGATTATAAATTTCCATCAAAAGTTTAGTGATGAATGTTTTACCGCATCCGGCAGGGCCAGTAAAAAAAATATTTGAAATGGAGTTCGATATTATTATAAAAGATGCGAAATAACATGAAGTAAAAGTCCTTCTTCTGTGTGTGTGTTTTGTTAGACATTCTCACTAATTGATAGAAATCTTCTTTGGGCATTAAATTTTCTCTTTTTTTTTGCAATATAGTAAATTTGTAATAGTAAGTAGTTAGTAATGTTGCCACGTAGACGTCATTATTGAAACAAAAATAAAATTTCCATTCGCATTTTTTTCCTTCGCCAAAATCGGTGATTTTCATTTGTCTCCAATTTTTCTAGTGTAAACTCTAAGAAAATGTGAAGTGGACGTGATGAAGCAGATGTTGATTGCCAATTTGGCGCGAAACTGGTTTTCGTCACCAAACCCTTGGCTTTTCGTAAAGTCGCGTATTTTGAAAGCTTAATTTTTAAGTTAATTAAGTCAATTTTTAAGTTTACAATTTCACAAATCGATTGAAAACAATGGTAATTTTTAAACAAAAAACTTAAGAATAATTTTTTAGTAAAAAATTCTCGTAAAAAGGCTAATAGACGAAAAACGCCAAAAAAATTTAAATACCGTAATTTTTAAGCAATTTTTTCAATCTTTGTGCAGATTATGGATAATATTGTACTACACACAGAAAAAAAGTTTCGTGACATTACTTTTATAAATAACGAAGTTATTTAATATGAGGGTTGGGGCATAAGTCATGGCAACTATTTTTTTTTTCTTGTATATATGTGGATGGATCCCAAACGTATATGTGTCTTTTGGAAGTTCTGCAGGTATAGTGTGAATACAAAAGAACAGATGGCTCTGTGATAGCTGATAGTAGCGCAGCGAGGGCTGTGAAATCAGTCAGTTGGTGAGTGTCGTGTGATGGAAGTAACCCGTGTTGAGCAGCTTTGTTGCATCAGAATAACCATTCTCCGAGGGAAAAATGCGATGGAATATCACAGTGAATTAGTGGAAGTCCTTAGAAATAATGCCTTACCATACCGTACTGAAGCACGGTGGGTGTACTGTGTACAGTGTTGTCCTTCTTTTGCACCGTGAAGACCATATTGCCCTGTATACTACCGTAATAAATTAGTGTGTTACGATATTTCACAGCTATTTATTGTCCACACATGTAGTTAACACTTTGTCCTTTCGTCTATATATGTCACATTTTCCAACCGAACTGGTATCTTCAGGAAAAAAAAGCAGTTGCCATGACTTTTGTCACACACACACACACACACACACACACACACACACACACACACACACACACACACACACACACACACACACACACACACACACACACACACACACACACACACACACACACACACACACACACACACACACACACACACACACACACACACACACACACACACACACACACACACACACACACACACACACACACACACACACACACACACACACAACCCTTGTATTTACTTAAAATTTTGAGTATTTTTTGAAAGACGTAAAAAAATCAGTTTTTGGCATTCTTTTTTTAAATGACTGATTCTAAAGGAGAAAAACATGAACTTTTTTAGGGTAGAATATAAATTCATTAACGTGAAAGAAAAGAAATCGTATGAATCAATAGCGTTTGAATAATTTAAACTGATAAGTATTAAAAATAAAATAATAATTAACGGTTGATTTTAAAGACATAAGTAATGATTTTACGAATTTAAAATGTAGAAAACACATTTTCTAATAAAACCTCATTTTACTATGGAGATTCCTTTTTTCTAAACCTTACATGCGCGTATAGTAAATTCAATTAAATGGTTTTAGTTGGAGAATGTATGAATATATATATATATATATATATATATATATATATATATATATATATCCGTTTTGGACCAGGGTCTTAAATATATATATACATACTAAAGAGCCAAAAAAACTGGTACAGGCATGCGTATGGCACTGTGTTTGGCAAAGCCTATATAAGATAACGAGTGCCTGGTGCAGCTGTTAGATATGTTACTGTTGTTACAATGGAAAGTTATCAAGATTTAAATTCAGTTTGAATGAGGTGCTATAGTCGGCGCACGAGAGATGGGACATAGCATCTCTGAGGTAGCGATGAAATTTGGATTTCCACGAACGACAATTTCACGAGTGTACCGTGAATATTGGGAATCCGATAAAACATCATATCTACGACATCGCTGAGGTTGGAAAAAGATCATAAAGAACGGGGCCAACGGTGACTGACGGGAATCATTAAGCGTGACAGAGGTGCAACCCATCCGCAAATTGCTGCAGATTTTAATGCTCCTCCATCTATAAGTGCAAGTGTGCGAACCATTCAACGAAACATTATCGATATGGGTTTTAGGAGCTGAATGCCCACTCGTGTACCCTTGTTGACTGTACGACACAAAGCTTTACACCTCGCCTGGGCCCGTCAAACCGACATTGGACTGTTGATAATTAGAAACACTTTGCCTGGTCTGACGAGACTCGTTTCCAATTGAATTGAGCTGACGGACGTGTGTGAGTATGGAGACAATTTAATGAGTCCATAGACCCTACAGATCCACAGGAGAATGTTCAAGCTGGTGAAGGGTGAGTGCATTTGGTGTGATATGGGACCAGTCCAGATACGACTCTGACAGGTGAAAGGTATGTAAAAATCCTGTCTGATCACCTGCACCCCGTCATGTCTATTCTGCATTCGGACGGAATTGGGGAATTTCAGCAAGACAATGCGACCCCTACACGTTCAGAATTGCTTCGTATTGGCTCCAGGAGCACTCTTCTGAGTTAAGAGACTTCCGCTGGCTACCAAAATCCCCAGGCATGAACATTATTGAACATATCTGAGATGCTTTGCAGCGTGCTGTTCAGAAGAGATCTCCACCCCCTCTTACTCCTACTGATTTATGGACAGCCCTTCAGGGGTCATGGTGTCAATTACCCCCAGCACTACTTCAGACATTAATTGAATCCATGCCATGTCGTGTTGCGGCACTTCTGCGTGCTCGTTGTGGCCCTACACGATATTAGGCAGGTATGCCAGTTTTTTGGCTCTTCAGTATATATAAATATATATATATATATGCATGTATTAATTCAAGATGAAGTATGTAAAAATTAATTTTATAAAAGTAATTCAGCATTGTAATTTTAAATTTTAAGATTTACTTAAATAAAAGATTCTTTTGAGAAAGGATTTTAAGAAATAAACTTCATTAAATTAAGAAATTTGTAAAAATGATGTAATTTGTGAATTTTTTTGCTCGAGAGATTAAGAGATTTCTCTCTCGCCAAGAATCATATTCATTCAAATTATTTAAAAGAGAAAAGCAAAAAAAATCACTAGTAAACAATCTTTGTTTTGTGTGTGTATGTGTGCATTTCTTATATACTACTTACTATTACTATTACTAATTAATAATATTTATTAGAAAATGTTTAAAACATATTAATTTATAGCGCTTATTCTTTAATTAAATTTAAAAGAATTTTTGACGCATAATTTAAAATAAAGCTCAGTTTGATAATTTCTTTTTTTAAAAAAAAGGGAATACAGTGCTGATATTAATGATAAGTTTAAGAAAAATTAACCATTTTATTTCTATTATTGGATATAATTTTTTAAAACTTCATTTGTGTTAATGCAGAATAAAATCCTCCATATTTTAAAGCAAAATCTAATATTATCACTTAAATTAAGAGAACGATTTGAAGAATTTTATAATGTAAATAATTGAGCAGGTTTGGATTGAACCCAGTGCATTTTTTGTAGAAATTTTGCCTTTTTTTAAAAATTTATTCAAGGGAAAATTCTCAGCATCGCAACACTTATTCTACTTTTCCCCCATTTATTGTGGGGATATTTACATCTTTTGTCCAAGGTGCAAAGCCATCATTATTCTAACAGATGTGTTTGAAATGTGACGGGTCCTTTCCGCGCCCATCTGTTAATCTACTTGGGGAAAAATAGCTCTTTAATTGTTGTTTGAGTTTAAACACCTTTTCGAAGAGAGAACTTGATTCTGTGGTAATTGCAGCACTATTTAAAGTCTAGAAAAGTGATAGTTAGGGTTAGTCGTTTGTCTGCATTTGTTGTGAAATTTACGAAGTGACTATCGGAAACTGTTGATGCTCTTGACAAGAAGTCTTAGACCCGATTGATTAATTGAATATTAACGTCGATCTGTTCAGCTACACGAGGGCTTTTGGCGACGTACCACGTAATTTTGAACATTGTTCAAGTAACGTGGACGACACCTGAGCTGGCACTCCACTCTCCTAACTACCATACCCCACCAACGGGAGGCCGTTTCAGATCTCGACAGATTTAACGTGCATCGTTTGCCCTACTCGGTGGGTCTTTAGTTGTACTGGGCTCGAACTCGTCACAAGGCATGCCACGATCCGATACCTATACCAGTCGGCTACCGCAACCACGCCTTAGAACCGAATAGGAAGACTTGGAGTGGGCTGTTTCATCGAATCACACTTAGTTAAGTTCTTAATTATTTGTCTTTTAGTCTATACAATTAATTTGACTGCTCCATCGGTTCTATAATCTTGCTTGATAGTAAATTGATAAAAAATTAACTGAATTATTTTTATATTAATGTCTGTTCACATTCGGAGTCTCAAACTTCACCTGCGCCCTTAGGGTCGTGACAGAATTTTGACTTACATTTGTATTTTAATGCCAAAATTCATATACATAAACTTTGTGCAATCTTACGAATTTTCACAATTATTTCAATTCTAATCTAAGAACAAGAGTTTCAATTTGTGTCCGCTCCCCTTTGTTCTCACTTGAAACAAAACTCCTTAAGAGAGCGAACAAAACTCCGTCCAAGAGTTTTGCCTTGAAAAGATTGCCCCGGGGCAACTAATTAATTAATATATCCCCTCTCTCTAGTCCCTCTCGTACACAAAGGTAATCGAGCTCCAAGTGCAGGGAGAAAAGTAATATGATTACTCTGGCTCGACAAGATGGCGGATTGAAAAGGAAACCCCCCCCCAACAATCTTTATCATCTTCGACATCTCCATCGTGATCAAAAGAAGACGGGGATAAAAATATCGCGGAGAAGGGTTTTTAGAGTTTCGGGATGATATCATTTGGATTACTGATTGAATGATTAGGAAAAGAGATTAAAAATAATTAGGATGTGTTTATACATTTGTATGTTTTAGATTGTGTGACTTGTTTTAAGAGTTTGTCCATTGACATTAGAAAAAAGAATTGTTAAAAGAAAGCTTGATGTGGAAGAATGGAATAAGATTCAAAGCTGCAGTGCTTGAATTATAAATTAATATGAAAGAAAGGAAGAATAGTCCTTAGAAGAGATTATTGAGCATATGAAATATTTCGATTTAATAATTTAAAATTTAGTTAAAGCATGTCTTTAATAAATACGATATTCAAATTTTCATTTGAAATGAGTTATGATATTCTTAAGTTAATGATAGATTGGTGGAAGAAACTAAAATCTGTTATCGTGTGAAGCAAGTATTTGAAGCATAACTACAAAAAACAAATGTACCAAATTTTTAGTTATTTCAACGAATAATTAAGAATTATATGATTATTATTCATTTTAAGATTAAATTATACTCAGAGAAAAACATTTAAACAATTTTCTCGATGAATTTTAAACTTATTCAAAAGTTTGTGAGGGCAGACTAATTTTTTTTACATAAGCTAATAAGAAAATATCATGAAAAATTTAACGTGCAATAATCATATGATGTTCTGAATTTATTTTAGTTTACATAATTCCAAAATTCGATAAAGCTAAACGTTCACAAAAGACATAAACTGAAATACAAATTATTTTATGTAACTAAAATAAAATCTCTAAGCTTTCGAAGCATAGTAGATGTAGGTTTCAAGTTCAGATAAATGAACTAGTTAATGACTTAACAGAAATAGAAAAAAAAAATCACGAAGCTGAAAATTGTCCTAAATTTCACAACTTATCATATCTTACTCGTATCGTATAGCGTCGTAATCTTAGTTAAATTGCATCTTTTGTTACAGGATGCTCATGAAATGCATGAAAGAATTTATTTAGTCACATCTTTCAGATAAAGCATAAAACTTTTGAGACATTTTTCTATTTGATTTAAATATTTTGAGAAGGTAATTGCATTGAATTCCAAAGCCTTCGTAATACTTTTACTGATAGCAGTGCTCAGAAAAGATCGGAAAGACGTATATATTCGTTAGGGGCAATTAAAGCATTGATTGAGCAAAACGTTTTATACACCGGTGGTATTTATAAGAATAAAGTCGTATTATAGCTTTAGCGTCAAAGTATAGTATTATTGAATTCAAACATTGTTATTGTATGGGAGGGAGGCATTATGATTGGATATTGGGTCCCAAACATTAAAAGTTTGAGAAGCACTGGGGTAGTGAGAATGAAACGGCTACTGGCACTTCGCTCACTTATCAAGAACTAAACTAAATTTAATATGGCGTATTCCATCTGCACACCAATGATACACAGGAACATCCCCTAGCTCTGTGTTGGAAATCGAATGTGACCGTGGCTCCCAGACTTTTCTGGGTAAGCTAACAAGTACTGAACTGAACTCAGTGTTGCAACAGCCCATGAGGACCAAGGCCTACTGTACCTATTTCAATATAGGCGACATTAGGCGCTGGGGTGCATATGCAGATGTTTGGTCAAGTGGTAAGTCTAACACAAAACTTACAAGTAGCCCTTGAAATGTCTTTCTCATGATAGTAGAAGAAAAATCCCCCCTACCCCCACACACGTGAGAAATGCTATGATCATTCAGCTTCAACGAATCACACTCTTAGATGCATCGGACTTTTTAAAGGGGACTTATGACCTTATTATCATAGATTTTTTGGTAGTTAACAACCTTATGGAGCTGATCTGACTTATGTCAGATCGTTCGAGGATAAAAAAATATATATAATATATATATATATATATATATATATATATACTAGTCAAAATTCTCTACTAAAGAGGGAAGAAAGTTCGATAATCAAAACTGAAAAAAATTGAAATTGCAAGATAATCAGGTATAAGATTTTAGAAAGGATATATGACAAATAAAAAAAATATATAATAAGTTTAAAATATAAAAATATGAATACTACAGTATGATAAATATTGCTGACTTAGGGCAGATCTTATATATAAAGTAATTTATTTAAAAGTGGGGTTGAATATGTTTTGTGGCCAGCCAACCTTCCCCCTTTATGTTAATAATACTGAGCAAACACAAAACACACACACACACACACACACACACACACACACACACACACACACACACACACACACACACACACACACACACACACACACACACACACACACACACACACACACACACACACACACATATATATGTGTGTGTAACATAGTTATCAAATCGTTTAACCAGTGGCGTAACGGAGAACACTTGGGTCCCCCTGCAAAGTCAGGTTTTGGGACCCCACGTTGAATTTTACAAAGGGTAGGCACTTGCGTAAGTCAGGCTTTGGGCCTCTTAGAACAACCCTGCCCCCCTGCGATGCGGGGGTGTACGTTACGCCACTGCGTTTAATCCTTTCACATTAAAACTTGAATGTAAAGGTAATTATTTCTTTGAAGAAATAGCCAATAGTAGATAAATTAGAAAAACAACATTGACTCACAACGTATAGCGATCTTCCTATATTTACAGAAAACCAAATAAGGAAATAAATTTTATCGCAACAGTGTCATATTGAGGGAATTCTGTAGACTTATGAACAATGAACTTAGAAATAGAGTTAAGTTGTCAATGCCATTATCAAACTTTTGTTTCTTATTAAGGTTAAAGTTGTATTTTTAGTTTTTATAAGACTGCATCCAATTGGAACTAAAGAAATGTAATATTTGGATATTAGAAACTATTGAGATAGTGAGTGAGTTTTGAAATCATGTAAGTGGTTCGAAAATTGTTTCACTGGAGGATTTTAGTTGTATATCGGATTTCACTTATAATGAAACGAGAGTTGACTGGATCCCACTAACACTAATCACAACACACACACATATACACACACACACACAACACAAATTAGATATCTGTATTTAGAAATGTGTTAAATGTGAACTCCTTTTTCATTCTGGTATTGATCGGCTTGCAATAGTTTTTTTCAACAAATCAGAAATCCCGATGAAAGTAATATTTGTCTAATTTTTGTAGTACATTTCGTCATGTCTAATGTACTAAAGTAATGATATTTAGATTTTTTTATAAGAAAATAATCGGTTTTATCCTTTTACATCCTTTTTTTATGAATAAATTTTATATTCACAAAAATATATATTATGCGAATTTCATCCAAGTCTGATTCTATAAAAAATTATTTTCAAGGAATAAGGAAAGTATTCAGATAATTTACTAAACAATTTACCTTTTCATTACTAATTTTTCATTTCATTCAAAACATTAACCAACTATGCCTTTAGAACGAACAATATACATTTATAACAAAACCAATGTATGAAAGCAACGTGCCTCTATATGCAACAGATTTTGTAAAAAATTATTTTTTAAAATACATCTATTAATATTACAGAGAAAATTTCATTCATTCTATAACAGAGAAATGTTTTGTTATTATATCAAAAAGAAGAGCAAACATACAAAAACAATTTTTTCCAATCAAATTTATTTTTGTTACGTATAACACTTATCTGCTTTACAAAACATACAAGAAAATTTCATTTTGCAATTCTTATTTCTATGAAGTTGTCTTCTCAAACATTTAAGTAAAATTTTGACACGAAATCACTATACATAATCAAAATAACTCGTGTCCAAAACTCAGTACAATAATAATATTATCATTTCAATACGAATTATTGCATATTGTTTTTAATAGCTAGAAGTTTGCCTTTTGTCAAATACTTAGAAAATGGCACTTCTAAGCATTATCATAATTCTTTCTATCTGCATATCAAGTGAATTGTTCTTCAATTCACTTAATTATATTCTCTTCAGTTCACATCGAACCTTGCGATAATGAAAAAAGTAATTTATACACATTTTCAAACAAAAATATTTTCTTTTCGCGGAATGGGAATCCACGTAATTAATTTCTCTCGGAACTTTTCTTCTTCTTCGGCTATCAAAAGCTCATATTAAGAATATCTACAATTTGAGCCATAATGGTAGGATGAATGCGAAAGAGGAAAAAGAAGGAGATAAAAAAAACGTTCTCTCTTTCCAAAACAAAAGGTAAGCTTCTTATATGAAGCGCGCTTCAATATTCTCGAATAAATTAAATTCCACGACCGAATGAAGATTTCGAATAGCCAGGGAACCTTTTCCAATTATATTCGTTGGTTCTTTTCTTATTAGTTTGTGTCGCCATGACATTTTTCAGAAAAAGAATTAGCAAATTCATTGATGAATCAGTTTTTGTTTGAATATTTATCATGATTAAATATCGCTCTATAATTAAAGAGGAATCAACTAGAGCACAGTTAGAATGGTTTTTGAAGAGCAAAATCGAAGGGCAATTAAAACAATTCCATTCTTTCCACTAATGAGACGGAATTTAATCCTCTTGCCTTTTGATATAAGAATGAAATCAATAAAATATTCATAACAATGATTCGGTGCCTTCTAAGCAAGTATACTCAGTTTCAGAATGCTAAATAAAGGTTTTGTTTCTTTAAGATAGAAATATTTCCTCTTTAATTTGTAAATTCTAAGCAAAATTAGACTGTCTACAAATGTTTCCACTTACATTTATTTGAAATATTTGAATTTAATCCAAAGAGTTGGAATAATATGAAGGATAAATGGTTCAGAGAAAAATGTAAGGAAAATTTCGTTCAATACCTTATCATTTTCATTTAAACGAAAAACAATAAAATATTCCTGCTTTTACCAACTATTAAAATAACTTTTACTTGTTCTAAGCAAATCTTACAAAGATCTGTATTAAAAACAAAGGTATGCTTACCTAAATAAATAAATAAATAAATAAATAAATAAATATATATATATATATATATATATATATATATATATATATATATATATATATATATATATGAAACATCTGTAGAGGAGAGATATACCAACATCAGCGTTTCTCAAACTGTGGGGCTCGTCCCCTAGGGGGTGGGATAACCCTACAAGGGAAGCGAGTATATTGAAAAGTCGAAAACAAAAATTATTTAAAAAAATAACTAATTTACTGGAAGGAAGCACAAAAAAACATTCTGACATAAAAAAGAAAACACTCATTTACACTAAAATACCCTTATAAATGTATAAATACTGCACCATGTATTTCATAACTTAACATGACCAAGTTAAGAACTAGTTTAATAATTACCAGGGACTATAAGAGCATGTCATAAAGTTATATACAAAATTTAACGCTTACCTTGATAATTTGTACTGTTTATAATTAAAGTCATATTGTACCTTTACGTCAAAGTATATTATTATTGAATTCAATGCATTGTTATTGTATAGGAGGGGGTGCGGTGAAAATTATGATTGAAAATTGGGTCGCAAGTAAAAAAAGTCTGAGAAGCACTGACTTACATGTTGAGATATTACAGTATCAATACAGAGTCAGAACTTCATTGCATTATACAAACTACATCATTTCATAAACTTCAGTCTTACACTAATAATACTGAGCAAATTCCTAATGATTATAATCAACGAATATTCTGAATTCATTATCAATTGTGAAAAGAGTTAAAATTCTTAAATCATTGTTAGAATCAAGAAACATTAAAATATTCCCTGATCTCTCTCTCTCTATTATTATATTATATCAAGGTTTCTCAAACTGTTGGGTGTGCTCCCCTGGAAGGCGTGATAACTCTTTATGTGTGTGTGTGTGGGGGGGTCGAGCTTATTGAAAATTCGAAAACAAAAGGTTATTTAAAAATTATTAATCTACTGAAAGTAAACAAACGAAATATATTATGATGTAATAAAAGTAAAATACATTTACACTGAAATAATACACTAATGAATGTATCAGTACTGCGCTATGTATTTTATAATTAATTTAACAATACTAAGTTAAAAATAGGTTTATTTATATCAACGGGACTGGTTACCTGACGGGCTGGTTATATATAAAAGTATATTCAAAAATTAACTCTTATGTAGCTAATTTTTACGGTTTATAATAAATCTCATAAATGCCAATTAAAAATTATGCGATTCGCTTGTCAATGTCACCGTTTAACAGGTAGGCAAAAAAAGGGGGATACAATACACATATCCTCTGAAATAAGTAAAACCTTCGCAACACTACGAAGGCCATTTTATTGTATTGCAAAGCCTTTTAAATATTTTTATGGATAGCAGTTCACAAGAAAGATTGTACTTCGGAAAGACGTATATATATGTCCGGGGCAATTAACGAATTGACTGAGCAAGACGTTTATATACGTAAGTGGCACTTAAGAGGTTAAGATCGTATTGTAGGTGTAGCGTCAAAGTATAGTGTCATTGAATTCAATACATTGTTATTTTAGCTGCTTTGGTGGCTAATAATCCGATAAGCTAAAGTAAAAGTATTTGATAAATAAATAGTACAAATCTCTCGGCAGTAATCAAATAATTACTTGACCCAAGAAATGTAACGGTATATGCAAAATACAATATTTACATTTTGTTCTTATGTATTAAATATAATAACATGTCGATCAAAGTATAATGATGTGTTATTTTCACTTTAAGTTGTAAGAAAGTGTTTTTTATAAAGGAAGCTTAAAATGCAATATATTATTTTAAATTCAAAAATAAATAAGCAACATCACTTTAGAAATTTTTATATGTTCTTGAACGATAGGAAATATGCGAGCGCGTGTGCGTTGATACAGCCCTCTGTTTTCTCTGAAATCTATGAACTAAAATTATTACTTTATAATTAATTATACAGTTTTAACTACGTAACAAAAAATCAAGAAGGATTTTGTTATTTACAAAATTCAATCGAAAAATAGATATATGAACATAAATACTGAAGTATGTTCACTTTAAACCAAAAGGCTGACGCAATTGATTTCTTCCACCTTAAGCTTTTCAACGAAGAAAAATTAAATTTCTTGTGTACTGTTGCACTTTATTTCCAGATTCAGATCAGGTCATGGCTACTTAAGCCAAAGGAATCCCGATAGTAAAATTGTCACTAACACAGATGTAAGAAGGAATTGTTGAATGCTTTATTACCGTTTACTAACAAACGAATGCTAAATAAAAAAAGATAATGTTCATTTAAAGAATTTTGTTACTATCTACGATTTGGTCGTATTTAGTTTTCCATCTATTCCATATTTTAGTTGGCCATTGGGCAGTTCCAAAGGAAAGTCCTTTTTTCCCTAGGTCATTCCTCAAAGATCTCTTTATATTATAATTTTGATAATAATAACATAGCGTAAAGTTTCTGAAGTAGCATTAATAAAAAAATTGAGACACTCGTATGAATTTATTTCAGAGTTTTCAGCTATAACCTGTTTCATCTAGAACAACAAATTTTAAAACTCTGTAGCGTTAACTTATTATATATTTGTATACATATGTAATGATTCTCTATTTAAATTTCTGATCGGGCAAATTAAAAGAATAATGAATCACCCGATGTCTTGGAAAGAGCAGAACCACGCGCATACCCCCTTAAATCTCACACACTCATTCCTAGAAAAGCAACTTCAAGATACGTTTTCTATAAATAATTACATTTTTAGAACTATGTGCCCTTCATTTTAAAATATTATGTAAAGTTTTAACGAACTAATTCGCAAGATAAAATAAAGTAATTACGTAAGGAATTAATTATTTTATCTTTCTAATGTAGGACACAGACAGGTGCAAGATCATAATGCAATTTAATTCTTTAGTAACTTAGTTCCGACATCTTGTACTTTCAAGTAATTACTGCTCTTTCCAATAAAGCTCAAATTATAAAACTTTTATAATTAATTTCTCTTCACCTTTAATAAGAAGTTAGGCACTGACAGATATGATCGTACTCAACTATCTGGAGTTCATTTTACTTAGCTATGAACTACCGAAATTCCTAAAAATATGCATATTAAATTCAAAATACAAAGTTATTAATTACTTTCTGAGTTACTTATCTTAATTAAGATTTAAGATCTTTATAATCAAATTTTTTAAAATCACACTTTTGTGATAGCTAAAATTATTCTAAAGTGATCGGCTTTAAGAGTAAAAAAAAATTGAAATTGATGTGCTGAATGCGAGATATAATTAAAATTTATCTCTATGTACACATTAAATCTTCAAATTCAATACTCAAAGAGATCGATATCAGGCTCAACGAAATACCAAAAAGAAAATAATAACAATTTTGACACAATATGCAGAAACCCAATTAATCCCTCAACGACTACGGAATGCCAATTCCACTCTACAATAACAAACACGAGCGCGATAACATATCCAAAAATCCGATAATTTTTGCTCGTAGTTATTTCACCTTTCATCTTCCACCCTCTCTCCCTTTAAGCAAAGACAAACAAACAAAAGCGAAAAAGTTACGCGAAATCGGCGTGTGAATCCAATTAGCAAAAGTGCAACATTTTCTGGCTTAGAGAGCGAAACGGAGAATATCTCCATGCGGAAGACCTGAGAATCCGTGGAAAAATCGTCCCTGAGAAATTCCCGGGGCTCGGTATCTAGCACAGCGACAACCTAACGAAGCGGAACTAATTAAATTTGCAGTCAGACTCAGTTATGTCACACCAGGGGAGCGTTGGAGTTCTGCATTCATGCTTTACAACTTTGGATTCCCGATGAAATGGTTGCCCCCATTTCGAAATAAGTGGTTGTTGTATGGCTTAAATATCGTTTTATTACTATGGATGTTTCAATTATGGAGTCATGGTGATTTCATTTTTGGTTAGAAAATGAGATGCGATGACTGGAATAAGGGGGACAAAAGTTTATGTCTGGTCTTGTGTGACATCTCCGTTCATAATGTACCAGGAAATTCATGTGTTTAATACTTACCGTAAAATCCGCACAACGCGCGAGCACCTATTCTTTCAAGTTGTAGTTTTTAAGTATATTCGCTGTATTACGCGCACCTCCTTCTTTACGAAGAAACCTGAAATGTATATGCGCAATGCTTTTACGTTTTGAAGTAAATTTATTCCAGGTATTACTTCACGCTTCAGAAAAAAAGTAGTATACTTCTTGAACTGCAACCCTTTAAGTTCATAACGAATGTCATTTCTTTTAAAGAAAAAGTATTTCGATGTTTGAGGAAATCTAACTTTTTCCCATGCTTATCTTCTTTTTATTTTTAAAGCTTTCCTTTTTATACCAGGCGTTTAACGCGTCCCCTTAAATTTCGATCTTATTTTTTTGTATTAAAATTTATACTCAGGATTTTACGGTATATAAATTTTCAGATTCATAATCTCTAATAATACTTGGATGAATTATATATTTTTATATCAGATATTCTTTTATTTACTATAATAAAGAGACATAAAGTATTATGTGAATTATTGAAGTGACCTTGGAATCTATGTGATATCACCGATGTTAAACGTCGTATTCCAGTCATGATTGCATAAATGGCTACGGTAGCCTGCTGGTCATGGTCACAAATTTGCGGCCTTCATTGATGCGTCACGAGCTCAAAGTCACGATGCGTTACCAAAGACCCACCGTGTATAGAAGTTAGTTCACGTTAAATCTGTCGAGACTTAAAGTTTTCTCATTAGAAAATTGCGGAAGTATAGGAGTGGGGTGACAATTCAGGTGTCCTCCTCCTCACTTGATCGCGGTTCGAAATTGCAAAATGCATCGCTAATAGACCTCATGGTTTTTTTTAAGTATGTTAAAAAGAACTGAATCTCTCCAGTTTGTTCAGCGCTTAGGTCCGACAGTTTAGAGAGCGATGTTAGCTCTGGTGACTAAGTTGCATGGCTTAGGATTATGAAGTATTTCGCAAATACAGCCATTTGTTACTCTGACGAATTTAATTTAAAATATCCAAAGTCATGAATTGTTACAGGACATTCGTAGATTTTGGGAGGATTTATTCAAGGAGTGCCAAAAAAAACCCCGAGGTTTTAATTTGTTAAAAGCTATCTAATAAACTTTAGTTTAAATTTTTTCCTTACCTTATTTCGTGGTACTGTGTAAGTATTCAATGTTTCTGAGTTTCGATTTATTTTGGTATGCTCTTTAAGAATCCTGCTAGAATAATATGAAAACTAACGGTGATAAACAACACTTAAAGTGACATTTGATGTAATTATTGCTTATTTTTCCTGAACATTTACGAAGGGTTTTTAGTGAACTGACTGAGATTTGCTTCTGTTGAAAACTTAAGTCATATCATTGTTGAATGTTAGAAATTTGACATAATTCTTAAACTAATCTTGTCACATTTCAATATCACATGGAATCCAGTTAATGAACTTTTTGCTGCTCCAACTGATGAATGTTTGCATACTCTATTAATGTAACAAAACTAAAATTAATACAACATAAATTCACAGCATAAAATTTTACTTTGGATTACCTTATAAAGTTACAAGAAAATTTCCAATGCATTTTTGAAAGTGTTTTTAATATTTGTTGTATTTTCAATGTTTTTAGATCACTGATGCTCTTGAATTTTCTACCGAAACTTTTATTAATATGGAATCTTGATTATGTTACCTTCGCTTCCTATTTCCCCATTACTGCATATAAGGGTTTTGAGATCTGGAAAAAGGGAACATGCAATAATTACTTACAAGGTGCATATAGTCCAAGATAAAATAAAGTCGAGAGCTTATAACATTGTTAATATAATTTTAATATAAATGGCAATGTGTGTGTGTTTGCCCTCTAAATCTTTTCTAAAAGAAAAAAAAAAAGTTCCAATATCCCTCTATTATTTTCTTCTCTGTATTCTGATTTACCAAAAAGGTAACAGATTTTATGTGTAAAGTTAGATGTAATATTTAGATTTTTAGCATATTGAAGGTATGTTAAAGCATTTTTATTCCGTGTTTTTATTATACGAGCTGTACCATCTCATATTCTGTGAATTACACAAGAAAATGTTCGTTTTCAGTTTTCGCACGAGCATCCTTCTCCTTACGGATAAGTGTACTGCGTTATACATTACACCCTCTTCCTCCCTCTCTCCCATATAAAGGTCCTTAAGTCCCCTCCTCGATTCAGCAAATCCTAAACCATTCCCCCAAACACCCCCTACAACTCCATTATGGGGATTTAACAACTTCCCATTGTGATGAAGCGGCCTTGTTTAATCATCGCCCCCTTTGGTGACGTCATCCGACATTACATTCGATTACGATACACCCTTCTCACCTACAGACGATTCCCCGCGCTTAAGCCGGGACAAAACCTCATAGGATTAAGCTCAGAAAGGGGTGGAATCTGGTTTTTCTGGGAGGGCTGCTCACTTGGTAAGGGGTTTTTTAGGGTGTACCTTGGGGGTGTTTGAAATATTTGTAATAATATAAGCTTTTAAAAGTTTCCTAGATCGTTAATACGATAGAGGGTGATAAATGTGTTATCATCGTATAGTTTTTGAAAGGTCATATCGATTTATATAATCGATATATAGGTGATTTTCACTTGAATGAATATACATTTTCTATATTGATTTATATATTTACTACTACTGGCATGAAAAAAATTGATATTGAAGAATTTACCTAAGCAGTGTTTTTATAATTCTTTTGAAAAAGAAATGGAAAAAAACCCTTTTACATAAAAGAGTCTTTTTTCATCCTTATTTCTTGATTGTTTTGTTTGCTTGTAAGATGTCTTTTCTTTATGCGTTTGTCTGAACATAACTCATTATAGATGTCATTATGGTTGAATCTTTAATTTATAAAAAATCTTAACTAGCAACGTTTTTAATGTCTTCTTATTTTCGTCTCTATCGGCATTTCTACTGTTAAAATCCCTTATTCTAAAAGAATAACCATGCAATTTTAAATCCAAACTCAGGAAAGGCAAAAATATTCTTTAATACAATTAGCTAAAATTTTTGTTTCTGATTGTTATTAATAAATAATATGGAAATTTTCTAACTAAAGATAATGTGGATTTATTCTATAAAATCAATTATTTTAATGGATAAATTGTTTTTTCTCATATAATAACATATTTTGCAGTCATGGTTGTTTCAAACAAAATTAAAAAGAAAAGAAAAATTCTGAAGAAGAATAGAAGTTTATGAGAACATATATATCATTCGATACAAGGAGCACATTCGTTTAAATTCAAGAAGATTAACATTTGTTTCAGTTTCTTACCTCTCTGTAATTTGATAATTTATTTCAAATTATTTTTGATAAATTATTCAATCCTCTTAATAGAATTCTTGGATAGTTTCTAGAAAAAAAAATTCATAATCTTCGCCATCATATTTCAAATAGTTGAAACATGATCCCTCGATGTGAAAATATCAAATTCCATTTAGTTTATATCTGAAATAATTTTTTTTTGATTTTTTAATAATAAATCTGATTTATATTTACCAAAATAATAATTTCAATGTAGGGAGCTTTAAAAATCGTAAAAGTTCGGATACTGCATTTTAAAAACGATTCAAGTTATAAAATATATAATGAAAAGAAAACGTTTTACTCAATAATATAAAAAATTCTTTTGCAACGCTTATTCTGGATTATACAGCAGAGCGAACTCTATTTGGTCATACTTTAGACTAAAAGACAATTTTGCGGGCTTTTATAAATTATCATAAAATGCAATGGAAATTAAAAAAATAATATATTTTGAAAAATTCTTTAAAAATAAGCTGATTTATAAAGCCATATAACTTGGTATTTAAAAAATTTTTTTTTAACTAGAAGTAATCAGTAAAAGTTTATTTTTTTCCGAATGAATCATAAAAGCAAATAAATATATTATTTGATGCATATATATTAAGGAAATTTCCACTTCGCATTTGCGAAAGTTTTTGAATCAGCTTCTGTGGAAATTCTTAGCAATAGATTTTGCATATGAAAACATTTTCTCATATTCAAATTTGTAAGGAAATGTTCATGCATGTAGAAAATGGAATATTATCTACGAATTTTCGGAGGCCGGGATAGAATATGTAGGTAGGATGCTTTTCATGTGTGGGCCGTAGTTCGCCACCCTGGTTGCAGTGTATCACTTGGACTTTTTCCGTTGAGTTATGATTCATGCAGTAAAACACGTTTTACAGAGCTCAGCTGTATTGGTCTCCCCCGGCCCCGTGTTCTTAAGTAAAGGCAAACATTCTTTGCAATAAATATGTCATACTCTTGATGATTTGGTAATTCGATCTAAACTATGTCATGTTAGATTTGTAACGAGATCTTAATTTGTAAATGTCTATTTCTAAACCAAAACTGAAGATGCTGGTTTTCGATAACTCATATTATAAACAACTCAGTTCCATTGATAACATATAGTTGTGGAAGTCTAGTGGTCATGGTAATAAATTTATCGTTGTTAAGTAGCAGTTTCGAGTCCTGATGCCACTGAAGACCCTTCATGTACGTTAAATCGGCCAAAGTTCAAATTTCCACCGTTGCCGCGGTTAAGAAGTTAGGAGAGAAGTTGCCATGTCAGATGCTGTCCTCATCACTTGAACGTAGTTCAAAATTATGAATATGACCAATAGCCATCACGTTGCTATAGCGAGTGTGACATTAATAAACACTCACTGCACAGGCTATCGAAACTGTAAATTGAAAAATGAATTAAAAGAGTGAAATAAAACTCAGATAGAGACATACACAGAGTATGCATTCAGAAAGAATAGCGTACTACAGTATATATTTTACAAAGAAAGTTGTATTCTGCAACACTAATTAATATCAACGTTAATATATGCACTGTAATAAGACTTGAATTTTCAGTAATGAGATTAATCTACACAATTGTATCAATATTTTAATTCTGTATTATGATTTCACTTATGCATGAATCATAACAATTCTAAAAAAAAGTTTAATAGCATTTATACTAAGTGATCACTCAGCTTTAATGCAAGACCGAAAGTTATTCTCCTGTATAACAATTTTTTTGTGATGTCTTTAGTATAATTGTGTTAGAATTTTATTTATTTATTTGCCATTACACTTAACCCGATTTAATGATTTCCTGGAGACCGATCATTTTATTCGTTAATTTGCGGTTATTCGTTATATCGGGGTAAGAAAATACGCATTTCTGGCATTTAAAGAGTGTTTTTTTTCCAGGTATAGAAGTTTAAGTTGGCATTATTTTCCAAGATGATGACCGATTTAACAGCTGTCAAGTGATTTATTCTTAGTTTGGTTTGGCAATTCATCAAAACGATCATCAAGCAAGGCGTAGATTCGTCGAATAGGCCCAAAACGAGATTGCCGTTGTTCCCGATTTTCATAAGCGAATTTTGTTTAGCTATGAAGCGCACTTCTGGTTGAATGGCTACGTCAACAAACAAAACTGCCGCATTTGGAGTGAAGCTAATCCACAAGTGTGTGTCGAAACACCGTTACATCCAGAAAAACTGACTGTTTGGTGCGCTTTATGAGCTGGTGGAATCATTGGTCCGTACTTCTTCAATAACGATGAAAGCCACAACGTTACAATCAATGGTGATCGGTATAGAGCCTTGATGACTAACTTTTTAATTCCTGAATTGAACAATCCTGATGTCCAGGAGCTGTGGTTCCAACAAGACGGCGCAACATGTCACACAACTCGTGCCACAATCGATTGATTGAAAGACACGTTTGGTGACCGCCTAATTTCACGTTTTGGACCTGTGAATTGGCCTCCAAGATCTTGTGATTTAATACCGCTAGACTATTTTCTGTGGGGCTATTTAAAGTCATTAGTCTATGCGGATAAGCCACAAACGCTTGACCATTTGGAAGACAACATTCACCGTGTTATTGCCGATATACGGCCACAAATGTTGGAAAAAGTCATCGAAAATTGGACGTCCAGATTGGACTACATCCAAGCCAGCCGTAGCAGTCCTATGCCAGAAATCATATTTAAAATGTAATGCCACAAGATTATCTTTCGAATAAAAAAATTCATGTCAATCGAATAATACATCGTTGTTTTATTGCAATTTAAAGTTCTATACCTTTAAAAACACCCTTTACCTTGTATACATTCTATAATAAGGAACTACACACACACACATACACAGTTAGAATTTAGATACTTTTCATTAAGCAGTTGAAAATACTATTAGTGAATTATTACACACCAATTAATAGGAAATTTAAAAATACTGACTAAAAGATATTTGACAATCTTTTTCATTCCTGACTCGAAAGAGTTTTTCGATTTTATACCGGGAAGAAAATATTGCGTCATTTTTATCTTGCTGCATGATGTATGTGTTCACTGTTTCCGAACAATAGAAAATGCAAGAGTTTTGATAAGAATTTCAGGATAAATTTCTGCCATGCTTCACAAATTTTCAAAAACGAAATTTTCTTCAAATTAGCAAGTATAACAAACCTCACTCCTCTCTAGAAGGAGAACAAATGTTCCAAACTCTTAAAATATCCTTTGCGTTGTAGAGTGGCATGAGATAAAAAATGAACTTCCTGATCTATTCAAAACTAACGCGATAGTCTACTTTTTGACTCATCTGCACCTTTAAAGTCTAATAGTGGGCTGAACCCCTTCCCGCTTACGAAGAAAGTCTTTTTCAATTCCTATTTTTGCTCACACTCTCTATATATTTATTTATCTTGGTGGAATTTTTAATCGTTAATAAAGTACATTTTAAAGCACTCAACTGAGCTGCAATTTTCTATACATGATTATTTTGGATGACAATACAATAATTGAATTATAAATAATAAAAATTAATTGATTAAAACTAATTATTTAAAGAATTACAAATACAGCCACGTTGGCATCATTTTTGACGACTTGTGTTAAAACTTGAAAAAGTTTTTTTCTCACGTTTTAAAGCATTCAGTTGAACTGAAATTTTATACATGATTGTTTTGGATGACAATAAGATACTTTAATGATAACTAATAAAAGTTAATTACCACTTAATGTTGTGATTCTGTCATATGTATATACATATTTACATTAATTGTAACTATTTAATAAAATGCAGTTAAAATAAAAAATTTCTATGTTGATCTAAATAGGAATTGACTTTTTTTTTTTTATATTACTTGTTCTATTCCGGACAAAAAGGGTATGTCATTTGAAAATAATTCTAAATTTTTCTAATCCAAATAGTTAAAAAGATTTTTTTTCGGCTTTTGAAAAAATGTGTTCATTCGGGGTTTATTATTCATTAAATAAGATTTTTTGACTTCATTTGAATTGGAGGGGGGAGAAAAATTAGTGAAATAGCGAAATTCATTTCTTAAGTTTTCGGAAAATCGGGGACCGACTATATATATGTAGAAACATGGTCAAGTAGGAGTGATTTTATTTATTTATTTGCACATGTTGTGGTGACCTATTTCCAGCTGTTGAATGAAGGATGTACATTTTATGTTACATTTTGGCAGATAGACAGTTATACGATTAACCACAAACACAGAAAACAACACACAACACAAAAAAGATACACGAGTTACATTTTGACGAAGACAAAACAGACAAAGAGAGTTTTCAGAGTTCTGGCTATTCATATGAAACGGCAACAGGAAGTGTTGTGATCCTCGTGATTTCCGTGGACGGAGGCTATAATTGGTGGAAAGCTATCATTCGATACTTTCTGATGTAATCTTACTTTTAAAAATGCAAGCTGTTAACTTTCAAGATACGATTACGATTAAATTCCGTCAGGTGGGCAAGAACTAATTAATTACGCTCGAGTCCTTAAGTTCAGGACCATTACAAATTAAAACATTATTCAGGTTAAAATTATATTGAATGATTTCATATTACAGTATACATTGATATTTATATCAAGTGGCAACAGGAAATGTTGTAATCCTCGTGATTTCCATGGACAGAGACTATGTTTGGTGGAAAGCTATCATTCGATACTTTCTGATATAATCTTACTCTTAAAAATGCAAGCTGTTAACTTTCAAGATACGATTACGATTAAATCCTGTAAGGTGGGCAAGAACTAATTATTTACACGTGAGTCCTGAAGGACAGGACCAATACAAATGAAAACATCATTCAAGTTAAAATTAAAGGGAATGATTTCATATAACAGAATACATTGAAAAATAAGACAATGTACTAAAAAAATATTATTGAAAAGTAAAAAGTCCATAATGCATGTTAAAGCTATTCAAGAAAATTTTAAAATGCACTGTTATATCTTTTGAAAAAAGTAAACAACTTATGTAACTGCCCCTGTCAGACAAAATTTATTGCAGTAATTTATTCAAACGTTAAATATACCACATATAGAATTTAAAAACTTGATAAGAAGATAAATATATCATAAGAAAAAATAAGAAAATATTAAATAGCGCATTAGGATCGTAAATCATATATTCCATTTTACAAACTTAATATATTTACAACTTAAATATGCATATTTTCGTTATAAAAGCTTTCAGAATAAATCTCACAAGTCTCGCAGCACACCTCTATTATTTTCTTATAAACACAGCAGTCACTTCATAAATTTCATAAAGCTATCTCAAAATAAAATACCTATATATTTTCGTTCGCGATTTCAAAACAAACAAGATAATTTAATTCTTAGGCCTTCAGTATGAATTACTTCTCCCTTAACTCACACTTTAACAAAGTGAAGCCTTAATATTCGCGAGAACTCTCTCCCTTACAATTTCCTTCTTACCCTATTATGCAGATAGCATGATGGAAGTTTACGTGAATTGAATTTGACTTGCACCCTCTGTCAGAATGCACTTACTAGCAATGAATGCCTGGAAAAATTTTATAAGAGAAATAATTCATAAAGCCCTTTAAAGCAACCCATTGGCAGAGGGGGAAAACACCCTTTTCCCATTCACAGAAAGAAATATATAGGGGAAATTTTCCCCACTGCATCTGAAATAATCCCCTTTAGATTAGAAGCGTAGGTGAAAGAAGTTATAGGCAGAGAAAACTGCTCGTGAATCACTATTCTAGCCCCCTGTAGGGATCTTTATAGGCTATATTGTATTGTAGAGTGTAGGAGGGTAGGGAAAAATATTGTATTTTTAAGAATCTTTCTCTCTCTTGGAAGAAAGAAACTGCATTATCAGTCTGAAACAGGCTGTGTAGGTGGATGCCTTTTCTTTAAAGCAGGTTATCTAAAATAATAGGACGTTGCGGCAAGGTCATTTTTCAAGCTCAGAATCAATTTGAGAAGAATCACTCAAGTAAAAGGTTTATATTTGTGAGATATCTCCTCTCGTAGGCATACAGATGATAATAAATATGTCTTAAGGTACAATAAGTTAGCATTTCACGGTAAGAAGCATAGCAGTCATTTCTTTAGAAAATTATTATACGTTTGTTATTAAGTAAAGTACCCATTGTTATTAAGTAAAATCAATTGATAATATTGATAGGATCTAATCGATGTGCAAACATTGATTTTTACAACCAACATATATATCCCTTTTTTTTTCCCTTTGAAATATATTCTACTTAGTTAAGAAACACAATTTAATTAAAAAAAAAGAAAGAAACAAATAATTAAAAAGTCTCAATATTCAGTTTATACTCTTAAATCAGCATTTCTCATATTGTGGGAGGCCCTCCAGGGGGGAGTGATAATCTTAGGGGGGGCACGAGCATATTGAAAAGGCGAATTCAAAAGATTATTTAGAAAAAACTCTTAATTTACTGAAAAGAAGTTAAACAAAATACATTTTGACATAATAAAATATAAAAGGCACATTTACACTGATATAATATACTTATAAATGTATTAGAAATCCACTATGTATTTGATAATTAATTTAACAATACTAAGTACAAGTTCAATAATTACTAGTGGTTGTGCATGGGCTTGTCATGTGTATAATATTATATACAAAATTTAGAATTTATTTTAATAATGTGTATGGTTAATAACTAAAATTGCACACTGTAGCTTTAGTGTCAAAGTATATTATTATTGGATTTATACATTGTTATTGTATGGAAGGGGACGGCGTGATGAAAATTATGATTGACTTTTGGTTCGCATATATTAAAAGTTAAAGAAGTACTGTCTTAAAGGATAGAATTAGTGACTTAAAGGTTGATTTGATAAGCAATAGGCAAAAATTTAAGTTGAATTATTTATGGAATAATGTATTGCTTCCGCAATGAAAATTGCTCAACTATTTTAACAGAGTGAATACTTAAGATTAATCTATTTTTTAAGTTGTATCTGATAAATATGAAAATAAAATAAAAAAAAACGTAATTTTAACATTTTATGCTAAAAGTAAGTATAAATAGTTTTAAATGAAGCAATTGTTGTGATAAAAATATTCATAATGTTTTTAACAGGTATATTTCTACAAAACTTGCATTTCATTGTTCTAAGAGCTTTTTTCGAAAACATTTCCTAAGATTCTTTTGTCTTATCGGTATTTGAAAAAAAAAACTTCTTGAGTTACATTTTACCGTACCGGCATACAAGGTTTTTTCAAGATTTTCCTATCTTAAAGGTTTTGAGAAAGAAACAAAAACTTTTTTTTCCCGTTGGCCACGTTTCAATCTAACGTGGAAGCCTTCTTACATCCCTTTTCTGTCTCCTACAAATCCCTGCTTTCATAAAGCCAGCTCCATTTTGGTCAGAAAAATCCCAAAAAGTATTCAGTATTCTTTTGTTAGATGTCATCTAGCGTTTACCATTTTGCGCAGCAAATATTGCTGAATAATTTTTAATGAGATCGGACCTAGAACATTTTAAGCACATTTTCAATAGCTTGTAATCTATTTTCATGAAAATATTGTCATCTAATAAAAATATTAACTGATGCAATTAATAAAATTGAAATCGTGAGAAATGATGGCTTACGAGTCCTAATGCCAGTAAAGACTTATCGTGGGGGTTGGACTAATACATACTTCAGGGATGGCGAACCAGTTGCACGCGTTCCATTGATGGCACGTGACTACATATTTTGGGCACTCCAACGATCAAAACGGTTTGCATTTTAATTGAAAATAACAAAGTTCACTATGAAGTACTGCGAACAAATGCGAGTGATTATTCTTGCTGCCCACTTGTTTGTTATTGTCTTACCTTAGTTATGTCGTGGGCTACACTTGCTAATGATGCGAAGTTTGTCAACGCATAACATAGTAAATTTCGTTGACACAACTTTATTGTAAAATTTATTTGTGCTATATTTACGATGTTTAACCGTTATTTAATATGGTTAGTTCAGTAAAAAACAAGTGCGAAATAGTAAGCGTAACAGAGAATTTGAAATTTGGTGGACCGAGAAACCCGGCATGATTAGAAAAGGCGACAAAGCGGTGTGTGTTTTATGTTCTGTAACAATTGTAGAACAGTCTGTTAAACGGATTCCAGACACATTTAATAGTTTGAAGAAGCTAGCTCATGCTATTTTAACCATATTTTCATCTACCAATGTTCATTATTTTAAGAGATGAATAACTTTAAAGACTCGCTTAGAATCCCTTAGGCAGACGACTCCAATTCAGCACGCATTCTGCTAAAATGAACATCTTACAATCCTAATTATTTGTCATCAAATCTGTAACAACAGAAGTCTTACAAATGTTACTTAAGTTTGAATTACACGTATAGCTAAAACATTCACTACTAGACAGTACAAAACGTATTTCCCCCCTTTTTTCGAAGTAAACAAAGAGTTTTGAGAGTTATAAGTATTTAATTTTATAATATTTTCGCAATAATCACAAATGAAAATTATTTGAAGGCACATCTATACTTGAAAAATCATTTCTTACGGGAGTTCACCCATGTGATAAGTTCAAAAAATTAAAATTTTTTTTTCAGAAATTGCTTGCTTGACATGTCTAGAATACGGTAGTAAAAGGATTTTTCAAAATTCGAAGTCGTTTTATAAAAAAAGGTGTTAGAAGAGCAGATGTTCGGAGCGCTGAGTTGGCAATTGAAGGCTAGGCCTATTGTGTACAGTTAACTTCATACCATTGACCCTTTTATTGAAATATACGTTCATACAAGTATAGAGAAGTTTGAAGAGGTTTAAAAGGAAATATATATATAGTTATAGAATATTTAGTCGAACTTGTTTTTGTCTTGTTTTTGTTTAGCTTCAAAGTGCATCGCTGATTGAGGGTAAGTTAAGATTTTCATTGTTTTAATCGGACTTGAAAATTTTTTTAAACGCGTTTTCCTCAAAACTGTGTTTTTCAAACATTCCTCTTTTCTTTCTCAAGTACGGTCTGACCGAATGGTTTCAAATATATAGGGTAGATTCAGTATATATATACGCACCAAATGGACTATGATCATTCCAAAATTCAAAATACACTCTGTCGCAAAAAAATATATGCACCCAGAAGAAATCAAGCTACAATCACGAAACTCGGCAAGAATGTAGTCTGGTAAGAGATATGCAAATGATTAAAATTTCGAAGCCAATGAGACAAGGCTAAGTGTGCTATGCGCATATTAGTTGCGCAACTGGGAGAGTTTAAAAGCATGAGTACGAGCGCCGTACGGCTATCCAAACGAATCTGATGACTTTGATAGACGATATTGAGACTTAGGATGCCTCTAAGACGTAACCGGCGGCAGTACGAGCAGCTGACGGACTTTGATAGGGGCCGTATAATAGGCCTCAGAGAAGCAGGTTGGTCGAATAGACGTATCGGCCGCCACCTCGGTCTGAGCGATATGGTAGTTGCTCGGTGTTGGCAACAGTGGATCACAGAAGGTAGAGTGTACCGTCGCGGAGGGTCAGGACGTCCCAGGAACACAAATGATCGCGAGGATCGTGCAATCAGAAGAGTGGCCACTTCGGCACCAACAACGTCGCTAGCATCGATTCAACGCCACTTACCTCCTTCCAGACATCCAGTGCCATCAAGAGAAACCATAAGGAGACGACTGACCGAAGTTGGCTTGAGGAACCGACGTCCGCTAAGACGCTTACCACTGACCCCACATCATAGGCAGTGTCGACTGGATTTTTGCCGACCTCGGGCAACTTGGAGTGTGACAGACTGGAGACGTGTCATCTTCAGTGATGAATCCCGATTCAGTCTCATTGATGATGACCACCGCACACGTGTCTGGAGGCGCAGCGGCCAGCGGTCCGATCCGGCATTTATTGTCGAGCGGCATACAGCAATTTCACAAGGTGTGACAGTGTGGGGAGCAATTTCTTGGGACACACGATCATCTTTAGTGGTCCTTCAAGGCACTTTGACAGCTCGCAGATACGTGGACGATATTTTAACGCCGATTGTGCTACCCATGCTATCAAGTCGCCCAGGTGCCATTTATCAACAGGATAATGCTCGTCCACATACTGCGCGACTCTCCCAACAATGTCTTCAAGGATATGACGTCCTACCATGGCCTGCCAGGTCACCAGATCTTTCGCCAATAGAGCATGTCTGGATGCGCTGGGAAGGCAACTGCAGCCGTCCCGAGATACAGGAGAATTAACCACGCAGATGCAAAGACTATGGCAGAATCTTCCACAGGGGGTCATAAGTGATCTAATTGAATCGATGCCACGCCGAATTTCGGCTTGTATAGCTGCCAGAGGTGGCTTTACTACTTACTGATTTTTAACCTTTTGCAAGCTGTAACCGCTTAATAAAATGATATTTTGTTCTGAATTTTTAATCATTTGTTTATTTTCATATACACTACATGCATACCAAATTTCGTGAATGTAGCTCAATTTCTTCTGGGTGCATATATTTTTTTGCGACAGAGTGTATTTCTTTTTTTTTATAGCAAAAAAATACCAAAAAAACCCATGAAATTCAAAACTGTTTCTTCACAGGTCTACCAAAAATCCAATTTTTGATATTTCAATCGAGTATAGTCCATTCTGTGAATTTAAGCTTTTAGATTAAATAGGCGTTAATTTTTTTTATTTCAGATACACCAATTAGCCGGAATCGTGGAGGAAATGAGCATCTAATTTTACGAGGTGGGTGTGTTCTGAGCGCTATAACTCATGTTCTATTGTATGTTTTTTGCTAAACATTTATATACATACTCTTAAAATACGTATAAATAAAGGATAAAAATTTTTAAATTCTACCTTTTTTCTGGTGATCAAAAAAAAAATCCCCAAAAATGCTTAAAAAACAGGCTGTCGTATGGGTCAGCCCCCTTAAAGAAAAAAAGGTACGTTGATCCATAAAGTACACAAGTGCAACACTCCTGGCATACTTACTCTCAAAGCTTTAACATAATAAAATACGTTTCAGGAGTGAAGCCAAAGCTCTAATATGCTTCTCGCCTTTTGTGACAGGGGCTTATATTTACGAAACTTGTTGCCTACAGCCATTGTGTTGCTTCCGAAACATTGAAAAGGGATCAATTTATATTTTAAATATAAATTAATTTTATGATTGATGTTGTTATGCTAAAAATTCAAAAATTTCGTAACGGGAATTAGCCATTTTGATCCGTTTCGTCTGAACTTATTATCTATCATTATTTATTATTTATCATATTTGTGTTAGTTTGACAAACTAGTAGCAAAACATGCTACTTATAATCAGAGCTATTTATAAGATTGATTAAGACTTTTAAAGATTTAAAATTATCAATAAGCAACGAATACATGGTTAAATATAAATCCCATTATTCTATAAGTGTTATTATTTCAAAAATCGTTAAAAGGGCTTAAAGGAATAAGATTTTATTGGATATTTAAAAAGTGAGCTTATGAATACTAATGTTTATTTAATAAAACCAATGAGGGCTTTGTAGGTTTTATTTGTGATATATTTGGAATAATTTAAGTATTAAAATATATTTTTTTACCGTTATAATAAATCCAATCGTTACTATCACAATACATTTCAATTCAAAAATAATCTGATATGTCACATTCAATATATTACACAATGATGACTTAAACAGCGATGAGCCTCCCTCTCACCAACAAAAACTGAAAACTGAATTTCCATTCTCATTTATTTGATAAAATTTAGAATGACAATTAAATACTATATATTACCGTGAAAAATGTGGAATTCATTCTTTGCCTTACCAAAGGAGTTTCGGAACTTTAAAAAAAGGATTTGTATAGGCAAAAGGAAAATACTTCTACATATAATATTTAAGTAAGAAGTTTGATTTTAATGACAAGTTTGGTGTCAACATATTCCAAGTCACTAAATTTGGCGACAAGATACAAGCTCGAGGCAAATACAGATTAGAACTAACCGGTGATCAGTGAAATATTTTTGATGATCCTCAGTAAAATTAGGATTAGCATGATTATCGGGTGAGATACCTTTAGAAGAGAACCTGTAATGGTTTCCCAACCTATATAAGGCTGATGCAGTGAAACAACATTGGAGTTTTGGTGCTACACAGCAACTGTGTGTTTCATTTACGTAATGAAATACCGTGTTTACGGAATTGTAATGTTGCGTTTTATTTTTGCGTGGGTTTTGTATTATTGTGGATTTATGCATGCGTGATAATTGTTTCCTATTACAAGAAAGTCTACTGTGTTTATTAGAGAATTCAAGAATACACATCTCGAATTTTTTAAAAAATCATTGCGATGAACTTTCTTGCATTTGCAAGTCGATTAATTATGTAATAATAGTATGAAAATCTAGTATCATATAGGGCATATGCCCTGTATATCCATTCAGCATATACAGGGTGATTCTAAAGACATAGGACAAACTTTAAGGGGTGGTAGAGCTCAATAAAACAAACAAGTACCGTGTTGAGACACTAATAGAAAACCTTAAAACATTAAAATAAAACGTCCATTAGCAGCATACTTAACGAGTGATTGCATCCACCAACAGTCCAATATTAGAACTTTTCAAATAGTTGGTTGACTGGCATGTAGTCTACATGTTACAGCCCTTGTACTTGTGCCGGCTGTTTTGTCCACATGGTCCGAGATGACTTTGTAACGGGTACTATTCGGGTTTCTCAGCTAATCCTCTTGGGGAAACTGTTCTTTAACAGTGATTTTAGTTTAAAAACAATTTTTCTTATAGATGACTTGATTTTATGCAAATGTGACTACCATTTAAGCAAATGTCGTTCAGTAGGTGAAGTTAACGGTTAATCATTGATCGTTAAGCGTGAAATACAAGTATCAGAAAAGGTGAACAGTGACAGGGAGATCTTGAGATTAATAGTCGACGAAGAATCCACTATGAGCTGTGGAAATATACAACTTTGGAGCTGACCGAACTATAGGGCTTCGAGAAAGATCATAACGAGGAGCTTTAATTGCAAATAAGTGAATTTCAAAAACCTTGTATATCCTGTTGGAGGTTAGGATTTCAGATTGCTCCAAGAGTATAACAAAAAAATTGCATATTTCATAAAGATAGAATAAAAGTAGCTATTTTTATGATCATGTCGGCTTCTTTTCCGAACCCTCTCCCACCTGCGACCTTCAGTCGAGATAACCTTTTCCCGGTGTGTTTGTCGTACAGTCTTCCACCTACCCCTTTCATGAGTAATGGCGATAAATGAACCATTTTCACACAGTTGTCGATGTAATCACCGAAACATTTTGTGGTTCGGCAAGCGTCTACTTGGAAAGCGTTCGTGATACAGTCGTAGCGTTGGTCTGCCGTTACCACCAACGGCACCATATATTAGATGCATGTCTGCCTTTTTGCTATTAGTAAAATCACCCATGAGGACCGAAATCTCAAGCGCAAATGCCGATTTTGGAGGTGCAGCAGATCACTTTGATGTTTTTAACTATTGCCAATACTGTCAGCCAATCACGTTTTAAAGGTCGCCAAGCATGCATGATGGTTGGTTGCTGCAATTTCTAAAACTGTTTTAACATTTTCTCTATGGAGTCACTCGTTAAGTATGCTACTAATGCACATTTAAAGCTTCCGTTAATGCGTTATTTGTTCTTTTTCTGCCTCACTAAGGGACACTTCCACTCATATATTCCGAAACAAAAGTTGTTTGTTTTAGTGAGCTCTACCACCCCTCAAAGTTTATCCCATGATTTTAGAATCACCCTGTATATATTCTAAATGATATTTTAAAAGTTTAACATTCTAAACGCTTACTTTAAAATACCACCAGAATCTTCATTTTGTGAGGTTTATACAATAAAATTAAAACCTACTGCGCTCGTTTGTTACTTTTAGGAAAACGAAATCAAGCGTTGATACGAATCCAAATTTTTACCTGGAACGTTGTAACCAACGCTACGTATTCCCGGCTTAGATAACAAATGACCTCCTATGAAAATCGAAAGCTGAATTTCATCATCATTCATTGAAAAAGCTGGGAATGACACCTTGAGTGAGGCATCTGCAAATTCCAGGATTGATTTATACGAGCTGAAAAAGAAGCTCGCATCATTAAACTTTTAAAACATATTTACTCTTCGATGCTTCGCAAAATGGATTACAAGTTTTATCGAAAGAGAAAAAAATATTATTAGGTATCTGAGCAAAGTTGAGGAAGATTAATGTTTTATTGATGTGCAGGTGTCATTGTAATGGGAGAGTTTTTCGTACCTTCTGATATTTGATGTTTGATAATTGGAGGTTTTTGTGCCTGTGAGATAGTGGAAAAGTTATTACGAGTGTTTAATTTGATAATTTTTTAATGGGAATTTAGTAATTCATATATGCGGCAATATCTCTAACTTAATTTTTTCTAATTACAAACAAATACACATACCGTATTTACTTGAATCTATGCCACACTATTTTACCAGTGTTAATACTATTGAAAATCGGGTGCAGCTTAGAATCGAAAGCAAAACATTTGTTGGAAGGGGAAAATTGAATTTCCACCCTTTCAAAAAGAAAAATGTAACCGTCCATTCTGGCCACTTGCTTCGATGACTCCGAATTCCGCAGTTTATCTTTAGTATTCAGACTATCTTTAACACCCCATTGTCTGTTCATATTTAGAAAATATTTTAGTATAAACTCTCTCTCTCTCTCTCTTTCTTTTAATCGCCGAAACATAAAATATATCGGTAACGGCATCAAGACGAGTTCTGTATGACATAAGCATGAAAAAGGAGGCAATTTTATAAGTAGAAAAACCGGAAGCAGAGTAGCGGTCACTGAAAATTTGAGATGGATGAAACAAATGTACTTCGATGGCTTAGACAAAATCATATAATTTTTGTTTGTTAGTGTGTGTTCAAAAGTTTTCAATTTTTTAAAAAAATGTTGCATAAGAAGTATGAGAAATGGTGACTTCGGCACCAATTTCGAAGTCCGCAGTCACAATGGAAGTGACGAGTCATTTTCGAAACAGGATACTGACGTTTAAAGTAATTATAGGTTCATGTATGCATTTGAAAAGTTTAATATTGGTAAAATAAGAATTATAAACATTAACTTTTAATTATTTCTTAATAATTTTGTTTAGTTTCTTTAGTATAGGATATTGAAGAACCTTTTACACGTTTCTTTTATTTGTTCTCAAAAATTTGTAGAGAATTGGGGTTTCGGCTTAAAGAATCAATGGCGGCTTAGATTAGAGTAAATAGGGTATTCAGACGTGATCAATCCTTTAAACAGAAAATTATAAGTATTGTAATAATTATCATGGGAAAGACAGAGTTTTTTTTTGTAAGAAGCATGCTGCAAATTTTGTTAAGTATACTTCACAATACATATGACATATTAAAGTCCCAGGTTTGTTAATTTTTATATTTATACCTACGTGTTATCAATACATCCTTAAATACTTAATTCCAATTGTAACAAACACTCATTTCATAGATTTATAAATGTTCATGCAATCTTCTACAATACTCAAAAATTTATTCGAAGCAATTAAATTTTTTTCTTGTGATTGAGATAAAGTTTTATGTATATATTTTGATTGAATGAAAATATATGAATTAAAAATAACACGTAAGAAATATTATTTGATTCGAAAAAAATCGTTAAGGTATCCGACAACGTTCGGAACCATGATTTTGCAAAAGAGCATAAATGGATAATTTTCATGATATTTAGTGTCACTTAGATCAGAATGCATATATAAAATTGTTTTAAGGTTATTTTGGCAAAAAATTATTGAAATACAATATTTTGGCAAAAAATTAACATAGAATAATCTTTTTTCCAAATGTTCTCCTTTTGAGAAAAATGTTGCTATTAGAATAATATTTTGCCTGTATATAGCTCAGACCTCTCTACCGAGGCTCAACTAGAATTTTTGAAATATAAAACTTAGAAGTGGGTTTATTCATATTTTACGACAACACAGCGGAGCAATGTTAAGAAAAAAACGCCAATATTTATTTTAATTGGTGGTAACTCAGAAAATAATGTGATTTTTTCAAAATTTCTAGTTGAGCCTCTGTAGACAGGTCTGAGCTATATACAGGCAAAATATTATAATAGAACCATTTTTCACAAAAGGGGAGCATTTGGAAAAAAAGATTATTCTTAGTTAATTATTTGCCAAAATATTATAATTAAATATAATTTTTTTTTTGTTAAAAAAAATGTCCTTAAAACAATTGTATGAATGTATTATAATCTGAGTGACACTAAATATCATGAAAATTATCCATTTATGCTTTTTTTTAAATCACAGTTCCGAACATAGTCGGATACCTTAACTGGATGACTATAGTGTCCTTTCTCATTTCTATACTTGGAATCCATCAAAACTTAGAATAAAGCAAAAGACAGTTTTGTTCCCCATTTTTATTTTGACATAATTGAAAATGCTTAGGTAAACAAAATTTTCTATATTGATTTCGAAAAATCCTATAGATGACATTAAAATTAATTTACTTTTCCATAAGTTAATTTACCTCTTTGAGATTCATTTAAAAATGATCTTTGTAGTACAGAGTGCAAATAATTTGAAATAAATGCTGTACTTAATTTGTGCTTATTTTTACAATTAGGAAAAGCATTTAATATTTAACTGTCAATTTTTTCATCCTTCTTGCGTGTACACATGAATAACTGATTTTCATACTCTATCCTCTTTATAGTAGACCGCAGTAACAGTAGGTTAAGGTTGTTCTTATGTAATATTTAAGGTATCCGAATACGTTCGGAACCATGATTTTAAAAAAGGGGCATAAATGAATAATTTGCATGATAATTAGTGACACTTAGATTAGAATACATGTATGAAATTGTTTTAAGGACATTTTGACAAAACAAATTATTTAAATACAATATTTCGGCAAAAATGAACTTAGAATAAACTTTTTTCAAAATGTTCTCCTTTTGTGAAAAATGCTTCTATTATAATAATATTTTGCCTGTGTATAGCTCAGAGCTCTCTATAGAGGCTCAACCAGAATTTTTGAAATATATAAATTTATCCGTGTTTTACGGCACACAACAAAGGGGAGAAATTTTAAGAAAAAAACCTCCGATAATTATTTCAATAGGTTGTAACTCTGAAAATAATGTGAATTTTTCAAAATTCATAGTTGAGACTCTGTACAGAGGTGTGAGCTATATACAAGCAAGTTATTATTATAATAGAAGCATTTTTCACAAAAGAAGAACATTTGAAAAAAGGGTATTCTAAGTTTTTTTTTGCCGAAATATTGTATTTAAATAATTTTTTTGTCAAAATGTCCTTAAAACAATTTTATACATGTATTCTAATCTAAGTAACACTAAATATCATGAAAATTATTGATTTATGCGCTTTTTTGAAATCTTAGTTCCGAACGTAGTCGGATTCCTTAAGAATGAAAACCAAAATGAGGACACTTTTTCAGTTATAAAAGTAACCATTTCAATATAAATTGATATATTTTTGTAATATAAAATGAGCGGTATATTTCGTCTCCTTCAAAGAAACGTTGCACGAGTTTCAACTTTATATGTTAAAAAGAGGAAAATGCTTATTTTGAAATACTTTCAAACTTTTAAAACACTGTATTTTTAACAGATCTATCGAGTGATATTACGAATTTCCTGTAAAATTAAGACTCCTGAATCAGCTTCGCTAACACACCGGAATTTTCAAACAATGCCGATTTATGAGTTCGTGAATTTGACCACTGGACGATTTTTTTTATTTGGTTTTATTCGATATAAGATAGTATCTTTTATAGAACATATATAGTTTATAGAACAGTGGTCGGAAATCTATGGTACACGTGTCACATGTGGCACCCGGTACAACTCTCAGTGGCACGCTGCACCACTCTACAATACATGTAAATGATAACTCTAAAGATAAATTTACAACTATTTTGTAAATTATCGAATGTAGTTTCCGGAGGGATTTAAATAATTGAGGAGAGAAAATTGCATGTGTACTCTCTCTCTCTCTCTGCTTTCCGTTTATAATTCTACATATCTAAATAAAAATTCTTTCCTCATATGAAAAATATTTCGAGTCTGTAAAGAAATTGTTTAACAACTGACTGCTCAGAATCGTGTCAAATTGAAAATCACAGAAAATACCCCTTATTTTGTGATACGGAAGTGGACAATAGGTTCGCATTGCCGTGGTAGCCAAGTGGTCAATGTATCGGAACTGGCCTGGCCTTGTCACTAGTTCGAGCCCAATACCATTAAACACCTGCCGTTTGGGGAGCGATGCACGTTAAATCTGTCGAGAACTCAAACGGCATCCCGTTGGTGTGGTAGTTTGGAAAGGGGGTGCCAGCCCAGGAGTCGTCCCTGTCCCCTGACCATGGTTCAAAATTACGTGGTCTGTAGCCAAAATCCCTCGTGTAGCTAAACAGTGTGACGTTAATATTCACTCACTCAATGGGTTCGCACTAAAAGTTTTATTTACCTTTTTATTTAACTATAATGAAGGAAATACTTATATTTCATATATTCTCGATTTCTTATTTTAATAAATATGTTTATAAATAAGTAATATTTACGTATGTACAGTTTTAATTATTTTCTTTTTTGTGGAAGAAATAGTTACATTGTATGCTATTTATTTTTATGTTAAGAAATAACTTTATATATATATATATAAATGATGGAAAATTATTATATAACAAAGCTGTACAAATATATTTTTTACATTTACTCTCTTACTCTACATGAATTATCGCCGGAATCGAATTGTTTCAAAAATGCCCTACTGTGTCACACGGAATCATATTAGTAGATCGGTTTTGCAAGCCACTGCTAAAATATTACCGATCCCTGTTATAAAATATTAACAAGGATCAGCATAATTTTAAATTTTTGTCATAAGTTAACACCATAAAATCTAATATTTCACTTTAAAATTTCAGCAAGAAAGTCAGATCTAGATAGCCAATTACTAGATTACTAACAGCATGGTGCCATAGTCCACATTATAGTCTTTCAACAAATAAGGCCTCAAACTATAACGTTACATCTACTTCCATGATTTTAAATTACTGTGAGGTGTTACCCCTATAGGAGTATATCCCTTCTAAAACTTTATAAGGCTTTTAAATAATTAGAAAGGAAGAAATGTGATATATATAAAAAGATAATGAAAATTACTTCAATATTCTAAAAGACAGAGAGTATCCCTATTGTTGTTAATTTATCAACTTGCAAAAAACCCTCAAAAACTTTCTTTTATTATTTTAATTATACGAAATTCCAAACGTAAGTATAGCATGAATTAAAATTAGTATAGTTGTCTTTCCATATACAAAAGCATACATATGCATTTTAAATTATGAATTTCTTCGTTTCATTTTCTACTACAGACATTTTCTTCGTTAAGATATGAATTATGCATGACCCAAGGCAATATCACTTAAACAATTTCTGGAACATTGTTCTAAATTAGATACAAAAATCTCGACTTCGCTACCAGCCAGAGTGCTACCAATTTATTCTGCATAACCTTTTCCCTTTCGAAACAACCAGACACGACAATCCAATAACTGAAATGAATTTTCAAGACCTAATATAAAGCAATGCACATAAACTACTATTATTCAAACCGCTACGTCTCAACGATTTCAAATCGGCGAGCAAATCATTACTCAAATCTGCCGTCGCCCAACTGGACACATTCGAAAGACCAAATACTTTCGAAATCATCAGATATTCATTATTTCTGAAAAGCGCCCCCATTTGCCGGCCTTAATACGTGTCTGCTACCAAAAGCGACAAGGCATCCCGAAATTCCTGGCGTTTGTGTGAGAACCTGCAATTTTTCAGGCCCCCTCCTCTTCCACATTCCCCAATGCGCCGCTCGTGTAACATTCCGAAAAGTCGTAATTTGGCGGCACCGCTGACGTTTATAAACTATTTTCCTCGCCAACGCGTCGCATTCTTGGCGTTCGTACGGTGTGTTGATAATTGGAATTTGATACGCGAGAAAGTACCACTTGCTCATCTGGGTTTTGATATTATGTGTATAATATATTTGATAATGCTCTCTGTTTCACTGAAAATATTTTAAACTGGAAACGATGCAAAACTTCTTAAATGAACGCATATTTATATGGAATAATTAAAAATATATTTTATGATACTAGAAAAATATTATGAAATAGGTGAGTGGTACTTTTCTGCGAGGCCTCAAATTCAATTATCATTTTCCCAGGAGTGTAGAGACAGTTTGATACCCACCAGAGTCATATTCAGTTCATATATTATTTTACTGTGATGAAAGATACATGTTTATTTATTTATTTGCTTAAAACATCACATCCATAACCATTAATTTTTAGATCCCAAGGCTTTAAAATTAGAACATTGCAGCTTTTGTTAATAATTTACAATGGATTGTAAATTATGCACTCAAAGTCAGTTACTGATTTACAAAAAAACTTTGATTACGCGTGAATAATGTATTTGTTAATTTAAAGTCGTGACCAAGAAATAAACTGAATATTGGAGAAGATTACTGCAGTGGTTCTATAAATGAGCATTAACCTTGCTAGTGTACTTAAACACTGGGGTCTCACTTCAGACTGACCACCTGATTGGGACATCTGCTCATTCACCTCAGCGCTTAATGGTCACGTACACTGGGATGGGCACATCAAGCTCTGACCCTCATGAGCTGTTGCACCACTGAGTTTGAGTTTATTGGAAAAGATACCTTTTATTTAAACGTTAAACCCTCTACTGTATAGAAACTGTTTACTAAGGACGTAGTAGGGTTGGTGGTGACAGACTTTGTAATGCAGTTATGGACCAAGTGATGAGGGCAACACTTGAGCTGGCACCCTAATTTCCAAATTTCCGCACTACATCAATATAAGGAGTTTGATACTCGAAAGATTTAACTTGCAGCAGGTATCAAAGTGAAAACTATAACATTAATGTAGATATAATTAAACACAACTCCTCTACTACGTTACTTTAATTGTTCACAAAAAGAGGAACAAATAATTCTTCAAAAACTAGGCCATTATTTAGCTACATGAGCTTTTACTGAATTCTTTGTTTTATTGAAATGAAACTTATGTACGAATAAAGAGATCATAAGTAAGAAATGATAGATAAGGATTTTGATATTTGTTTTTGATGCAAGCATCATATTTTAGAAAAGATTTTCTTAGAAATCAAAAAATAATATATTTTTAATAAAACATATGCGTAGAGATTACCATCATTGTTTTGATGCTAGAAAAATTTTCCTCTGTCTTTTAAGGTATCCGACTATTTTCGGAACCGTGATTTTGCAAAAGCGCATAAATGGATAATTTTCATGATATTTAGTGTCACTTAGATTAGAATGTATGCATAAGAGTGTTTTAAGGACATTTCGACAAAAGAAATTTATTTAAATACAATATTTTGGCCAAAAATTAACTTACAATAATCTTTTTTCCAAATGATCTCCTTGTGTAAAAAAAATGGTTCTATCATAATAATATTCTGCCTGTATATAGCTCAGACCTCTCTACAGAGGCTAAACTAGAATTTTTGAAATATATAACTTAGAAGTGGGTTTATTCATATTTTACGACAACAGAGGGGAGCAATTTTAAGAAAAAAACGCCCATAATTATTTCAATTGGTGGTAACTCTGAAAATAATGTGAATTTTTCAAACATTCTAGTTGAGCCTCTGTAGAGAGATCTGAGCTATATACAGGAAAATATTATTATAATAGAACCATTTTTCCCAAAAGGAGAACATTTGGAAAAAAGATTATTTTAAGTTAATTTTTTTGCCAAAATATTGTATTTAAGTAAATGTTTTTTGTCAGAATGTCCTTAAAACAATTGTATGCATGTATTCTAATCTGAGTGACACTAAATATGACGAAAATTATCCATTTATGTGCTTTTTTAAAATCACGGTTCCGAACGAAAGTTTCAATACATTGTCAAACTTCTTATTTTTATTTTACTAATTATTGCAAAATTAATAAATCTCTAAGATGACAAAAGTTAAGGAGTTTAATTTGTACTTGAGCTTTAAGGAAATACTAGATACTTATATTGGATAAAGGTATTGCCAATCTCATCAAGATGAAAGCACACACATAATATTGCAAACATAAGCACTAATTGTATTCAATTATGGTAATAAAATTCAAACACATTTGACAGTATTGAATACATTTGGTTATAACCAAGGCATTTTTAACTTAGAAGTAGAACACATAGGGGTTACGAAGTAAGTCTTGTTTAAAAAAAATATGCATCCCCCTCATCTTTACAAACATATTAAATTGGGTGAGTCATGCAGGTATGATGATGTACTTAAGCTCATATTAACTCAACTACCAGAAATAGGGAAGGAAAGTTCCTTAAAATATTTTTCTTAAAAATATTCAAGCCAGAAAATTGCTAAACTGACGCTTGTTAAAATTCCTTTTAAAAACCGATTGATATTAGTTTTGGGAAACAATTGAGCTTACCATTGGATTATATTTAATATGTTAACTTAAATAATTTGTTCTTGGAAATGCATATAAATAAAAATTATTAATTCAATTTATTCATTTATTATTATAAACTTATCTATAAAACGTTCTCAATTAATAGATTGGAAATTTATTTAGAAATTTCTCTCTCTCTCTCTCTCTCAAAGCGGATAACTTTTTATTCAAAAATATCAATGCTAACACATGTTGTGCAACATAAAGAGCAATGATTACAATTTTACATGTGTTCTTAATATGAGAATGAAGGCTGTTTGTTGTAGCTAAATTTCTCACTTCACCGTATTGCTCTTCCGCTCAGCTGGAAGTACAATATTAAGATCCATGCTTATTTAAAAGCAAAAACTGATGTCGAAATGTAATTTATCGAAAGATGTTTCCATTCATGCGTACGAGAAGCATGGATGTAATGAAAAAAAATTGAACAGTGTGTGCGGATAAGAAATGATTGATGAAAATTTGCAAGTTTTTTAAAGAAACCAGAAATTCTTTTAGTTTGAGACGTGTTCAGATCCTATCTAACAGATAATACGAAACAATAGCTGGCCGAATGTAACCCAAATATGACTGTGGGATGTTTGATAAAATTAATGGTAGCATGAGAGTTTAGAATTTAAATATTTGATTTATTTACATCGCAGCTATGAACTGCATTTTATACATTTATATTGAAGTTATTCAAAATATTGGTTATTTCCTTAGAGTTCAGATTTGATATTTGTGAGGAAGGGGGCAACGCGCCGTTCTCTTCGGCGTTTTTCAACGGATTCCTCCCTGCTCCAGGTTCCTGGGATAGGGACGGCTTCTTTCTGACACTTCGAATTACATTCGGCTCGTGGGCGGAGTGGGGTTTTCTCCTGATCATATGTTGTCAGGGTGATGAAGGAAGACAGGACCCCGCAATGTTTAGGAGGGTGTGCGTGAGCATAGGAAGGCTATTATCCTATCCACAAAAGAAGCCGATTTTTCAGATGTGTGAAGCTAAAACGCCACAGCAGTTTTTCCACTCGGATCACCGCTAGCTCATACTTTTCATGTATGTATTAATAAATTATTAAAAGCAGATTTAAAACGACAAGGGAATATGAAGATGTTAAAAGGGCCAAATGTACTTGAACGAATCTAATTTTTATATGTACATCTTTACTTTATTTTTAAAGCTCTCATTTTATACTCGGGGTATACCCTCTTTGTTATAAAAGTGCGTGTTATACGCCGGATTTCACGATAGTTCATACGGAAACACTTGAAATTGCACCAAATCGGTAATACAATTTTAAAACAATTTGGCTTTTTTCATCATGAGAGCTCCACCCTTTTGCTGACTGAAGACTTTCAGTTCTGTTGGAGAATTTATGAGGCAATCGCAACAGGGTGGAGGGGAGACATATGTACGTTGCATTTACATAATGTGAAAGAGGGAAAAATCCCTTTCAAATCCAAGATGAAATTTTTCTTTCAGAAACCTGGGGATATTAAAATCGATACCGGAAACTGGGACTTTCGGCAATATGTAATCCTATGTGTGTAATATGCGTCGTAACTTATTGTTCAATGTACAATACTTGGATGGATATATGAGTACTATGCCAGGAAGTATAATATGCTAATGCAGTTTCTAGGTAAATTCTGATATATTGTGTCATAAATTATATAAAAAACGTATGCAATAAATTCTTAAGAAAATCAGTTTATTTAGAATTAAGGAAAGTATAGACCAGTGTAGAGAAATTTGCTAAAATTCATCCAGTAAAGGCCTCATTTGGTTATTTATGATTTAAAAAGACTTTAAATTTATTCATCATATTCAAAGAACAGGAATTGGAATCACTATAAAATGAGTTATCTTATGATTTATTGTCATGCTCTAATATCAAAATTATATATTTTCCAACAACTTTAAATGACAAAGTAACATTTTGAGATGTCTAATGGATATTTACTGGAAGTTAAGTGTTTATTAAGGCTATTGACAATAGACCTAATTTTGAACCCTGAGGAAGGGACGAAGACGACACCTAAGTCAAAGGAAGCACTTTTAGCCAAGACAAATTTAACGTGTGTCAGGCCTTCTACACGGTTGGCTTGAGCTCATGACAAGCTGGCCATGAATGATTAACCCTTTGGCGGACAGTGGCTAATAGGTCTTGCCACTTATTAAAAAATTTCTCCATGCGGTGATGGATATTTAGTCCATCCACATGAGTTAATTGAAGCTGAAACGCATAAATATCAATACAGATGGCAGGACGATACCTTCTTTTGCATTTCATGTTCCTTGATGTGTTGTTAAAAATAATGTTTCTCGGTGTAAATCTACAAATTGTATTTTGATTGCTATAAATAAAATTTCCGATCTTTGAAAAAAATTTCGACATGTCTTAAGTATATTTTTCTCATCTGAATGAATTAAGCAAATTTACAATTAAAAAAAGGTTTTATTTACGTTTTTGGAAAGCTTTTATTTGTGGATAGAAGCTCTATCCACTGTTCACAGAGAACAGAAAAATGATCTAGAAATTCTCACTTTTCTCCACACTTAGAATCATGTGAGAATGTTGGGGGACGGAAATATAAACAAACTTTGCTTAAAATATGTGATACAAGATTCTCGGATTCGAAAATGTTTCATTACAGCTTTTCTGCTCGGAAAAAACGTTTACATATTATAATGTTCCACAGTAAATAGCTCATCAAATTTGTGAAATAACTAATTTAAATTCTCAAAAATATTACTTTATTTCTAACCTTTCATATATTAAAATAAAATAAAATATAAAATGAAAATATATACCAATTTCAATGTATATTCTAAGTATTCTATGTATATTCTTCCTAAGTATATACTCTATGTTGTACAATTGTTTTATTATTATTTAATTACACTTATACTTTGTACTTAAGTGTTATTGAAATATTCTGTCCTGAAAAGTAAGTTAAATGTCCTAAGTGTGCGGTGGCCATAACGTCTAGCCACCTCCCAGGGAAAAAAAACCCTTGATCATATATTTTTTTTGTGACTAAATAATGTTTATAGAGGATGAAAGCATTACATTCATCACGTTCTTTATCACAGAAAAGTGTATTTTAGCTTTGTGTCCGTTAAAGAGTTAAGCAGGTGAGTGTTTATTAACTTTTTCACAATGACGTACTGACCAACGGAAAACATAGTGAAGACGGATGATTCACATATGCATCTTCCCCAAATGTCATCGGCAGCCGGGTGAAGTACTGGTGAATCGCGTTTCGTAGTGGTTCTGTAGGATTACCGTCCCTTCGGAAAAGGGCATTGGACGGAGTGCCGGCTGATAAGGAGGATTGAGACTGGTGCATATATATGACACTCATCGCGAAAGGGTTAACATTGCAATATAAGGCTATTGATGATAGATCTCCTAAATTTGAAACCTGTGCAAGAGACGGAGATAATACCTAACTTAACGGGAAGACTTTGAGGTAATACCGGGTTTATCAAAAGTCGCGACACCTGACCGATAATAAAGATAACCTTTCAACCTTCCTTTGTTTATTCTATTTGTTATCATAATTCATCTGTCTTTAAAACTCAACCACAAAGGTTGATGTGCACGCCTTTAAAATACCCGGTAGTTCAGATTTAACCAGCTCCATCCCCAGCACTTCAGTGGCATCCACGAGTGACGGCCATGAGTTCGTGACCTTAATCAATGGGCAACTGTGGCCTCTACTTGAAGTTAATATTCCCTGTGTGTGTGGATTCGGTGTATAGATAACATTCAAAGTAGATTTATAAATGTGTCAAATTTTATTAAAAGCTAGATATAACCTTTTTGTGATGAATGAAAAATAATTTAATCATAATTAAAAGGCAAGACTTTCTAAGAGACAAAACTCATTTTAAAAGCCGTACCTTCTTGTTTAGGAGTTGTATGAGGCATCAAAGTCATTACTAGTTTTCCTTCTATATCAATGATTATGAGGTACAAGATTCATCCACAAAATCATTTTCAACCAAATTTCTATGTCCGTGCAGATAAAACCGCTGTTTTTTGAGTATGTACTTTTTCTGGCTCCATAGCAGTCAATAATATTTAAAATCGTAGAGTAATATATGCTTTTTTGCTGTTATCAGGATGATTTAGAGTAATTATATGATATTCTGTTTTCATCAGAGATTAATAAAATTACAATAATCATTTTCGCATTATTACAAGTTTTTGAAAAAGATGGGTTTTCATGCAAAATGCTTTTCCCATAAAATTTATGGAAGTGAATTTTTGAGAAACGTATAAATTAAAATACACTTATAGCACAGAAGTATTTACCGCAAAATCTGTCTTATAAAGAGCACTAATAACACAAACAATAGGATCGAAATTTATGGGTGCATGTTATACACCGGGCATAAAATAAGAGATTTAAAAGTAAAAAAAGATAAATGAGCTTATAAAAAATTAAACTTCTATATATATTGAAAAACCGTTTATTTAAAAGAAATGATATTCCTTATAATTTTAAAGAGGTATAGTTCTAAAAGTATACTATTTTCTTTGAAAGCTTGGAATAATATCACGAAAACATGAGAACATTGTATACATACACTTCAGGTTTCTTCATAATACAAGTATTATAAAAAAATTTTTTAAGTCCATTCCTACATAGATCAACAAAGAAATTTTTTATTTTAGCTACTTTTTATTAAATAGTTACAATTAATATAAATATGTATATACATAGGACAGAATCACAATATTAAGTGGTAATTAATTTTTAATAATTATCATTAAAGTATTGTATTATCATCCAAAACAATCGTGTATATAAAATTTCAGTTCAACAGAATGCTTTAAAACGTGAGAAAAATAATCTTTTTTAAAGTTTTGACCCAAGTCGCAAAAAATGAAAGCAACGTGGCTGTATCTGTAATTCTATAAATAATTAGTTCCAGTCAATTATTTTTAATTATATATAATCAAATTATCGTATTGCCACCCAAAACTATAGTGTATAGAAAATTTCAGCTCAAATGAGTGCTTTAGAATGTGAGAAAAAACTTTTAAAGTTTTGACACGTCGCCAAAAGGGTCGATTAGTCGCCAAAAGTGATGCCAACGAGGCTGTATTTGTAATTCTTTGAATAATCAGTTTTAATCAATTAATTTTATTAGTATTGTTTTCCAAAATAATCACGTATATAAAATTTCAGCTCAATTCAGCGCTTTAAAATATATTTTATTAACGATTGTAAATTCCTCCAATATAAATAAATAAATATATAGAGAGTGTGAGCTAATAGAAGGAATTGAAAAAAAGAATGTGTGTTATATTATGAATGTATCTAAAAATTAAAAATATGTATAATATGAAAGTATTGTGCGCGTTATACGCTGGATTCTACGGTACTCTAATTTAATACTGAGGTAGAAAAAATGATAGGATAGTTAAGTAGTGCATACAGGGCCGTTTCTAAAATCCCCGGCGCCCAAGGCACTTCAAATTCCACACTATTTCCAGAGCAATCACCCTTCAGTTTTTATCTTGCCAGCTTTGGTTCGGGAAGGATTTTCCCTTACCTCTGTGACGAATCTGTACTGAACCTTTCCACTAAGATTCTTAGGCGTCTTTTTGGGGATAATAAATTCGCGTATATTTCCAATCAACTCCAAAAGTGAACAGGATATGCAAAGTAGATAGAGTATTTAAGTAGAGCGTTGTAGGCTAGAAAGGATGAAGACTATTGAGCCAGCAGCAGTAGCCTCAAGTTTGGAGGAGTCAATTGGATTGCGATATTGAAGAGTTACGGTTAAGAATCTACGAAGGCATCTTGTGAAGATACCTAAGTATTGTCAGGTGATATAATATAGCTTATTATCGCTTAAAACAATCGTTAGTTTAATGAAATTAGTTTAAGTTAATGAAAGCTAATAATTCGAGTTACGTGTATTTCTCGGACCTCCTATTTCGGTAGACCTTATTTGATCTTACGTGTAATTATTGATTTATTTCATAATTCGTAATTTAATTTAATATTAATGGTAAATCCCTTTTGTTTGACGTAACATAGAAATATTATACGTTATTAGAGTTTCTGACATTTGAATCAATATATTAAATACAAGTTATTACTTTACAAATGGCTCTTAGTGATTCTTTGCTTCAAATTAATCTTGGTGTCCAGGGTGGAACCCGGGGGGTTCTAACACCTCTATCTGTCTTTTCCCTTTCTTTATTTTTGCAGTTTGGAGAGTGTTTCCATTATCCACCACTTATACGCTTGCCGTGTCCCAACCTGACAACCAGCAGCATTAAAGAAAGGATAGTTGCATGGTTTGGCCACCTACCGTTTTGTGTGAAATAGCACATCAAATTAATGAAATCGTGTGCAATTGCAGTGTTGCATATGATCTCCTTTAACTTGTTAATTATCATCTTTTTCATCGCTTATCGCGTTACTATCTATTAATTTTTGACATCCTTATTCTTTGTTCAGTCACTATCATTGTACTTGTACAACAAAGGTTTTCTCTGATTGAATAGAAGATATTTACCTAGAGATCTAAAGATGAAGAAGTTTTTAAAAAAGGAGAAATTATTCGGTATCAAAAATGAAAATTAAGATTTATGAAATGGGAAGGCAAGAAGGATGTTAGTTTAATTTCAACAAAATAGATAGAATCAAATGGCAGTCCAAATAAATGGGGGGGAGACAAATTCTAGGCCTAAATGTGTAGTTGCCTACAATAATAAAATGGGTGGCTTTGATGAAGTCGACCAGCATTTAGCTGCTGATTCTATACTCTGAAAAAGAGGGGAAAATACTATAAGAAGATTTTTTTCAATTTTTATGATTTAGCTTTGTAAAATTCCTACATTTTGTACTGTAAATCAGGAGGTTAACGATCACCTATACAATATAGAATTGAACTAATTGAAAAACCAATGTCAGAGAATCATCATGGCGAGTTTTCTGCCACATCAGGAAGACCCTCCATTAGTCCTTCATCACTCAGGTTAACCTCAAGACATTTTCCGGATGTTATTCCAGCTTCTGAAAAAAAAAATCAAATCCAACTAGGCAGTGTAATCTGTGCTCCCGTAAAAGAGATTCCACAGGTAAGCCAGTAAGAACAGTGAACCTATAGATACCAGTGTACAGAATGTAAAATATCACTTTGTGTTGTCCTTTGTTTCAAAACCAATCATACAAATATTAATATTTAACTTTTTTCACTACGCATTTCATTTTTTATAACTTAGGATAGTAAACAAATATTAAAGCTCAATACTTTTACACCTATAAAAAATTAGAAATTCAACTTAAAGCCAACATATTTCGTTTTGTTTTATTTAATTCATTTCGTGTAATAAAATAAAAAGAAATTGATGATTTCATGCATTTTTTTCAGAAAAATTTGTAAGGAAGGCGTTTAAGCTTTTCTTTTTCCGTAGTAGATCTCATTTCAGTCTTTACTCTCTTAAGGTCGGAAATGCTTCTCTCATGATTCGTTAGGTGGTCGTACGTTTGCTGTTATTTTAATTTTTCCTCTTTCTTACACTCCTAAAGCTTTTGCGCCCTAGTCACGTGCCTAGCGTGTTTAAGCAGAAAAGTGATCCTGAGTGTATGATTTGATAATTCTCTAAAGCTTGAATTATCAATCAACCTTGCTGAGCTTTTTTTAATGACTGTTCTGAGAAATAATGTGAATTGTACACTAAAATTCAATATCTTTTAATAGAATGGAGTTTGCATTAGGATCAGGTATACTAGCTCAAGCTCTGCCTACATCATATAATCAATATTCAGATTAGATGAAATTGAAGTTAACTAAATGTATATGACTTTAGCATTGCTCTAATGTAAATATTTATAAAAAAGTAAAACAATACATCCTTGAATTATAAAGTATAACGGTAAATTTTCTAGTTCCATAGTTCCCCTGAAAATAAAAAAAAATAAGAGCTTTATATTTCTTACTATTAAATATTTACTATACATTTAACGCGAATAAAATATTCTTAAATTTTTATTGAAGTTCTTTCGGTCGAATCGATTAATTATAATTCACGAGTTATATAATTTTTGCATCTAAAACTTTTGCATATATTTCTGAATGTAAGTTAATCCGTGTATTAGAGGGCGACGGTGCTTTTCTACTTCAAATTTTGCCCCAAATTAAGAAACCGTATATAAGCCAAATTGGGAGGGGGGATGAGAATGCGTAATTTTCAAACACGTCGCTATGAGAATAATTTGCCAAGTTGGTAAAATGGGTGGACTATTTTCCAGCCAAGTTGCTGTTAAGTAAGACGGCAGACGCCAACGACGATAGAATTATTTCTGGTAACCCTACATGAAGCTGTCATATTTTAACAATTTATTCGTTATCTTGTGCACTATCTGTCCTATTCTTAGTTTCTGTGTTATTTTATTACTTTGTTTGAAAACGAAAGGGAAGAGAAAATGATGAAGGAAGGCAAGTAATCGTCAACCGATGTTTCATAACCTGGAGGAAAAATTCGCAGCATGTTGAACATATACGTTCAGATATCACAATGAGTGAATGTAAATTTAACGAACTATACGGAAATTCGGATTCTGGCATTAATTTTGAAGGACTTATGGGACTTTTCTCCCCTTTTAGAATAAAAGTTTAATTCGAAAAATTGAAAGATATAAAAGATTGAAATTGCTTGCAAATTGCTAACGAATAATGTTATAAAAGGGGAAAAAATTCTAAGCTATATTTTTTTTCTTGAGTTTTTCTGATCAATATACAAACCGACCCTTTCCCTTTAAATATAAAAAGATTAAAAAAATTATCGGCTTATACACAAAAATATTATTCATTATTTTTCTGAATTATTTTCATTATTTTTCTGATGATATTATTTAGGAAACAGTGTTAAAATACTTCATAAATTTTATTTCAATATTCTGTTTAAATTGTTTTAAAATGGAGCAAAAGGGCCACATTTGTTTTATTTCTATCAAAATGGAATACAGTGAAAATAGTTTAACACGAAACTAAGGGGACTGAAGTATTTTTTCGTGTTAAAGGACATTACGGATAAAAACATATAGTAAACAAAATTAATTTTATTTTGAGTACATTTTATTTAGAGAAATGTGTATACATGCATGCATTTAATACAAATCAATGAAACAAAACATTCACAAGAACTGAATGAATTTAAATACAAAAAAATTCAAGTTTTGTTTTCCTATGAAATAAAATATTTATTGAGTTTTTGGAAAGTAATCTGATATTTTTCTTTGGATTTTCTTTTTCAGCATCAAGTTGTCAACAGATTTTTCGATGTCGTTCATTTTTTTTATTCATTTTCCCATTGGAATATGCGTCTAAATAGCTGTGCATGCTTTTCATTATGTTCCTCAATCCGGATGACGTGAGAACAGGAGCTGCATTATTCATTTCATTTTCGTCTCCAGAATCCGCATCAATGATATTTTTTGAGCTTTGAACAAACTCCAAAATGTCTTTGTATGCTATAATTGGGGCTGTAAACACATTGTTATCATCTACTGCAACGATTTCTTCCGATGATACAATACGACAGTTCAATGATACAGACGCTTTCTCAAACATTTAATTAAGTGTCTCTGGCGTTTTTCTTAGTTTGTTTTATTCATAGAAGGTAAACTTTTTTGTGTTAAGCGATTTGAGCGTAGTTTGTCGAGACCGTTGTACTATCTTGTGTTATCAAATATTTCGTCTTAAGCATCTTCGCGTTAAACGTATTTCACTGTATTAATGAAAAGTTTTGGAGGCATTAACCATTGTTGCAGTTAGAGAAAACGGAATCTGGAGAATACAATACAACCTTGAACTTGTCTGGTGTTTTGTTCATTCCCAGAAGGGAATTCTTTTCGTGTTAAGCGATTTTCGTTTCGTGTTAAGAGAAACAAAATGCATTAAAATACATAGTTGTTTGTCGGGACCATTGTATTGTTTCGTGTTAACGATATTTTGTTTTAAGCGTTTACACGTTACACTTATTTCAATGTATTTGTTGTCTCTAAATGCAATTTAAGAATATTTTTTTTAACTAAACAGGTCAATATATATATATATATATATATATATATATATATATATATATGATGTTTTAAACACACACACGCACAGAGCATATGTTGATTTTTAATTCGTAGAAAATTTTTTGCTATCTATGTTTCATTATTCGACATCTAAGGGATGTGGGTAGCCTAGTGGTTAGAGCATCGGACTCCAGACCGGAAGGCCTGGGTTCGATACCCGATGCCATCAAATACCCTCCGAGTATACACGAATTACATTCTCGTTAAATCAGTGGGTTCAAAAGTCTTGTGGACAAAATCACGAGTGCTGGTGAATGGAGAATATTTTCCTCCCCTTCAGTTCCGTGCCTAAATTGTGGAGGAGGAAAGCTGTGGTGTCGTCCTCATCTATCGTCCCCCGGGGAAATTTCTCCGAGCTAAATGGAATTGTCACCTCTATGGAGCTCAAGGCTAAAGCCAACGACAGGTGTACATCTAGCCTCTTGCCACGATGAATTTCGTGAGCCTCGATTTAACTACGTCAGACAGGTGGCATTAGAAACAACATTAGTCGACATCTAATTTATGCTATTTTTGTTGAGATTCTCAAAATCATCAACATAATTTTCAGAGCAGGCTTCCAATGTCAGTCTTTTCATACGATTTTACAGATTTTAAGATCCAAAAGCAGTACACAGAATCACGTATTACAATGTGGAAGAGAACTTAAACTTCAAAGGGAAATATACTCTGAAAAAATATTACCTTTCATAATACAGAACAGACATGGGCTACAACAAGATGAGGAGGGGAAAAAACTAATTTTTCTCTTAAAAAAAAATCCGTACTCCTTCCTCTTCCAGAAAGCATTCCTTTTAACCCGATTTAGCAGATTGAAACTGACTGAAGGTAAACACCTGTAATCCATTTTTCCAGTTTTCCTGTTTTTTTTTCATTCCGAGGGGGTAAGGGAAAGAGAAAAAAAATCTACAACATCAAATATTGAAAGCATGTTTTTCGTCAACAGGGATTTCAGTTTTTTTATATTTTATTTCAGCTTCTCCTTGTATTTGTTCTCTCATGTAGCCTAGATGATGTGCCTACAAGCCTGGAAAGATTAACTGATGGCTGTGCCTGGATGAATAGCTAGTGCATAATAGCATAACGGAATTTCAATTACGTTACAGAAAAAAAAGTAATTTGGATTCATGTAAGAGGAAAAATTTAACGTACAAACACTGAAGTTAATCTGCAAAAGTTTTTCAAATTAGTTTCAAAATACGGAAATGCGTGGGTTGGAGAGTATATTTCTTTCTCGGAGACTGGTTTTAAGTTGGGCAAATATTTACCTGTATGGTAATACTTGTTTTTCAAATTTGCAAAAAGAAATATTGAAGTTGCGTGGAATTTATATAAATTAGTTTCTTCTCGTGTGTATTATTTTCTATCTGTTATGCTTTTATATTAAGTATAAAGATTGAAGACTGTGTTCGATGGTAGGGCAAAAGTTTTGTTTGACAATTTTTATTTATGATGAAAGAAAGCAAGATATAATATTTGCAGTGTGTGTGTGTTTGTGATCTGAAGGTTTTGTTATTTAATACTAAATGTTTGAATATTCAGTAAAAAGTATTACGAAGAATGAAATGTATACCTAGGCATACTTTATTATCTAGAAACTATTTTTACAGAATTATTTTCAGGATTGTTTTTGCAATTTTATACCGTATTTTATCGATAGAAACAAAAAAAATTAACAATAAAAATAGTACTATATTAAATATATATATATAAAAGTAATGAAATGTGTATATATATCATTAGAAATTCCTAAACAAAAAAATAGCGATTAAAAATATTGAAGAATATTGTGTTTATATTTTTTTTATCGTTTTAAAAGGGAAATTTAAAAAGTGTTTTATGTGTGTATTCCACATACCTATCAGAAATCCTCTAGGGAAAAATGAATCTTTAGTATACTTACTAAAATATTCAGCGAAGGAAATGAAGTCTTATTTTGGTAATTTAACAAGCAGTAAGTAATAATAACAAAAAAATTGCGAGAAAATTTTCTTTTATGCAAAATTAATCGGAGATGAATTCACCAAGGAAAAAAAATGTATGACCTTTAAACGTAGGGTTAAATAAACTTCACCAATACATTTGAAACTCATAAGAAGTTTTAGTACATGATTTTTTTTATTTTAACTATTATTACGTAATAATTTTTATACACTAATGGACAAAAAAATTAACCCACTAAGAAGAAGTCTTCAAAATGAAACGAGATTTTGCATACGTAATGATTACTTTGACATAAGTAAATGATTAGAAAATCAAAGAAAAAGGATAATTTATTTCAGAGAAAACGGCAGAAGAACAGAGAATTTAAAACCCTGTTGAACACCCTCTAGCGCGAATGCAGGATGCAATACTATCGGACATTGAGGCATACAAGTTCTGTATGATGTCTTGAGACATTTCGTTCCATATTGGCTGTAACCTTTCCTCTAGTTCTTTCAAACTCGTGGGATGCTCAACTCGCCGTCCCAAATGATCCCAGATATGCTCTATTGGAGACAAACCTGGGGATAAGGCAGGCAAAAGAAGGGTAGTAACAGTACGGAGACAGCGTTGTGACACCCTTGCCGTGTGAGCCCCAGCATTGCCTTATTGAAAATTGGCTCCTGAGAGCCGTTGCATGAGTGGTAACACATGTAGCTGCAGGATGTCATGTACATACCGCTGGGCTGTCATGGTGCCACGGTTGAATATTAGGGGTGACCGTGTATGGTAGGCAATGGAACCCCATACCATCAAACCAGCTGTAGAATTGGCGTGTCGCTGTAAAGCAAAGACAGAATTGAGGCAATCACCACGGGTCTCCACACACGAACACGATTGTCATCACTGCTGAGATTGAATCTGGATTCGTCGCTAAAGACGACCTGGTTCCATTCCGCTGCAATCCAATTTCTTCGTTCTTGGCACTACTCCAAACAGAGGTGTCGAGGGGTAAGCGTCAAGGGCAGCACACGTAATGGGCGACGCGATCCCAAATGTCCTTTCATCCAGGAGCCTTCGTATGGATCGAGAAGACACAGGGGCCCCTAATGAAGGTGCCTGCATGGCGGCCGATGAAGCAGCTGGCTGTACGCGTGCATTTCTTACGATGTGGCAGTCTTCTCAACGATTGATCTGTCGAGTGCGCCATGAGCCTGGTCTTCGTGTAAATGACATCTCTTGGATCCACTGGTCCCAACAACGCCTCACAACACAATCAGAGCGCCCTAATTGACTAGCTACTAGCCTAGCTGACCACCCAGCTACCATCACGCCGATGATTCTCCCCTTCTCAAACTGCGACAGCTGCTCATATTGTCTTCGAAAACGACGCAATGGCATGTCTACCTCAGCTCTTCCTTTGTAAACGATTCAGCACACTCAAAAAAGTTTTGTTTACCTGTTTTATACTCCACGTAGTGCGATGTTAAGTGCCCTCTACTGGCTATGCGCTAATGTGCAATCACGCTGCATTTCTAATCATTTGCATATCTCCTCGACATGCACATTCATGCCAAGTTTCGTTACGACCCTGCCATTATTTCTTGGTGCGCTAATTTTTTTGTCCATGAGTGTAGTTAAGTATTAATACGCAGTAATTTTTATGTTTAACTATTAATACGTAATAACAATAATGTTCTTCTGTTAGGGTAGGTATCATTGTAAGAAAATATGTTCATGAATTGTTATTTTTTTTAGGGATAATTGGTTTTTTAAGACTACTTGTTTTAGTTAAATCTGCAGATTTGCTATTTATTTCAACTAAAAAGAAATTTTTTCAATACATTGTTAAATTGTAAAATATAAACAATGTACTTAAAATATTTCATTCATTGTTAAATTTTAAAATAAACACAATGCATTTAAAACAATGAATAAATTGTTAAATTTTAAAATAAACAATGGACTTTTTAAACATTGAATATATTGTTACTGATGATGATGTCGTGTGCATGATGAGACCGAATCAAATAGTTGATGACGAAAGAAAAAGAAGAGAGGTAAAATCAACTTCTTATTGTAAAAAAACTCTTATTTAAAAATATTTCTTTCGAGAACTCTAAATAATTCAGTATTAAAAAGTATAATTTCAAAATTATGTTTTCTAAACTTTTGCAAAAATTGGAAAAGTCATTTAGCATACAATAGGCTAAATTCGGCAATACCTTAAGAAACAGTATGCTTTATACAAAAAATGTTTCATCTATGATTTCCAAATTTCTATGGAATAACTTCTAAATCTGATGCCACTTATTTTTGTATAGTCAATATAAATATGAAGAAAGCATCCTGTTAAATCTAAATCTTTCAGAATTCAATATAGAATTGCATACATTATTCTGAATTTCTTTATTTAACAAATGAGAATAAAAATACTTTAAACAGAAATACATCTCACACACACACACACAGGACTTCAAATAAATATTCTCAGTATATTTTCAGCAAATAGTTTTTCATAAAAGTATTTTAAAATCGATATCACATAAATATTTTTTTTTCTTAAGTAATTAAAAACTATTGAAGTTAATGTTACCTGTAACTTTCAAGAGCAACAATCTCATGATAATAGTACATAAATATTTTTAATTTTGACCTTTTTGAGGTGAAATTCAAATTGAAAAGACTGAAATTTTTTTCTGAACGAGTATTGTAAAGGGTTCTGTTTGTGCTTCTTCTAATCCTCTTGGGTAAAATATTCTTTTTTAACTGTAAAGATAAGTACTTTTATTTATACTTCCCTTTGATTAATAAGTTTAATTGTTCCTCGAGTTTAGTTATTAGAGTGAATTCTCAGGTTTTTGATAAACTAATATGGAAAAATGAAATAAAGTTGTTTAAATTGAGAAATGTCTTGATTCTCTTACTCGAGACCTCTCCCACCCGCGGTTGAAGGACCGCGACAGTATTACAAAGTTATGTGAGATTGTCTCAGATATAAGATATTATATCTTTTACAAAAATGTTATTTATAATTAGACTTTGAATTTTTAAGAACATTTTGTTGCTTTTTATTTTTAAAATAAGAAAAATAATTAATTTTTAAGCAGGTTTTGGTTGATTGTGATATCTTTTAAAGGAGTTTACGATTAAAAATATATTCGTAGTACTAATGAAAATAATACATTTGTGCAAAGAATAAAGAAAGGAAAACTTTAAATGAAATAAATAAAATTAGATTCTATCATTTATAAGTGATTTGAAAACAAAGTTAGAAATAATTTCATTGTGAAAACTATGTTCTTTTAAAATATTTTGTATTTCGAAGCAATATTGCACTTAATCTATTTTGTACGCATGTTGTCACACAATTACTTTTGCAGAAGCTTCTTGAAAGAGCATCTTTTTAAAAAAAACATTTCAAAATTTTTTCTTTAGTTCCATTATATAAGAAAATATAAGTTGAGATCCCATTTCATAGAAATATTTCGTTTAAAATAATAAAGCAGTTTATTGTTTTAAATTAATTTGACTGCGAGATTTTTATATAGGGTAACAATGAAAATAAATAAAAATAATAAGTTGCTTTTATATCTGCTTGTAAAATTTAAATATGAAGTTAAGAAATCATATACAGAGCTTTTATTTCACAAGCTATAAATATTTAATAAAAAAAACACAAGATAAAATCTTATAAAAAATCAAAAAAGCCCTACTTTCCTGTAACCAACAATTATATTCTTATTTCACATACACCACGAATCTTTCTTTTCCTTTGATGCAATCCAATATGCAAAAATCTGAAGATCTTTCTTATACATACCAACAACCAACCACACCGAAAGAAAGGAATATATGAGGAATAAAGAAAGTAAATATTCCGATATTATCCGACGAAACAGCAGGCAAAATATGTCCCAAACACGAAGCAAACAACTTTAACTTCCTACATTTGACAACGCAACGGTGACTTTATTGCATTTCCAATCCTATTCGCTTTGTTCATGTTTCGGCCATGTTTGTTGTGTTCGGGAAAGACTTCTTTTTTCTTTCTTTCTTTTTACTTGTTGTGCCTGATAGAAAGGAATGGGAACATAAAGAACTACAAGAGACCTGTGTCAATAAACCTTCTTAAAATAGCTGCACGCAATTTCCTCTTAATATTGGAGAAGGATAGTCCTGACCGGCTTGTTGAAAGGGCGGGAAACTTGTCTACGCTTTGTCAAGTGGGGTTCATTCGTAACTTTTAAGGCTTCCAAGGCACGATTGCTCTGAATAACGGAAGGTTTGTCGCTAGGAAACGTTCGTGTTTTCTTTCTGCGTAAAATTAGGTTCTTTTTGGATATCTTGTAGAGACAAACAAACAATAGGGAAAGTGTATTTTTGAAACAGATGCACTGAACAGAAATATTATTAGCTTCTCTATCTCATTCGTAAAAAAGAATTACTAATGAAAATCTTATGACACAGCAGCATGTGTAAAATGGAACTTTGTAATAAAATATTTTTATTCAGAAAGAACTTTAAATGACGAGTTTCTCTATTTTTAGTATCGTAGATTTATGTTTTCTTTTCCCAATATTTTTATTACTTGTTTTCAATTTAATTATTTTTACTGTTTAATTCTCATGGCTAACAGTTTTTCCCCCTGGAGTATTAAATTATAGTTTGTATCAATTCTAGAAGAGACTGCAAGACGAACTTTTGTAAAAGTTTTTATCGGATGTATTAAAAAAGTGAGAAGTTAAAAATAAGTACCGCATATTTCCGAATGTAAGTCAATCCATGTATAAGAAGATGTGTGCGCTTTTTCTTCAAAAATTGGATCCCAATTTGAAACCTGCATATAAGCCGAATTGATAAAAAATGTCTATAATTGTCAAACATATCACTATAAGGGTAAAAGTATTGCAAAACGGGTTGAATATGTTCCAATCAAATTGCTGTTAGGCAAGATAAGATGCCCGATGTCAACAATGAGAGTTTTATTTCTGGTAACCCAGCTAAGACACTTTTTTTACATTCATTTGTTATCTTGTATACTATGTGTCTCAATCTAAAAGATGTGCCATTTTTTTAAAAAAATTCTTTGGAAAATGAACGGGAAGAGAAATTTGTATACAGCAAGTGTTCGTCGATCTATGTTTCGTATCTTAGGGAATAATTCGGCGCATCATGAACATATGCATTCAGTTAGTGAGTGAGAGCTTTTTTTACTTCACACTATAAAGCTGCATGAGGGGTATTGATGACGGGCCTAGTAATTTAGAATCGTGGTCAAGCGACGAGAACAAGACCTGAGAGTACACCTCTCTCTCGTAACTACCACACCACACCAACGGGAGGAAGTTTGAACCTCGTCAGATTTAATGGGCAGAGGCTTCTACTACACGGGAAGTTTTCAGCGGTGCTAGGTTTAGAGTCATGACACCAGCCACGAGTCCTACCTTGACAATTAGGCTACCGTGGTCCATGTGCATTCAGACACCCCAATGAGTGAATTCAAGGAACTATATGGAAATTCGAATTCTAGCACTAACTTTGAAAGATTTATTACTTCCCCTCTTCTAGCATAAATATTTAGTTAAAACATCTAAAAAATTAAAACCATTGCACATAGCTGATGAAAAATGACAAAAAAAAGCTGTTTTTCCCCTGTACATTTCTTCCGATATTAGTGGATCCGTACATAAACCATTACTTTCACTCTACGAAATATGCAAAAATTCTCGGCTTATACATGGGAATATACGGTACATGCAACAGAAAATAAACCTATATTCTATTCATTTACATTCCATGCCTTTTAATATCCTAAATACAATGCACATGATTGTAATACATGAAGCATAATATTAATTAAAAAAGACATTAGTTTTCCCCTGATAGAACTGATAACTGTATAACTAAACTGCTTAGCTACTTCATTTCGAGTGGCCGTGCCAGCACAGTGGTCATGGTCACGAACTCGTGGGTCAAATTGCGGGTTTGAAACCTATGTCACTGAACACCCTCCATGTAAAGGGGCTGATACACGTTACATCTATCAAACTCGAACTCCTCCCATTGATGTGGTGAGGGAGTTCGGAGGGTACAGCTCAGGTGTCATACTCGTCACTTTACGTGACCCAAGATTATGAGGTCCTTTGCCAATATCCCTTGTGTTACTTCATAAATTGACGTCAATAAACACTGAGTCAACTTCATTTAGATATCAAACATTCAATCGCCACGTGGATTCTTTTATAAATATCTTCTAACAAACAAAAAATATTTAATATTAAAAGTTGGCAACAATATTTTCCCTCTTTTGTGCTTGAGAAGAAATTCCGGCTACACAATAACACTCTCCTATCATGGTCACAATGCTGTAGATGATCACACACAAAAGCCTCAATAAGCCTTGAAAGTCATCCAGAATTATTAAAACCGCCAACAAGTTGAAGCATTGGTCAGTGTCCGAGCCAATCACTCTGTCCTTCAGTAAAGCAAACTTATTGCCCAACAGCGAAACTAGCCTTCATTAGCTTCTTCTGCCTCCTCCTCCCTTCATTGAAGCGAGAGTTCGGGGTCCAACAACTGGGAAACTTTTGATTAAAGCGTCCCTTAGAAATTCAAAAGCCCCTGAAAATATGCCTTCAGTTCGCTGTTTCCCGTTGGCGATTCCGAAAAGGTTCCCTGATTGTGCCAAGTGAATGAGCTAGATGAATTTTAATATGTTATTGGTTCGAATTTCGAGAGAAACGTTCGGTGTCGTTCTACGTTCTCAATTAGATCACGGTGACATTAATTCATTTCTCTTGAAGGAATAATATCCGGCCAAGATTGAACGTTCAATGATGGAAATAGTTTGCATTAAATAAATGGTAAAGGAACGCTTAATATTGGAGGGGTTTATATATATATATATATATGTAATATTTGTTAAATATTACTATAATGTTTCTTTCTATATTGCTATAATGTTTTAGAGCGTGAAATTGAGCAGTATTTAAGTTTTCAGTTTCTACATTGTAAACCCAAATATTCATTAATTTTTAAATTTAGCAAAAAAGCATGTTTTTTTCAATTCCTACTATTAGTTCTCTCTCTCATATATATATATATATATATATATATATATATATATATATATATATATATATATATATATATATATATATATATATATATATATATATAGTTCAAATTTTCAATCATTAATAAAATACCTTCCAGGCATCCACACAAGTTCAAATACATGTTTTTAAGCTTGTAGAAGATGACACTTGCTGTTAACGCAGTTTTTTCAAATATTAATTCCTTAATTAAATTTAATTAATGAATAAATAGTAACAAAAATAATAGTCCAATAGCATATATAGAAAAGAAAGTCATTTGCTGTGCCCTTGTAGTGCAATGGATAGCGCATTGGATTTCTAATCCAAAGGTCAAGGGTTCGAATCCCACCTGGGATGGCCTAATTTCTGAAACTGCGATTTCTTTTTTACTATACTATTTCATAAGAATAATTAAATTCATTTGATGAATAAGTAGTAAGAAACAAAAATATAGTCTAACTCCATATATAGAAAAGAAAATTTAAAATTGCAAGGACATTCGCTTTCTATTTTGTCTTCTAGTAGTGTGATTCTGTGATATGTACATACCACAAAATCTGGCGTAAAAAAGCTCACCGCCGTATAACGCGCACCTATACTTTCAAGCTGCAATTTTCAATTTTTAGGTAAATTCGCCGTATAAAGCACACCTCCTTTTTTGCGAAGAAACCTACTATGGGCTTGCGCAATGCTCTTATATCTTGAAGTCCTTTATTTGAGGTATTACCCCAAACTTTAGAAAAAAAAATACTATATTTCTAGAACTACAACTCTTTAAGTTCATAAATGAATGTCATTTCTTTTAAACCAATGGTATTTTGTTGTATATAGAAGTCTATTTATTTTCTGTGTTCATCTTTTTTTATATTTTTAAGCTCTCATTTTTATAACCGGCGTATAACACGTACCCATAAATTTCGATCTTATTTTTTGTGTTAAAAGTCCGCATTATACGCCAGATTTTACGGTACATATTTATGTAAATTGTAACTATTTAATAAAAAAGTAACCAGAATAAAATATTTCTTTGTTGACCTAAGTATATAGAAATTGACTGAATTTTTTTTATATTACTTGTTAAAGTAAAGACAAATAATGATATATGTTATTTTTTGCTCAGCAGAAAATAGATTGTCGACGATTTAAAAATGTGAATTTGATAATTTCAAAAATATGTTTCAAAATAACTCTTGCGGCCGTAGTAGCCTAGTGCTTATGGTTAAGAGCTTGAACCTAGTGCTACTGAAGACCCGCCGTGTAGAGAGGATCAATGTACTTTAAATCTGTCGAGTCTCAATATCCAATCGTTGGCGTGGTAGTTAGGAGAGAGGGGTACCAGCGCTGGTGTTGTCCTCGTCACTTGACCGAGGTTAAGAATTACGAGGTCCCCTGTGTTTCTTTATGGTACTTTATATAACTTTCAATCTCACCCAAAATACTTCTCTGCAAGTTAATTTAAGGTATCCAACTACGTTCAGAACCATGATTTTACTAAAGCATATAAATGGATAATATTAATGATATTTAGTGTAACTTAGATTATAATACATGTATATAAAATTGCTTTAAGAATATTATTACTATAAAAAATTATTTAAGTGCAATATTTTGGCAAAAAATGAACTTGGAATGACCTTATTCCAAAAAAGTTCTTTTATGAAAAATGCTTCTATAATAATAATAATATTTTGTCTATAAAAATTAAAGACTTTTTCAAGGGTCCTAAGCTAGGATTTTTGAAATGTATAAATTAGAAGTGGATTTATCCGAATTTTAATACCACAGACGGAAAAAAATTTAATAAAAAACACCGATAATTTTTTCAGTTGATAGTAACTCTGAATAAAAATATGACTTTTTAAAAAAATCCTAGTTCAGGCGCTTTGGATAAGCCTTTACTTTATATATAAGCAAAATATTATTGTTATAGAAGGATTTTTCATAAAAGGAGAACTTTTTGAATATAGGTAATTCTAATCTTTTGCCAAATTATTGCATTTAAGTTATTTTCATATTATAATAATATTTTTAAAAGAATTTTATACGTGTATTCTAATTCAAGTGACACTAAATATCATGAAATTTATCCATTTATACGCTATTTTAAAATCATGGTTCCGAACATAGTCGGATATCTTAAATTTAGTGAAAAGCAACTTTATTTATACGAATATATATTTTTAGAATTAGTGAATCAAACAAAAACAAAATTCGTGAAATACGTGGTAATACTATGTATGTAAATAAACACAACCTTGATAAATTGGTGACAGCGTGATGAAATGGAAAAGCTATACAGATTAAAAGCAGTAAAAATCTATTCTCACATACATCAAATAAAATTAAAATTATATTTTTTATAAAAATTTTTTTTCAAAATTCTCTCTAAAAGTGCTCATTTATTGCCAAATCTTCTGATTTTGTAGGCAAGAATTGATTTTTTATTGTAATTTCAATTAATAATTTTTTTTTTGATAATTACATTTAAATTTGTGTAAATATGCCTGAATCTAGAATCTTTATTTTTGTTATTGATCTTTATGTGTACAAACTTCTTTTTTAGAGATTTCTAATGAAGAGCAGAGTTTTCATAATTCCGGGTATAAACCCATGTAAATTTCAAATTAGACAAGTTCAAACAAGACGTTGCGATGCTTATTTGTTAAACTGAGAAAAAAATATGAGTTCTCAGAATCATATATATATATATCGAAACTAATTATTATTTTTCTAAAGTTCTCTAATAAGCATAAATCTCTTTAGCAACTGAGATATTTAGCAACAAATTTTTCTTCGTATATATCATAGCCCACATATATAATACCTATCTTCTTACTGCATGACAGTAGATGTCTGGCACTCAAGTAGCTATATTATGGCAATGGAAATGTGCCAGAGATTAAGAATAAGAGAATAAGATGCATTAGAGGAAATAAAACCCCATATAAAGAAATTTTGTTTTTCAATAATCAAGCTGGCGCCATGTCAACTACTCTCAACTATTGTCTTTTCAATTTGGAAATGTATCCATAAATAAACTTTATAACTAATCCCGTCGTCCTAGGCAAATAAGACCTTGAAGTTTGTTATTCAATTTGTCTTACTAGTAGTTTTATTTTCAATACTATGCTTACTTTTTAGATGTTGTTCAGCACATAAAAATAATTCATAGAGAAAGAACTTTTGTAAGGTTATACTTACTAGGTTATTCGTATTTTTCTTTGATGATTATCAATTTAAAATAAAGTTGTAAATTTTTTAAAAAATTTATTTCAAAGCAAACAAAGAAAATAAAAAAAAATATGGATAAGTTTTCATTTAATTATTTTAGTGAAAATTAATCAAATTTTAGCACAAAACGATAATGTATCAAAAATCTTTTCAAGGGTTACCTCTCTGAAGTAGTTTTTCTTCTGAGATATACAGGGGACAAACTTTAAGGTATACGACTATCCTTAAATCATGATTTTTAAATAAAAAATGACAAACTTTTTTATAACTATTTTACAGGTCATCTTATTAGCTTTATAAAAATACAAAGTGTTTTATTTTCCATTCACTAGAACAAAAACTACAAGAGCTTCAGTAAAAGCAGATGCCGTTACTTAATATAAGATGTCAAAATTTAAAATGCGTTTTACTCGAAATGTGTTTTTTCCGAAAAGTTCAAACGGAAACAGCGATTGCTCAAAAAGTTTTGAAAATAATTTGCTGAAATATTTTGTGTATATTATGTATAACAGTAGACGTGTTTTAAACTTCAGATTTATCAATCACTGTTTTTTAAGCAATTTCATATAATGACTAAGATAATGTGCTCTAGTTTTTGTAAAAATTAAAATATCTCTTATACTGAAGGTCATTGTAATAAGGAATAGCAAAGTAACACATTAAAATTGAAAAATTGAGAAATTGTTCATTTACTATTTGTACAAAGCGGGCCCGTTTATGTAATTTGTTGTCAATTTTCACCCATTTTAATAGTAATAATTTCTATTTATCTTTTTAATTCTAGCCTCTTTCACTTAAAATATGCTAAATAAATCTATAAACCAAAAAAATGTCTCCATATTTCCATTTTTAAAACAATAAGTTCTCGCAAGTAGTCGGATACCTGAAGGGAAGTTAGGGAACAAACACCACAGTGATTTATATTTACATAGCAAAACATGTTCCGAAACGAATCCGTTCAGAGCTAGGCGGCGTTGTTCAGAGAAGCATGCAAGGAAATAGACTTACATTACTGCAGTCATTTGAGTTGCCATCACCTGTAGAGGAGTATAGAGCGTTTTACGAACACCAAGCTAGCAGATATGCACCTTATTTATGGATTGGCAGAAGGAAATGCACAAGCTGTAGAAATATTGTAAAGGAAATGTGAAAAAGGAACCTACAGAGAGATGCAGTGGAACGCCGGATGTTTGCTAATTTGCATCGCAATTTGGCTCATCACGTGGTAATAGGCATAGTTGAGGGTGATCCACGTGTGACTTAAACTCCCAACATAGTACCTTCCTATGAATTCAGATTCCTTCGAACGGTATCCAACACATTTTGTTCCATGCATGGAGCAAACTGTGTTGGATACCATGGCCCGTTTGGATGCGCATATCAAAAAGTCTTTTATCTCTTTATCACTGAAGTATCAGAGATACGTTTCTAATTAGATGGAGTATGGTGTGGCCATTAATGGAGATACTTTCCCAGGTCATCACTCCTTTCCCTTTGATACTTTTCACACGAATGTAGCATTGTTTCGAGATTCTTTTTTTTTTTCTAGTGGAAAATGCACCGATTACCAGGATAAGCAGCAAAACAAGTTTAGTCACAGAAAAAGTCGCTTCATTCATGAGCTTTCTGCTCATACAATTTTTATGAGTTTGCAAAGATTTCAACCTTTTTTAATATTTTAATAATGATTCGTTTTAAAAATGATTTAACTTTCATATTTATCTCTATATGTAAATGGATGTTTGTATATGTGAAATCGCATCACTCCAACACAGTTCAATATGAAAATTGACACGTATATGTATATTTTGTGGAGAAGGTTTTTGCGCTATCCTCTTTGTTGCACCTCCCCACTAGGTGGCGGTACAACATATATCTTGATACTCTAAATTACGTATTAAAAATTATAAAGATATACAATAATTTTCTTAACATTTATAAAATAGAGCAATTTTCAACCAATTGTTAAAATGGTATTAATCTTGTGAAATCTCTAACAATCAATTCACAAAGCGTTGGGGTTTTACTTTCTTAATTATCATAATTATTAGACAAACAAAATTGATGTTTTTTTTGTCAAAAAGTACTGGTGTGATAGTAATGATATGGAGTGATAAGTGTATATTTATATTTCTTTAGACATCACAACACACAGGAAATATGCGAAAAAAGCACAGGTATCGCTTTACATGACTGTTACAAAACGGCCTAGCTCCAGTTAGATTAGGGTTAAACCAAAGGTGGGCACACTTTTCCAGGGTACGAGCTACTCCTAATTTTTTCAAGGTGTTGCGTTTCACCCAGGGGTGCAAATGAGAATATTAGGGCCCACTGCAAAGTCATGTTTTGGGCCCCAAGCTCTAATATGTACTTGGCATCAATAAGTTTTGGGCCCCTAGAGCCGTGGGCCCCCGCGATGCGGGAGTGTACGTTACACCCTTGGGTCCACTCAGTGGCGTAGATGGCTAACAGAAAGTCTGCAATACAGTCGAACCTCAATATTAAGAACCTCTATATTGCGAATTTCTCTATTTAGCGAACTTTTTTCTGTAACTAAGAAAATTTTATGATTTTCTTCGTAAAATAACCTCCAAATATCGAAATACATTTTCTATTTAACGAACTTTTTCTCTTGTGATTCGATTTTTTTCCTCCATTTTTTAAAAATATTTCTATATCTTCGTATGATGAAATGATTCTTAGGTCTTAAGACAAAAAGCGGTCGCCTGTAAATGCCGTGGCGGTCCACTGAGCGATCGCGATCGACTTAATACCTACCCCGGGGTTAAACTAAGAGTCTCTTTCTAAGTCCGCTGGGGAACGTTGTTTGATCCGTTACACTTGTATCATACATTTCTGAACTAAATTTCTCAAACTTACATCTTTCATTCATTGAGAAAAACTCATCTTTAAAATTATTCCTTTCATACATTGTTGTTTTCGCTTAGCTGATTCGCATTAATTCTCAGTAGCAAAAATTCTGTCGTTATTTTTTTAGAAAAAAACTCAGCTTTTTAATGTTACTTCAAATGTTTAATCTGAGGTGAGTTTTTGAATCATGCATTTATTTATTTTGGGGCAAACACTTTCAGTAAAAAGTATCTAACTTTAGCAACATGCAGCACACTTATAATGTTTTAAAGTCTCAATTCATGCATGAAAAGCGTTTCTCAATGTTATATTAAACTGCTCTAGTAACCTTATTGAATGAATCAGCTGCTAATTATAAACAAACATACTCTATTCCAACTACCTCTTTTCACTAGGAATCGATTCTCCCAAACTTACTCTACCGTAGAGGTAACACAGTTGCTAATTAAACCTACATCCTCCCTACGCTTTTATTCCTGCTCAATCAAGAATGAACGAATAGGAAAGGCATTTTGATTTGTAGAATGCCATCCAGAGACGGAACCCTAAAATGGTGCATATTTTAAGAACAATCCTTTAAATTCCAGAACCCTTTTAATCAAGGTACCCATAGTCCGTGTAAAGAGAGGTACAGCTAATGAAAAGGGTGGGTGAAGCCTTTGTTTGAGGCAGGATCACTCCGGGGTGGGTGTGGATAGTTGACAGAGGGTATAAATCTGTGGATAGGAGACGCTGGGATCTCTATTGTTTTTAGGAAATGTATTGACGTTGTTGATGGTAGAAAAGAGGTTGGTTGGTTTCAATTCCGTCTTTTGTGTGAACTTCGGAAGTTAAAACCTTTTGTGTTATTTAAAGGCAAGTTAATACTGAGGATATTGGAACATTTGGAAGAAATAGATGTGACGTACAGATTCGCTTTGAAGGTTCAAAATCATTGAGTTATCCATGAATGTAACTTTTATTTTGATTTTCTTAATATTAAGGTATCCGACTACGGTCAGAACCTTGATTTTGTAAAAGCATATAAATGAATAATATTTATGATATTTAATATCACTTAGATTAGAAAACGATTATAAAATTGTTTTAATAATATTATTACATTAAAAATTATTTAAGTACAATATTTTGACAAAAAATTAACATAGAATGCCCAATTTTCAAATCATTCTCCTTTTATGAAAAATGCTTCTACTATAATAATATTTTGCCTCAGACCTTTGTACAGAAGCTGAACCAGAATTTTGAAATATATAACTTAGAAGTGTATTTATATTCATATTTTACTACAACAGAGGGGAGAAAGTATAAGCTAAATACGTCCATAATTATTTCATTTAGTGGTAACTCTGAAAATAATGTGAATTTTTTCAAAAAAATCCTAGTTTAGACTCTCTGGAGAAGTCTTTACTTTATATAAGCAAAATATTATTATTAAAGAAGCAATTTTTATAAAAGGAGAACGTTCTGAAAAGAAGTTATTCTAGGTTAATTTTTTGACAAAATTTTGTTTTTAAATAATTTTTTTTGGTCATAATGTCCTTAAAATAATTTTATACATGTATTCTAATCTAAGTGACACTAAATATTATGAAAATTATTCATTTATGCTCTTTTTAAAAAGCACGGTTCCGAACGTAGTCGGATACCTTAAAAGAAGCAAGAAGAAATTCAGTATTTTTTTAAGATACAAATATATTACAATTAAGTTTTGCAGCCCCGGGATCCCAGTGTTTTTTCAAATCCTGAATTTCCGGGACTAAAATAACTAACGCTGGGATTTAATTTTTGTCTGAATTATATTTTGAAATTTTTTTTCTCATCAAAAGTTTCTAAGAATTAAGTTTTCAGAAAATTTATGTAGAGAGCTTCTACTTCCGGAAACGAGACGTTGCGCAACAATAAAAAAAAATTGTGACTCATTTGTCTGATGTTCATAATAAGTTTTGATTTTCTTTTCTGAATCATCAATCATGAGTCGTTTTTTCTGAATTGTCATGTTAAGTCAATATGAAAGATGTTTTTTTTAGATTTTTCTCTATTTCTTTTATACATTAAGATATATATATATATACCTTTAGTAATACTATTTTGATATTATAAATATATTTTCACAAGATTTTTTTGAACTATTTTTGGTGTTTGAAATATCAAAAAGGAATTTTTTTAAAATTCTTTCTGAATAGTTCAAGTTTGTGAATTAACTCAATTTTTTAGGTGTGTTATTTCAGCGTTTTCTTCTTTTTTAATCTACAGAGAGATAAACTTAGTAATATTATTTGGTTATAATTATAAATGTATTTTCAAATTAGATTGCATGTGATAATATTTAAATGTTGTTAAAAATATTTCGAAAAGACATTTTGTGAGGAAGCTAAAAGACAGAAATTTATTGGACTAAGAAACATATAATTTATTATTTTTAAAATATTGAAGTTTTTTTCACTATATTTATTAGAGTTAATTTTAGTTTATTATAATTAATTTCTAGTGTTATATTCAAATAAAATTTTTTTTATAAAAAAAGGAAAGTGCGTGTGTGTGTGTATTTTTTCGGTGTGGAAATTGTGTAAAGTGAAACATTTTAAAATTAAAATTTATGTAAATCCATTCTATCTTTTGTACGTGCTGTGTACAGCTATATACGAGTTAGTCGGGAAAAAAGTTCAGTTCAAACTTCATATATATGATTCTGAAAAATCTACTTCCTTAGAATGTCTTACCCCCTCCCCACCCGCCGTGTAGGGCAGCGATGCACATTAAATCTGTCGAGAGCTGAAACGTCCTCCCGTTGGTGTGGTGTGGTAGTTAAGAGAGGGGGGTGCCAGCTCAGGTGTCGTCCACGTCACTTGACCATGGTTCAAAATTACGTGGTCCGTCGCCAAAAGCCCTCGTGTAGCTGAACAGTACGACGTTAATATTCAATCAATCAATCAATCAATCTTACCCCCTCCCCCATTCAGTTATCAATTCTAAATATACTAAACATAAAAAAATATAGTATTTCAATGAAAATTAAATAGGGCTTTTTTTATTCGGAAAATCTGAAACACACGTTGATTTTTAATCCAAACAGGGCAATTTTTAATGAATTAAAATTTTACTATTAAAATTTGCTTTTTATGATGAATTAAGTTTTTTTTATTTGTTTCAATAAATAATAACCTTAAACCAATTTTTTTAATTATGTGTTTCCAGTTTTATTATGTAATTCCATCTTTGCTAATATGTAAGTATTTTTGGATAATGCAATCCCAAAATCCCAGGATTGAAAATATAGCACTGGATTGCAAACTCTGATTCCAATGTTAGATTATATTTTGAAATCAATTTCTTACAAATAGTATTTAACTATACTACTAATTAATCTGTTTAAATTAATACATATTTTTCTGGATAAAATCTGTTTATATTTTGACATCTGTACTTTAACGTTATACATAAATTAATTGTTGATATCATTAGTTAAAATAGAAGTATTCCTTTTGAAAAGGATGCCTTTTTAACAAAATAAGGCTGCAAATCAATAAATTAATGTCAAAAGATCTGTTGTCATGCAAGGTAAAGTAACATGCGTTCCTGTCGACCGCTTTCGAAATATTTAACAAACAATTAAAACCTTTGTTAAAAATAATGACAGCAATATAGACACAAAAAGAGAATGATTTGCCGCAACAAAAGTTCCTTTGGGAAAAATGTGCCATGAACAACCGTTAAATGGCTCGTTCGCACTTTGTGCTGTATCACGAGAACATTTCGTGATATTTTTTTTGTTACTCAATTTAACGCAACAAGCTTTACTACTTGCTATGAATTTTAAGGAAGACCTGCACTTTTCTCTGTGAACAGCTTTCCAGTAAGTTTTGCTTCTTGATATAAAGAGTGTTTTTTCCAGGTATAGGGTATAGAAGTTTAAGTTGGCATTACTTTCCAAGATGGCGACCGATTTAACAGCTGTCAAGTGATTTATTCTCATTTTGGTTTAGCAATTCATCATGAATAGAGTCACGCCTGAACAACGCTTTTCAATTGTGCAATTTTATTTCGAAAATAATGGTAGATTTTCATAAGCGAATTTTGTTTAGCGAGGAAGCGCACTTCTGGTTGAATGGCTACGTTAACAAACAAAACTGCCGCATTTGGAGTGAAGCTAATCCACAAGTGTATGTCGAAACACCGTTACATCCAGAAAAACTGACTGTTTGGTGCGCTTTATGGGCTGGTGGAATCATTGGTCCGTACTTCTTCAAAAACGATGAAGGCCACAACGTTACAGTCAATGGTGATCGGTGTAGAACCATGATTACTAACTTTTTCATTCCTGAATTGAACAATCATGATGTCCAGGAGCTATGGTTCCAACAAGACGGCGCAACATGTCACACAGCTCGTGCCACAATCGATTGATTGAAAGACACGTTTGGTGACCGCCTAATTTCACGTTTTGGACCTGTGAATTGGCCTCCAAGATCTTGTGATTTAACACCACTAGACTATTTTCTGTGGGGCTATGTAAAGTCATTGGTCTATGCGGATAAGCCACAAGCGCTTGACCATTTGGAAGGCAATATTCGCCGTGTTATTGCTGATATACGGCCACAAATGTTGGAAAAAGTCATCGAAAATTGGACGTCCAGATTGGACTACATCCGAGCCAGCCGTGGCATTCGTATTCCAGAAATCATATTTAAAATGTAATGCCACGAGATTATCGTTCGAATAAAAAAAAATCCATGTCAATCGAATAATACACCGTTGTTTTATTGCAATTTAAAGTTCTGTACCTCTCAAAAAAACACCCTTTTCATTCCAATTATATCAATTCCAGTAGGACACTGCCCGTGCATAATTGCTTGAGGGCTTGAATAACATTGAAGTAATGCCACCACTCTAGCACTTTGCATTGCTTCATTGGTATGAGAGAGTATTACTTCTAACAGCTATTCTATGATAGTTATGAATTTTATTTATCATATCATCAGTAAGTTTTCCTTCCCCCATAGCTTTTCTTGTTTTTTTTTCAAGTTTCCAAAGACGATTACCTACTTTTTCTGGATGTATCATTAGCCCTAATGTTTAGTGATACTATTGACACCATATATATCTATAACAGCAATGTGTTCCTGGGAATTCACGTCACTGCAAAAAACAACATATTTTAAGCACCTCGGGAAATTAGAATCTCAAATATACTATACGGACAAACTGATTACATATTTGAAGCACATTCCAAGGGATTTCAGAAAAATGCATATTAAATTGGATTTTCAATCTGTTTCAGATTCAGCAAAACTTTGATATTATGTCAAAATCTAAAAGGTTTCCAAACGTAAAAATCGAATTTTAAGATTGAAATTATTGTCACTCAATGAAAAAAATGAAACACAATAGAATTAGAAGATTAGGACATTTTAAATAGAGAGAAAATTGAAAAATTAGGCTTAAAATCATATTAATCTAATTTTAGGCCTCAGTTACCCCATTTCCGGTTTGACTGATGTGGTGATATTTTAAAAGAACTGTAAATTTTCGTGATTACATAGAATACAAAGTCAAGTTTAAAAAGTTCTAAATATTTTAATTTTATGATAACATAAAAAGAGTATATTATTTTACCCCCCCCCATAAAAAGACACTGAACGTAATTGAATACCTTACCACTTATAATTTTTTTTAATGACTTATTTATTCTTTGACTTATTTTTCATAGTTCTCATATCGCTTTGAAGTGAGATGTTAATAAACAATTAATCAATCAATCGATCGATCAATCAGTCAGCTTTGTTGCTATTCCGAGCTCTTCATTAGATCCTATTTCTCTTAAAATATTAATTAAGAGCCTTGGTTAAATCAGGAATCGTCATAAGGGTTTTTTCAGGGTACTGATTCAGAGAGAATAATCATTTTCTTGAATTTCGTTTTGTCGTGGAAAAAGATTATTGATATCAGTAAAAATATCAAGTACAAATCAATTGATGGAAAACTTCAACTTAAACAAGGTTTAGTGAAAAATTATGAATTTGAGAGTTTACTTAACCCGAGAGCGTGTGCTTGGGGCACAAAGTCACCCCAAGGTCACAAAATCGCTAATTCTGAGTAAACTGTTTATTTGTTACTAATGACCTTGACAGTATCCATCCATATGACAGTCTTCATGGAAACTAAAATATATTTGTCACATATTCCCTCTTTTTTTTGGCAGTGGCAAACGTTTTTTTTTTTTTTTTTTTTTACATTCTTAAGGTACTTTGGGGTGACTGAGCTCCTCACGCGACCACTTTTGTTCCAAAATAATTTCTATGAACAAGCCATATTTTTCCCCTGTGAATGAATTAACGGTTTTGATTGTTTTGTTGTACGACTCATTAAGGTTTATAAATGCAAATAAACAAAATATATATAAAAAAAGAAATGGATATCTGCAATCTCTATTGGATGAAGTTGAAACTCATCAAACAAGGGAAGAGCCTACAGAAATAATGCATATTAATCATGGTAGAGAAAGTAAATAGAAGAAAAGTGATGAACATGAAACGTTTGAGTCGAAAGAAAAAATTTCCAATTCTACCTAAAGAACTCCATTAAGAAAAATATGAAGCCGTAAGTGTAGCACAAGACACTCTTCACCCAGTCAAAACGACGCAAAAAAAAAAAAAAGTTCAGCATGTTATTTGTTGATCATTGAAGGACAGTAAAATTACAATATAATTTTAACAAAATGTGACAGTTTTGCATGCAAATAACATTCCTGTACTATTAACGAAAAGTTTCAGTGATTTCTGTGTTCTTTGTAATAGTCAAGTTCATTTGAAATTTCTTGGTTTTGTTAGATTGAAAATTATTCTCAAATTATCAAAGAAAAACTGAAAAGTCCTTAAAATTTTAGCTAAGTATACTTTCTCTTAGTTAAATTATTCACTAGAATATGGATTTTTGTCGAATACAATAAAAATAATTATAAAAAAAGGATTGGGTGACTCAGTCACCCCCGTATAACCGTTAACGTTTGTATTTAATTTAATATAGATAAATTTGATATAGATAAGTTCGGGTATGTTATTATGTTCAGAAAATTGCTCGGTGTATCAAAAAACAAATCATAATGTTAGTCCTATATTTCTTCGAAAGTTACTGAGAAACGAATCTGATATTCAAACTATGCGATAAATTTCAAAGTTCCATTCGATACTTTTGAATCAAATAATGGCCATCCCAATAATAAACTGAATTTTACGAGACCGGTGGCAGAAATATACATATAACTCCAAACATAATCGGAGGAACTTCATGGTTTCTTATTCACGATCTCATAATACTTTTAACTATGGACAAAGTAAGAAGCCATGCACATTGCCATCAATTTTATTATTCTGAAAAAAAAATATGTATACTGCGGTTGAGAAAAGAAGAATCGTAATGCTCCAAATCAAATAGCCGTCCATAAAAACCAACTTCATCCGAAGCCATAAAAAAGTATTTTCAGTAGCTAAGAAACAATGCATAAGAAGTAATAAAGATAACAGTATTATTATTTTTTTTCGTCCTGTAGTTTTTTCTGAAAGAAATACTTTAACTTCAATCCCCACGCGTGCTCCACAGTGGGCAGCCATAAAAAATAACCTCCGGAATATCGGAAACCTAATAAAATTTCCGAATAGCGTTTCGTAACGAATTTAAAATCGATGAAAATAGGAAAATTGTATTCTTTTCAATTCGAAGAAAGATGGCAAGAAAAAGAGAAATTTCTTTTTTCTTGCTGCTAGTCTCTGCTCATGAATATTTGTGATGTACGGATAGAAAAATAACATTTTTGCTGAAAGTCGATACCGATACTTCATGAGCTTTATCCACAGAAGTAGAGTTGTTAGAAAAGAAAAAAAGAAAGAAACGAGAAATGTTTTCGATTCAGATGCTAAATGCATACAGAGAAAGGAAAGAGTTGATGCATAGTAACCAATAGCTAGAAATTTGGTTCGACTTTGAAACAGCTGGTTCTAGTCGATATCTAATAGAAAAATTTATGAATATCGCCATTCATAAAAAGTACCCTTTTTATGTCCTATAATTATTTAAATTTGCACATGAAGTTTTGAAAAGAACAGCTGCTCTGAAGGAAAAGAATATTAGCTCATTTTTATTAATGTGTCATATTATTGTCTCTGTAGGAAATTATACAATTGATTATTACTTTCTCAAATTATCGTTTAGTACAATAATTTCATATTTTTAGTAGAATCGTTTCGTTTTGCTTTTGTAAGAATAAAATAATTTATTAGCATAAAAAAATCCACGATACTTATTTGAATAAACTCTTTTATGCTTTATAACTGTTTATATAACTATAATTAACGAAGCTATAATAAATAGAAGATTATAATTCGATAGTTCTGAGTTTTGTCTTGCAGTTTTTTAATGTTATTATCTGATTCAGCATAATGTTGTTAGGTGTGTAATTGGCAATACACAAACTAATTTCTTATGAACATTTATGTGTGTGTTTTCTACATGTATGTATTCTTTTTCTTCCACTTATTTATGCATCTAATTTATGTTCGAATAAATAAATAAATCTTAAATTCAATTTATTTAACCCAAATGGTGTTAAGATATATATATATCTTACGATATAACAGTTATTTTTTTCTTTTATAGATATATTAACATTATTACGATTTGTGTTATAGTTCCATTTGGGACAAACAGAAATAGTATGTGTGATGATTCTTGAATTTTTGTATGTTGCTGACTTAAAAGAAGATAGAGAATTCAGAGGTATTTTTTCTTTCTCTTCTTTTTCCTTTCTTTTTTGTAGATACTGTATGAACTGCATATTTGTAGTTCTAAATATGAGGTTTATAGCTGAATATATATTTTTTATTACTTTATCGTGCAAATGGTATGGCATTTAAGATTTATTTTGTAATTTTTTTATTGATGGTGTGAAAAATATCCAGTAAAAATATTTCTACTGAAAATATGTAAAATTTATTTTCTTAGGATTATTTTTATCTTAAATGTTTCTAATATTTTATTACTCATTGTGTAAATGAAATATTGCACGTTAAATCATGTGTAACACGCAAATGTGCGTGTTGAGGCTCAAAATATTTTTTTTGGTGTAGTATAGTAGTTATGAGAATGAAGTGCCAGCTCAGGGATCAGTCTCATCACTTGATCTAAATTTAAGACAAAGTAATCATCTGCGGCGGTCTCCACCAAAGGATTGATTTCCTGTTATGGAACTTCTGATTTCCCAACGGTCACGTAGCTTCACGTGGTAAAGACAGGACCATATAGACGCAAAAGTTCAAGGGCAAGTCAACATTTGACTTCCCTTTATCCAGCCGGCAGAGAAGTGACCGGTGCAGTTCCCATATCAATCTTCGTTTTCGAAATACACCGCATGAGGGGTGACAAGAACCAATAGCTAAATAGCAATCCCAGCTAAAGGGGAAATCCAGTCTCTCCTAAACGCCCAGATACGTTCTAAGACGCTTCACACAATGTCTCAGAATCTCTATCTCATTCACTTCATGATACGCTTGGACTCTCTCAAACCCATCATCGGACCTTTCAAGGCTCCAGCATAACGAACATCATGTCTTCCTAACGCAGCCTTCACATCAGCAATCCGAACGTAACAGCACCTCATCAGTGTTGCTCCTCTTCACATCTATAACCCTCGTGTAATCTTCAAAGTGAGACGTTAATGGATAGTTGATCAATCAATCCCTCTTATTAATTATAAATGACCTATAAATATTTAGGAAATAGTTTTCTTGCATAGATAAAAGTTTTTAGCCAATTATTTGTACTTTTGAAGATTGTATTTGATATTATATTCACACACATAATTATAATGATTCAGAAAAAATTTTGTACAATAAAATCCTAAGAAATAATTTTTTTAGTATTTTTTAGACAAGAGAAAAAACTATTTTAATTCCAAATTTCTTTCTATGTTTTTTTAAATTTTAAAATGAAAAACGATATAGTTTGAACCAATATTTTTAATCATACATACTTAAGTTCTCACGAATTTTTCACTAAGGGTATGTTTATCACAAATGCGAATTTAAACTTTCCTTATAAAAGTCTGAAATATTTTGATTTACTTTATTATTTCATTTGATTTATTTTATATGCCAAAGACAATGTTTTCATTTGTTGTTTTATTGTTTTACTTAAATATGCTTTAAAAATTCAAAAAGAAAAATGCAAAATTCAATTATGAGAACTGCACCAGATATCCCCCTAAGAATTGGACTATAAGAAGAATGGAGCGCATAATATTTTTTCTTCCTCCCAATCGAGCAAGTATTTCCCAAGAGCTATTTTTAAAACGAATAATCTAGGTCTTGAATAGTATTACCATCAAGCTTACGAATTTAAAATACCTGAAAGATAAGGGCTTTGATGCAGCTGGGGTCCATAAATAGCGACAAAATTTATTATTTTAGGACATGCAGAAGTGTCCGTGTTACTTTAATCTGCAATTCGAACGCTTTTGAAAAGCCTCTTCATTGCCTATCAAAAATGTACGAATTCTATCATCTTATTCAAAGCAAATAACAAAATTCTTTCCTCCGAAGCAGCGGAATAGTAAGAGAATGGTAAAAATCTCCCGAATCAAAATAACGAGGTCTGGAAAAGCATTTATTCGGTCCGTTTCTCTCCGGAGGCGCAAATCCCATCACTGCATCCATCTCTCCTTGGGAAATCTTAGATTGAAGAAAACGTCTTCATTCCGATCTGCGAAAAGTCTACAAATACAGAGAGAGAACAGGAAAACGAGTTCTTTTCAGGTCTTCCTCATCCATCACTTCGCCTTTTACCATGGAAATGGATTGTCTTTCAACGTCCGATCACATCTTGGGATAAAGTGGAAGAATTCCACTTGATAAAAGGATTTCTTTTCACCTGTCGAGATGATTTCGATTGGGTGTTAGTTAACCAAGGTATTTCACCCTCAAAGGACTGTTGTTCGGTTTTATTTAAAGAGTGAAATGGAATTACTTAAGAAGTGAAGTGTTTTGGCCATTAACGTGGCATTTAAACCTTTTGGAATAGACACGAAGAAGTTTCAAAATGAAAAATAATCAAGATAATTTAAAGTGTATTGGAATTTACAATTCTTTGAATGATTATGTGAAAGAGTTGAGTTTATATTTATTTGAAAAGAGAGAGAGAGAAACTGTGATTTTAAAAAAGCGCATAAATGAATAACTTTCATGATATTTAGTATCACTTAGATTAGAATACATGCATAAAATTATTTTAAGGACATTTGGACCAAAAAAAATTTAGATACAATATCTCGGCAAAAAATTAACTAAGAATAACCTTCTTTCAAAACGTTCTCCTTTTATAAAATATGCTTCTACAATAATAATATATATTTTGCTTATATAAAGTAATGACTTCTCTCTCCAGAGAGTCTGAACTAGGATTTCTGAAAAATTCATATTATTTTCAGAGTTACCACCAATTGAAATAATTATCGGCGTTTTTTTCTTTAAATTTCTTTCCTCTGTTGTATAAAATATGGATAAATACACTTCTAAGTTACATATTTCAAAAATTATAGTTCAGCCTCGGTACAGAGATAGGCGAAATATTATTATTATAGGAGTATTTTCCCTAAAAAAGAAGAATGTTTTAAAAGTAAATAATTCTAAGTTATTTTTTTGCTAAAATATTGCATTTAATTAACTTTTTATTGTAATAATATTCTTAAAACAATTTCATACGTGTATTCTAATCTATATATAAGTGAAACTAAATATTTTAAAAAAATATTCGTTTTTACGCTTTTTTAAAATCACGGTTCCGAATGTAGTCGGATACCTTTAAGTATAAAATGGAATTATAATACTGAAGGAGGGGAGTGTTTTGGTCATTTACGTGGCATTTAAACCCTTTGGGATAAACACGGAGAAGTTTTAAAATGAAAAATAATCAAGATTATTTAAAGTGAATTGAAATTTACAATTCTTTGAACGTTTATGGGAAAGAGTTGAGTTTATATTTATTTGAAAGAGAGAGAGAAATTTATAGAGTTGAATTATTTGAAAATTCCTAAGGAGACATGGTACGATTTACTCAAAAATTCTAATTGAAGGATTTTTCAAAATTCTTTTGGTTACCTCCTATGTGTGAATGCTATGTAAAATATATTATGTGCTCAAAATTTCATAAAAAGCTGGCCATTTAATTTTTTAAGGAAGAAACGTAAAACTTGTGAAGTGATTTTAAAATGCTACTCCTCTCTCTCACAAGTAGTTACGTACAAGAATAAAATTTCAATTACACGTACATCAAACTATGTACAACAAAAGTTGGTACGGGTTTCGTGATAACATGATTGGTATTAGTACAATTCCTCTTTTTATGAATGCTTATTAAAAATCCCTTAAAAGATGTATAAATTCTGAGTTTAATTATTTTTAAGAAAACAAGTATTGCTTTGACAAAAATGCATACCAATTTTTGTTATATGTAGTATTAGCAACAGGTAAAAAAATTCAAAGCATTAGGCACAATAGAAAAAAAGCCTTAGCTTTTTAAATGAAGACAAACTACATATTTTATCTTTCTGAGATAAGTCGGTTTAAAGTTTTGATTTGCCATAGGGATGTGAATAAAAACGAACGTAAAAGCTATCATAATTCTGCGCTTTTAAGTTTAGAGCTTTCAAATTTTTTGAGGTTATAGAAAAGTATATAAAAAAATTAGGCTAAAAAAATTAGGTTTGATTTCTTGAGCGATTTTTGTCAATTGAATCGTACTGTGTCCTCTTAACAGAAGGTTATACATTTCAAGCAGATATTTATATACATAGTACCCCAATAAAATTTATACGGTCTTTGAATAACTACAGTTCTGGCAATTATTAGGCTGCAGAAAAGTTTCAGAAATGAAGACAATGTGAACAAAAGTAGGAATCCGCCATTTAACGAAAGTGCTCCAATTGTCGGACATTGTGGCCCTAGAACAGCTGATCACGCTGACTGATAGAAACATAAGCGTTCCTAATCATTTGAATTGATATTTAGGTACCATTCACAAAATTCACTGCTCCAGTCACGATGATCTTCATTGAGAACGTAGACTAATCTATAAGAATGAAACTCTTACAATGGGCATGCTTCAAAACATGATGGACACTCTATTTGGAACTATTTTCTCGCTAGCCGCATGCCGAGCAGATTTTCTAAGCGATTGTTGAAACTTTTCAACGATTTTTATTTCTCTTGTGGAGCTGATAGATGATCGTGGTCTTCAGAAATGATTCTTTAGGACACTTTTAAAAGTTCCTTGTTCCTCAAACTTATCTTGTTGAAAATCCTTTTAACACTGCCTTAGTACTTCACCTAATGTTTTCTGTTTACTAATAGCACTTAAGAATGAATTTTCTTTGCTCAAAAATTTGTATTATTTCAGCCATCAACTTAAGCTAACACTCCAAATAAAGGACAAAAGTAGGGGTGTCATAAACTTTTGAAGAGTGTATACATTTTATTGGGATACACTGGGTAATGTAAGTTTGCAGCCCTAGGTTAATCGTAATAGTAGTTCTTTTAAAAAAAAGTGGTTAAACTTATTTTATTTTAGTTGACTGTGTAACATGTTCGTGAACAAAGTGGCATTTCCCGCTCTACGTTGCAGTAATGAACAAAAGGTTTCCGCTCAAAGAAAAAGTAAGGTGGGATAAAATAAAAGTAATATTTTCTTTTATTTTGATTCCTCTTTTTCAATTCCTAATATAAGCTCACACTCCTATATATTTATTTATTTATTCATCTTGGGGAAATTTTCAACCTTTAATAAATAATATTTTAAGGCGCTCAATTGAGTTGAAATTTTATATACATGATTACTTTGGATGACAATTTTAATTATAATTAATAAAAATTAATTGATTAAAACTAATTATTAAAAGAATTACAAATACCACCACGTTGGCATCATTTTTGGCGACTTGTGTCAAAACTTGAAAATGTTTTTTTTTTACGTTTTAAAGCATTCAGTTGAACTGAAATTTTATGTACACGATTATTTTTGATGACGATACGATAAGTAAGAATTGACTTAACATTTTTTTTATGTTACTTGTCAAGAAAATCTCACGTTCGTTGCTCTAATCTGGTTTAAGCAAATACGGAAAATGCTGAAGTGGGTTGCATATGATCCATTTAGATGAAGTAGAAAAGACTAATTGAATTTATAAGCTGCACTTGTTTTTAAGTGAAAATGACATAAGTTACCATTGTAGCTGAAGACGATTTTACTTGGGATACTTAAATGAAACTTTTCACTTGTGTGTTTTCTTCTTCTTTTAAGATCTATATCCTTCTTACCTCAAGCAAAGATTAATTTTTTACTCAAGCTGTTTCATAAAGTATTTAGGGAAAATAATAGCTTTATTTGCGTCGCACTACAAAGTAACGCGAGGGCTACTGGCCTTGAAATTTTGAGCCTCAGCACAGACAAAACCTGAGCTGATAATCCCTCTCTGAACTACCACACCACACCAACAGGAGGATTTTAATCCTCGACAGATTTAACGAGCAGCGGCCCCCTCTACATGGTGGGTCTACAATGGTTCTAGGGGTCAAACTCATGACATGCCGGTGTCGAATTCATGATCATAACCAATAAGCTACAGTGGCTACATAAACTAACTATTAAAGTGTGTTAAGTCATATGTGAATAGCTTTCTAAAATTCTTTGTGAATCATTTTAATTAATTAACAAATAATATAAAAGAAATTAACTCAATTTCTATTAAGGTTAACAAAGAAATAATTTTTGGATAATTAATGTATACTGTCACCCCCCCCATCTATTGCCTTGATTTGGATTAAATTAAATTTTTTTTCTTCCATATGAAACTAAAATTAATTAACTAAACTTGATTAATGAATTAATATTTGAAAAAAATGCATTAATATCAAGTGTTATCTACTACAAATTTTTAAAAAATGTTTTTGAACTTGAGTGGATGACTAAAAAGTATTTTACTAACGATTGAGAATTTTGAAAAGGTATATAAATAAATATATATAGGGATAATGTGAGCTCATAGTAAGAATTGAAAAATAAAAGTATAACCCTCATAAAGTTTAAAACAAAAAAATCTGAGAAACATATATATTTCTTTAATTTATCAACTTGATAGTATATACTGTATCGTGAATTTAAAAAAAAATCCGGTTCATTCTAAAAATTGGGAAAAAAAGAAATTTGGATATCTAAATAATATAATCATTAGTAGACAAGAAGGAAAAGTATCTGTCTAAAAATCCTTAGTCAAAATAAAAAGAGAAAAGTTGTTATAGATATCGATTGAGATATATTTTAGAAACTACCTTTAGTTACTCTAAATTCAATGGTACTCAGAACCAGAATGTCATCGTAATAAAATTTCCCCAAACAAGCGAAAAAATTTAGAATTTCCTAAATGTCATACATGTATTCATTACAAAGAATATTGCTTCCGAAAATTGAAAGGCATCTTACAAATTGAATTTGAAACTAATAACACCTCCACGATAGAAAAGGCTAAATTTCCAATTTCCGTCTTTACTTAGAGTGCAGTCGAAAGAAGTACATACTTCCCTCACTTTAAACTGATATAGAATATCGTGAAGGAGAGAAAATAATAACCCCCAAGTTTGAGAAGTGCGTCTTCTTTTGCCATCAACACCTCATTAGCTGAAAAGTTTCCTCGTTAAAATCTCTTCCGATGTGAAATTAAGAAGAAAAGTTTTAAACTCTTCGTTCACTTCCTGTTGACTTAATTTTCACTTGCCCGTTCATTTTAAACAGACCGATGAAGACATAATTGACTTTCAATGACTGCTGCCAGTGACAGTGGAGGAACTGAGAACTGAAACACTTGAGGCTTCGAAACACTTCACGAGTTGCGTAAAAATGATTGAGTTTTTATGGTTCAAATGTTGTTTAGGTAGGCATGTTTCAAAAATGATTTCTTATGTATTAAGCTATTTGAGGAAATTTTAAGGGTATATATATTATTTTTGGCACTGAAAAAAAAGAAGGGCGTTAGTAGTTATGCTTTATTTTAACAATTCACACTCATAAAATAATAGTTAAAAGGGAATTTTAACATACGTGTAAATTATATTAATTAAACATTTTTAACCCCTTAAGCGGTCAATTTTTTTGCTCAAAATGTTTAAAAAAAAACACAATTTTTTTTATTGCATATAACTGCACTGAAGAGCCAAAAAAACTGGTACACCTGCTTAATACCGTGTAGAACCCCAACGAGCACGCAGAAGTGCCGCAACACGACTTGGCATGGATTCGATTAATGTCTGAAGTAGTGCTGGAGGTAATTGACACCATGACCCCTGTAGGGCTATCCATAAATCATTAGGAGTAAGAGGGGGTCTAGATCTCTTCTGAACTGCCCGTTGCATGGCATCTCAGATATGTTCATTAATGTTCATGTCTAGGGATTTTGGTGGCCAGAGGAAGTGTCTAAATTCAGAAGAACGCTCCTGGAGCTAATATGCTCAATTATGGACGTGTGGGTGTCGCATGTCCAGCTGAAATTCCCCAAGTCCATCGGAATACACGATGGAGGTGAACGGGTGCAGATGATCAGACAGTATGCTTACGAACCTGTCAGAGTCATATCTAAAAGCATCAGGGGTCCCATATCACGCCAACTGAACACGTCCCATACCATCACATAGCCTCTACCAGCTTGAACAGTCCCTGTTGACATGTAAAATCCATTGATTCATGAGGTAATATCCATACCCATACACGTCCATCAGCTGGGTTCAATTGGAAACGAGACTCATCAGACCAGACAACGTGATTCCAGTCATCAATAGTCCAATGTAAATCCCAGGCGAGGCGTAAAGCTTTGTGTCGTGCAGTCAACAAGGGTACACAAGTGGGCCTTCGGTTCTGAAAGCAACATGTCGATGATGTTTTGTTGAATGGTTCACACGGTGAAATTTGTTGATGGCCAGGATTAAAATCTGCAGCAATTTGCCGAAGGGTTGCGCGTCTGTCACGCTTAATGATTCTCGTCAGTCGTCATTGGTCACATTCTCGCATTTTCTTTTTCCGGCCGCAGCGATGTCGTAGATTTGATGTTTTATCGGATTCCCGATATTCACGGTACACTCGTGAAGTTGTCGCGTACGTGAAAATCCACTTTTCATCGCTACCTTGGAGATGCTATGTTCCATCTCTTGTGCACTGACTATAACACCACGTTCAAACTGAATTAAATCTTGATAACCTGCCATTGTAGGAGCAGTAACCTATCTAACAACTGTGCCAGACACTCGTTGTCTTATATATGCTTTGCCGACCACAGCGCCGAACTCTGATTGGTTTCATATTTATTTGCATACGCATGCCTGTACCAGTTTTTTGGCTCTTCAGTGGATAAAGCTTAACAAAATGCGAAAATGGAAGAATTTTATTTTAATTTTCAGTTTTAAAGTCTTATCACTATTTTTGATTTTATAATTGTAGAAAACAACAAACTCTCTAAATGTCTGTTTTTCATAAATACACTCTTCACACTGCGAATACAAGCAATGGCCGGTTACCGGTATATCTCCAACGTAATTACATCGTACAAGCAATGGCTTATTGATCGGGATGATTAGCCAGCTTGATGAATCTAAACTATACATAAATGCTCAAAGTCGTTTATTTGGCTGAAAGTTCTTTGATTACTTCATAACGATAGAACTGACTATGCCCTTAGAGAACACCGAAAACAAGAAGAGATAAAATTCTCACAATTGTTGCAAGTATTATTTAATTCTAACTGCATAGAAAAATGCATGTTAAGAAGATAATGGACGTGTCTTGTCCTAGAAAATTTAATCAATTACATACTTGATATTCGAAGATTTGAGGGTTAGATGGGTTTTTCTTAGAACGATTTCTTAGAAGAGTTTACTTATAAGGATATGTATGTTTTACTGCCTAAATTACATTGGAGATATACCGGTAACCAGGTGCTCATAGACCTGATTAAGAGATCTGCAACATTTAAAACGAAATCATGTTTGAGTACTAGATTCTACTGGAATTTCACCAAATCTAGTAAGCGATAAAAACTTACGTCTGTCATATATATCCTTCACAAGGAGCACAATTATGCTATTTTTAGATATTTTTTTTTATGAAATCTGCTTCGAATTTGCTATCAGTAAATTAAATTTCATAATATCATTTAATATATATACTCTAAAAACATAAAATCGTCTCTTTTTGTTGTTGTTTTCGTATCATTAATTTGCGTTAAAACTGCATTTTTAAACTAATTTTAAAAGTAAATTATTGTCTATGCATCAAAATTTGCATGCAACATTGGCTTAGTCCCCCCCAAAAAAAGCAGTTTACACCATGTCGTTTCGATAAAAACTAAATATTTGTTTTCCACATTGGTTTTAAAATTAAAGTATTAAACAAATTTACAACTTTAGAGCATATGCTACTATGTTTCATTATTTGTTTGAACATTTTTCTATTTCCTTATATTTTAGTGTTTATATACATAGAGAGATAAAGATGTGTGTAAAAATGTGAGGAGAGAGTTAAGTTTGTGTGCATAAGAACAGTTTCTTTAACCGATTCCAGCACAAACAATCTTTTGTTGATCCGTAAACACTATGTAAATAATTTGTGACTTTGCTTTTTTGTACGAAAAAAAACACTGAAGAAAAAGGCACCTGTTATACAACTCAAGAGAAAATACAGCTGTTTTCTATTATTATCTGTTCTTTTCTTCAGGCTATTTTTCATCTGTAGATGCCATATTTTTGATGTAAATAAATGATGTATGGATGTAGAAAATTATTTTTTTCTTACTATCGCAATATTTATTATATATATAGTTCTTTCTTTCATATTTTATTGATTCAGGGAAAACAAAAAAATTACTTCTTTGAAAACTATTCACATATTATTTAACAAGAATTACAGCAATTAAGTGTATATACGTTCGAACCGGGATTTTAAAAATGCGCATAAATTGATAATTTTCATGATATTAAGTGTCACTTAGATTATAATACATGTATAAAATTGTTTTAAGGACATTTTGACAAAACAAATTACTTAAATACAATATTTTGACAAAAAATTAACTTAGAATAACCTTTTTTCAAAATTTTCTCCTTTTATGAAAAATGCTTCTATTTTAATAATATTTTGCCTGTATATAGCTCAGACCTCTGTACAGAGGTTCAACCATAATTTTTGAAAAATTAACATTATTTTCAGAGTTACAGACCAATTGAAATAATTATCGGCATTTTTTTCTTAAAATTTCTCCCCTTTGTTGTAAAACACTTCTAAGTTATATATTACAAAAATCTTAGTTGAGCCTCTGTGCAGAGGTCTGAGCTATATACAGGCAAAATATTATTATAATGAAGCATTTTTGTCAAAATATTGTACTTAAGTAATTTTTTATTGCAATACTGTTTATTAAACAATTTTATATACATTTTCTAACCTAAGTGACACTAAATATCATAAATATTATCCATTTATACGCTTTTGCAAAATCACGGTTCCGAACGTAGTCGGATACCTTAAAGGAAAGTCGAACCAATTTAATAGATTTGAAAGACATTTTTGATCAACAAAATTCGTTTCAAAATGCAGGGTTTTCAATTCTAACAAGGAATTGTAAAACTCTTTTTTAAACTGTTCAGCTTAAAGTGGAGAATTCATGATTTTATGGCATTTAATAAATTTCTTTGTCTAACGTTTGCTTTTGAGTATTTATTATTTTTAAATTTTGACAGTAATTCGTGTTCAGAAATTTTGCAAAAATAAAATCAATTCAGACCAGCAAAGAGGGAGACCCAATATTATTTTAATCTTGTTTTTGTATTGTTTACATCATTGCATTATAAAAAAAAGAAAACTCTCACAAAGACTAACCTTACATTTTCTAAAAAACAATATGTATTCTAAATTTAAATACTAAATTATTCAATAAATAAACATGAGTATAAAATATTTTTAAAAAATTAATTTTTAATAAGATTACAAATTGATTATCAGAATTTCAAAATATAGAATTTGGGAACATTAATTAATTATTTTTGTACTACTGAAATCCTAAAAAAGAATTAATATGGTTAATAGATGTCTTAATGGAATACGAAACTGTATGAAATCGATTTTAATCAAAAGAAAAGCAAAGGTTCTATTGTACAAGAGTCTTTTAAGATCAGTATTAAGTAATGCATGTGAAACATGACCCTTGTCTCGAACAGATGAGATCATGATAAGTATCTACGAAAGGAAAATTTCAAGATTTATTTTTTTGGAGGAGTTCAGGAAAATTGAACGTTGCGAAGAGGATCGAATTTAGAACTCTATCAATCAATTTAAGATGCCGACATAGTTAACTTCATCAAAATGCAACTTATTTTAAATGGGCGGATCACGTAGTCAGAATGGACGAAATCCGCATCACTTAAAAAGTCTTCAATGCCCAAACAATTGACACACGAAGAAAGGGCAGGACAAATCTTACAAGGAGAGGGCACGACTAAGGAAATTCATTTGGGGTCGAGACTTGGTTTAATAGTAGTATTCCTTTAGGGTGTTCAATCCTCAATGTAATTCCGCCGAATGGTCAGTCAATTCGAAGAAAAAAGCCTTCGAAATTCATGTTTAACTTTTATACAACTAAATTTCAATTTCCTACAGTGATTTCGTAGCTTGGTTGATATATCGTCTGCATACTATGCGCGATGTCTGGGTTCGATTCATCGGGCATTTTTTTTTCATTTCATTTAATTATTTTTAAAATTAAATAAACTTATTTATGAAAGGTTTATTAAATATTAAATGATATTTTATGTAATTATTTTGTGTTTTATAAAGTAAAAAAAAATACTTTAACTATATAAATATTTATATTAAATTTTATAAATATATTTTTATATTAATAAATAATACTTATAATATAAAATATATAATAAATATTAAATGGTATTATACATAAAAATTAGTTACAAATAGTTTTCTAATGTGAAATAAAATATACTATAAATAAAATATTATATATAAAATAATTCATAAAGTATATTATATCATTAAATTAATTATTTTATAATTAGCATAATTTTATAAAACATTTAATAAGTCCTTTTTAAATAAATTAATAAATAATTTTAAAAAGTTTATTTAAATAATTTTTTAAAAAATAATTTTTTAATAATAAATAATAAATTTAAAAATAAATTAATAATTTAAAAATAAATTAATGTTTTCAATAATAAATTAATAATATTAAAAATAAATTAATAATTTTAATAATAAATTAATAATTTTAATAATAAATTAATAATTTAATAATAAATTAATTATTTTAATAATAAATTAATTATTTTAATAGTAATTCTTATTAATTATTTTTAATTATTAATTATTTTAATTATTAATTATTTTAATTATTAATTATTTTAATTAAAAATATTTTGATTAAAATAATTTTAAATAATTTTAAATAATATATATTTTAAACTAGCTGATATACCCGTTCTTCGCACGGGTGAACTTAAAAATTAAACAACGCAGATTGAAGGATAAAGAAGTTTTTAATGAGTTAATTTTACGTGAATTTCAAATTAAACAAAATGAGCTTTTTCCATATCTCAGCTAAATAAAAAAAAGAAAAAACACCTTTGTTAAATTTTAAGTATGCATATTTCAGCTAAATAAAAAAAAAAGAAAAAAAACACCTTTGTTAAATTTTAAGTATGTAGATCTAATAGCAGATAAAAAGGATTTTTTTTTATTTATAACTCCCCTTAACACTCTTAAGGGTCGATTTTTGAAAATACCTCCCTAAGCTGATGTCTGCTCAGCAAAAGTAACACATTGTTAAAAATTTTGCGTAATGAACGCTTAAAATAGTGTAAATATTTTTTATCTGAAAGTATAATACATTAATTATACTTTCTGTAATTTTTATTTTATGTTAAAATTGTAATATTCGCAAGCAACGCCGTTTATTAAATTATAATGGCGATTCAATGAAAAACATAGCGAAATGTTAACGATAGAGTCAAGTTGGCAAATGTCTCGCTACTTTCATAGCTTGAGCTTTATTAGAGCTTTGTAAGATCCGCCGCGTAGGGGAGCGATGCACGTTAATACTTTATCCACCGCATTATGATTTACTGCAGTTTTTTTCATGCAATATTTTTTTTGGATAACTACATTGAAAATTAAGGGATATACATAAACAAAATACTCCGCTTTGGAAAATTTAATCCGTTAGAGCTAATAAATTAATTAAAGATATTCCACTGTAAAATTAATTATATACACCGTTCACTTAAAATAAATAGTCAAATCGTTTTCTAAGGTATTCATTAACATACAAAAAACTTAATACACTTAAATTTTGACATTAACTACTTTTTCGGGACAAAATTGATAATTTTTGCAAATCGATGAAAACGCAATTTCTGCTACAAAAATAATCGCCTTCCTCGCTAAAATACTCATCGTAGAACCCGCACTGCCATACATCTTGGAAGAGTGGATTTCAAAGAATATTCCTGCTAAGTTGGTGTGGTGTGGTAGTTAGGAGAAGAGGGTTCCAGGTTAGGTGTCGTCCACGTCACTTGACCATGGTTCAAAATTACGTGGTCCGTCGCCAAAAGCCCTCGTGTAGCTGAACAGTGCAACGTTAATATTAACTTACTGCAAAAAATACAATACAATAATAATAATTATTATTATACTTAAAAATGCAATATCTGCCTATATTCAATTAAAATTATAGCGTTATAATTAACTACTAACCACAAACACATTTTGAAAATTTATCCAAACGATGTAGAGTGAAAGATAAAGTTTATTTACTTTGAGTACCATAACCGATAAAAGCATTTATTTTGAAAAAAGATCAATTTCTTACTACCATAGTTGCATAATAAAATCATTAAAAAACATTCAAATAAAGAGAGATTTATAACTACCTCTCCATTCAAAACTTAGTTTTATTCTGAAATAAAAAAAATATATAGGGATTATACTGATCACAGGAATTAATTAGAAGCGAGCGCCTTGCGTAGTCAAAACAAAAAGTGTTTCTTCACAAACAAAAGATAGATATATGCTGTCGTGGGCTTTTTTGCATCGCATGCCAGAATTACTTGCTGATGGCAGAATTTTTTTTACTTAATTGACAAGTATCGTTATATTCTGTACACTTCGCACAATATCTTCATAAACTATAGCCTATGCTATAAATTATAGTCTATGTGTTATTCTGATGTATAAGCTATATTACTGTAAAGTTTCATTAAAATCCATTCAGGTGTTTTTGCGTGAAAGACGGCCAAACATCCTCACAAACTTTCGCAATTATAATATATATCTAGATAATTTTAAATAATAATTATTTTAAATAATTTTAAATAAAAATTATTTTAAGTAATTTTAATCAGTAATTATTTTAAATAATTTTAATCAGAAATAATTTTAAATAATTTTAATTATTAATTATTTTTAATATATTTAATAATAAATAATTTAAATAATAAATTTATTTAATTGTTTTTACTTTATAAAATATCATTTAATATTTATTAAACCTTTCATAAATAAGTTTATTTAATTTTAAAAATAATTAAATGAAATGAAAAAAAAAAACTGATGAAGAGAACCCAGACCTCGTGCATAGTATGCAGACGATATATCAACCAAGCTACGAAATCGTTGGAGGAAATTGAAATTTAATTGTATAAAAGCTAAGCATGAATTTCGAAGGAATTTTTCTCCGAATTGACAGGCCTTTCGGCGGAATTATATTGAAAGTTGAACACCCTAAAGGAGTACTACTATTACACCTAGTCTCGACCCCAAATGAATTTCTTTAGTCGTGCCCTCTCCTTGTTAGATGGATTGATGGCTTAGAAAAAGATCTCCTAGTCTTGAGAACTGAGAATTGGAGAATACAAGCAAGAAGGCTGGCCTGGAAAAGGCTTCTTGAAAAAGCCAACCTTTTAGCTGTGGAATGCCAAACCAATTTACCAACAGGATTCAGTGTGCCGCACAGTAGGAAATTTTTGAAACTATTCGATTCCCACTATAATGTAAATAGAGTTAGAGAATATAGGTCCATAATATAGATTTACAGTTTTGTTACGTTTTGCATTATTTAAAAATATAGCTTAACATAAAAACAAACATCATAAGATGTAAATATTTCTTCAACAAAAATTTAAAAAAAAGGAAAATTATACATATATTACGTATTTTTAAGGATATTTATTAAAATAAGAAATATACAACGTAAAATAAAAATATTTCCTAACATTATATCTTGTAAAGTAAGCTTAATACTACTACGTCAATGACAGATTTAAAAAACGTAATAGTTTTCCATCTTGGTTAATTGACTTTTCTTCTTTCGTTGATTTTTTTCCCTTCGTTTTTCTATTTCAGAATATAAGCTGCTTACCATATGTATCATGCTTAGTTTATGCACCATTTCCTTCATTAATATACGTGAGTGTGTGTCTGTGTATGTATAATTGAACTAAGATGGTTATTGTATTTTTCTGAATCTGCTATTATATTTCTGAATTTAAAAAAATAAATGTATAACTCTCTTTAATTTTCCTTACGTGAGTTCAGCAAAAAAATTTTAAGCATTCATTAACCATTTTCATTTACTTAACTTTTACTAAAGAGATGTTAATTCAAATCTTTTAATATATTTATAAATATTTGGTTCGAAGAATAGATAATTATTGCCTTATCTTATTTTTTCTTACATTAATTGTCGGCTTTTACGATTAAAAAGGCCGAATTAGCAGTAAGATTAAAAATAAAATAATTAAAAATTGCTGAACAATTATTTCTTTCAGCCTCATGTTTATTTTTTTGAAAAATCAACTGCAAAAATAACATTTTTATATATAATGATTTATATTCTTATCTGTTGCTAACATAACGTTTTAAAATTTTTTCCTATAAAGAAGAAACAGAAAAAGAAACAAAATGCTTATGAAGTGGAAAAAAAGAAATTAATTCATTTCTAGTAAATAAAATTTGTTTTTTATTTACTTATATTATAAGCAAAATATCAGTTGAAAAGAAGGAATTATTATTATTAATAATAATGCGTTCGGTGACAGCAGGGAAGACAAATAATTAAAGTTTTAGTTAAAACGACACAAGCAAAATAAATATATTTTCTGCCAATTATGTAATTTGAAAACAGAAAAAACATGAAACTGTATACCTTTGAATATTTAGTTTCATTACCGAAAAACGTAAAAGGATTTATTTCATAAAATGAAGTATCTAGATATAAGCAAAAAATAAACTGTTTTTTATTTATTTGTGTACAATTAAATTTTTAATGAGATTTTACGACAAATAATTAAAAAGCAGTGATGAATTAATATCCCTCCATATTAAAATTGAACTAAATATTTGAGTAATTACTCGTATAATTATGAATTCAGAATAAATCGTTATGTATTTCTTAAGAATTTTATATCTTGGAAAAAACATGAAATGTATTTAAAATAAGACTAAAATATTTTAATGTTTCCTTAATTAATTTACGTTCTCATCAGAGAGAGATGATTTTTTTTTATCATTGATGCACATGCTGAAATTTGTTTTTGCTGAAATACTTTCAAAATTCATTACAGTAATTATTTAGCCTTCATTCAAATCTAAAAAAACATGTTTTCTAAATTTTTCCTTGTATAGAATAATAATTGATAGTTATTCTTGACGATATTTTTATCCTTAAATTTATGCCAGGGAGTAAAAAATAAACAATTTTGAAATAAATAAAAATAATTTTGAATTCAAGATAAATATTGAAAGATCTTCCACATAATTGAAAGAAATTGGACTACGACAGTGCTTCTCAAACTTTCAATATTTGTGATCCAATATTCAATCATAATTTTAGCTGCGCCCTCCCACAATAAAACAACAATGTATTGTAATATTTGAGATCCAATATTCAATCACAATTTTCATTGCGCCCTTCCACAATAAAACAACAATGTATTGAATTCAATTATACTATATTTTGAAGCTAAAGCTACAATACGACATTAACCTCTTAAGTGCCATTGGTGTATATAAATGTCTCGTTCAGCCAAAATGTTAATTGCCCTGGGCGTATATATACGTCTTTCCAAAGTACGACCTTTTCTGTACACTGTTAACCATAAAATTATTCTGGAGGCTTTGGAATACAATAAAAGGACCTTGATAGTGTTTAGGAAGGATTTACTTTTTTTTAGAGGATTTGTTTACTTATCCCCCCCTCCATGCACCACACACACGCGTTTTCGTGGAAAACGGTGGTATTTGGGAGTGAATTGCGTTACTTTTAATTAACAGTTAAGAGATTAATTATCAACAGTATACATTATTAATGTAAGTGTTAATTTTTGTACAAAACTTGATAATTGTATACACGACAAGCCCATGGGGCCACTAGTAATTATTAAATTGTGTTCTTAACTTAGAATTCTTAAATTAGTAATAAAATGCATCTTGCTGTGCTGATAAATTTATAAGGGTATTATATCAGTGTAAATGCGTATTTATTTTTTATTACGTCAAAATATTTTTGTTTGCTTATTTTTAGTAAACTAATAGATCATTTTTTTAAAAAAAAATATTTCTTTGTTTTCGACTTTTCAATATGCTGGCGCCTCCCTCATAGAGTTATCATGCCCTCTTAGGGGGGCTCGCCCACAGTTTTAGAAACGCTAGAATGGAAAGCCTATTAATTTAAGAATGACCATACACAGTATAGAATAGACAAAATCATAAGAGACAATCATGATCGATTTTTCCTGTAATCAGTCCTTGAGGAGTGTCCATAGAATGTTCTATCTAATCTTTCGAATATTCTTTTTCGTCTGTTATGTCAGATCAGATTGGAAGACTGTCTGATTTCAGAAAGATGAAAACCAGAAGAAGAAAAGAAAAATAAATTAAATAAAACACGAGCGAACACGATTTTAATTCTAACAAAAATGAAACAAACATAAAAATAAATAATTTAATAATATTAATAAAAAAAGAAGAAAAACTGGAAAAAGTGTTGAATATAAACATTTAAGTATCTCTGAAGTTATACCAAAAAAACATTAAAATTGAGGTGTTGAATACTGAATGTTCCGACAAATCGTAGATTAGACAAACTGATGTAATCAAGCACCATCAATTTTATTTTTTCCCTATTTTTCGATTCCTACTATTAGTTCAAGGATACTCAACGTTTTTTTTCCCGCCGGGCCGCATACATATGAGAAGTATTTCACACGGGCCGCTACATAAGGATGCTGTGGGGAAAACACTCAAAAGCCAAAGTAACATCGAACAAAGAAAAAATAGACAAAATATTAAGGCTGTTTTCGCCATATGTACGAAAGCGGGAATTCAACGTGGTGAACATTTTCAAACAGAAAAAATGCCTAAATTGTTATAAAAAATTTGTGACGTTGTAACTTATATACATTTGTTTATAATATAAATTTTTTTAATTTCAAAATATTTCATAAATAATTAGTTTTTCCTTTTAACATCTAAAGGGAGAGCTCGTTTAGCATTACGATATAGGAGAAAAAAATGCGAAACACATTTTATAAAAGAAAAAAACGGTCAACTTGGTAAAAATGAGTAGTATGATAATATAAGTGATCCTCTACAGGATAGTGAAGCCAGAATATAATACTGAGTGCTTTTATATCTGAAAAGATATTTCGAATTTCGGTCCTATTCTTTAGCATTGCTAAAGACCCTTAAAACTTTATTTTGGCTTTTCTTTTTATACTATATTAACCTTTCTATCAAACACGCTCACAAAAATATGTGAGTTATGTATTATATAGTTTTGATTTCCTTTCCTCCAAGACCAAGCCTGATGTTTCCATTCTACTTTAAAAAAAATCAAATTGATAGCAAAACTGATAATGTTTGAATGTTTGATTGATAGGATTTCCCTCTAAATTTTTAAAGCATTGATTTAATAATTGAATTTCTTAGTTTATTGGGCCATGACTGGTCCACTCAGAAAAAGACGGTGGGCCGCATGTGGCCCGCGGGTCTCAGGCAGAGTATCACTGCTTTAGATAATTGGTTCTTAAACTGTGGTCTAGGAAATTCAGTACTTTTCCAGGGGGTCCACGATTTCTCATTTAATGTGTTAAGAGTTCCCTCGTTTTCAACTCTGAAAGGCATCATGGAAAAATTGAAGGATGTGACGTCCTGAACTAGATCAGGAAATTAACTTCAGTGATCATTTAATCATTTACCTTGTGACGGGTCTATACGCGTTCCTTTAAATACTAATCCTCTTGGGAAATATTAGGTTTAAATTTCTCAAGAGGTTAAGTTAAAAATTAATGTATTGTAAAGCTTCCTCCCGAGAAGAAGATGTTACTATGCAAATTAAGACTTGTATATAAAGTTTAAACTTTCAGGTTAGATAAGAGAGAGAGGTTAAACTGCTAACAACTATCAGTGATAAGTTAAACTTGAAAGTGAGGCCTGGATGTTTCATATCTGATTACTGTAATATTAAAATTAACGATTTGTCAACTAGGAATAAAAGAGATTAGGTAGCTAGGAATTAGAAGCTATTGCCTAGACGTAAGTGATCTGATCTGATTATTTAAAGTCTTCTCGTATCTCGCATGCCTCGTTACTTGCTCTCCTAATTTGGTATTTCGGTGCAACTCTTAAACTTTGTTAATCAAATTTGTGTTCTTATCTAAGAATAAATTGAAGTTATTTTGAATATGGTTAGTCTTCCTGCCATCTCCCCCACATTAATAGATGTCGCGGGCGACATTTACAAGCTATATGTTGAGAGTCAGGGAGAGGTGCTCAAAATCTTGGGATCCGTGATGTCAGGCTGATACAAAAAAGGGGACCCCGGGATCAAAAGCTTAAGAACCGCTGTTTCAGTTCATTTTAGACACTTATAACAACAATAAAATTTTCCCTTTCATATTATAACTTAGAATGTAGTAATATTTTGTATTGCATTGTATTATTCAATTATCTGCAGGTAAATTTTAATAAGCAACTGCCTGATTTCGTATCTTTAGCATCTAGAAAAACTGTGATGAGATATTTAAAAAAAAATTAAAACAAAGAAATCTTCCTAGATGAAAAAAGACAGAGAGAAAAAAATATGGTCTTGATGATGAAAATTTACATTTTTGATAAAATAGCAAGCAAAAAAAAATTTTCAAGACGTTTCTCTACTGAGCTCAACCTGAATTCTTTGGCCATTAAGTTCATTTGTTCTTTATTTTCGAAAAATCATCTCCAGATACAGAAGAGTTGCGATAACAAACATACCTTAACGAATCCGAATCCACTTGCGGGGGAGTAGGAAGTACCGGAGGAAAGGATTCCGCTTCCGGATTAAGGGCAAATCCCAAGTTTCCTGTTTCTCCCGATAACCGGATATCTCCGGAACGGATAATTGGATCCGGGACTTTGTTCAGGTAAAAGTTACTGCAACAATGTGAGCCACTGTAATACAAGACAATATTTACATTGAAGAGAGACCGTTGAGTTATGGTGGAGGATTTCAAGAGGAGCAGGATAGTTTCTATGCATAATCCGATTAGAACATCTTCAGTCTCGAATAAGCCGATTGTTTGGCGGGAAAGAATAGCTTACAGAAAGGTTCTTGGATGAGGGTTATTAATGAAACTGGATTGAAATATATTGGATGGTTTTAAACCAAAAGTGCTCTCGTGTGGAGAGTTTAGATGGATTAAGCTCGTCAGTATGTAGGTCCATTGTGGAATGCATATTCCCATAATCATTTGGTTTTAGTTTATATGAAATAACATGTAGATTGCATAAAAGTTCTTGCAAAATGCCTTATAAAACCACAAATATGTGGAAATACCAAAAAAATATCGCCTTTTTAGCTATCAAAAGGTTGAATTGAGTAAAAATAAAACGGTCTGTGGTTTTTATTTTCTGTCTAGAAGTATAAAATTAAACGAATACATATTTTGAAATAAAGCATATATTTGTTGATTTTTTGTGAAACTTGATTCACACACACACACAATGTTGTTGATGTAGAAAATAATATTTTATTTTTGGCCTGCAGTATATCGAATTTTACACATACATATAAATATGTAGTGATTTCATTGGAATCAAACATTTCGCTGCGACATCTTTATTTGGTTGCAGTCAATCAACTGATGAGGTATTTTATTGTTTTTCAGCATACATATACGAGGGATGATCAGGAAAAAAGGTTAAAAGCTACATATTGTGGAGAAATTTTGCTTCCACAGAAAGGAGACAAATGCTGCTACTTGTCATACAGCTGGTGTAAGGGCCGATAGTGTAAATTCCCAAACGGTTCAGTACGTTTGAAGTGGCAAGACACTTAGAAAATTGGTCTCGTTTGGAAGTGCGAGCCATGATTCGATTTTTATGGGCAAAGAATATGTCCGCATCAGACAGTTTTTAGTGGAGAAGCAATGCGCAGACAGCATGTAGCGAAATTATGAGTGGTGTCGCTATTTTTAATCAGACAGACAAAGTGTTGAAAACCGCAGTATGGCAGGGAATGGCCGGCTAAGATCTTCAACGGCAGTCATCCCCCACACAGCCCAGATTTGGTACCCAGTGACTATTTCCTGTTTACGAGAGTTAATGAGCACTTATCCGGCAGATGGTTCTCTTCAGACAGTGCTGTGAAAACATCCTCCGGGACCTGGCTCAATAGGTTGGGACCTGATTTATACCAAGATGGGTTAAACAAGTTGGTTCTGAGTTCTGATAAACACCTAAAGTCTTAGTGATTATGTCGAAATGTGATAGGCACGTATGCCTCTTAGTTCCCTTTTGTATTTTCTGTCTATTGTTAATAAACATTTCTTTATTTGACTTGTAACCTTTTTTTTATCAAACCTCGTAGCTACAAAGCAATTAAAATAGAAGAAATATTTTTTCTTTAAATTCCAGGGACCAAAGCATTCATACTTTTCTATCGGAAACGTCTAGTATCTCGCATTATCACGGGATTCCGGCATTTAAAAAGCTGATTGGGCAGAAATGATGATTGATTCAATATTGCATCATTCATTTTACTTGAAAATGTGTCAGTGTGGCAATTTTTGAGTTGTGGTTAAAATAGGAACCACAGTTTTCATACTTTTTCCTATCGGAAACGGTTAGAATCTTGTATAATAATATGATTTCTGGCATTTAATACGCTGCAAAATGATAGACGATGCAATATTGTATCGTCTTACTTTGAAATGTTACAATGAGGCAGTTTTGGCTATGATTAAAATGCTATTCCTGTTATAGACGGATAAAGTGAAAGAATTAACTATTGTGATATGTCTTAGAGGGTTCAAATATATCATAAATTAAAGAAAGTTTCTCGAAAGAAAATTTACATTTACATAGCATTTACAAGGCACAAAATATTTTATCCTTAATTTACTTGTTTCCCCTGAAAAATAGTATACTTAAGCTTCAAAAACAAATGCTGATCTAAAAACTGCAATTTTTAACACAGAAAAAAGGTTACATTATTTAAGGATAGTTTAAATACACTTCTGGCCATTAAAATTGCAACATCTGGAAGGAATTATCTGATGATCATCAAAGTGTCATGAAAGGAAGATAAGGTTAGGATATGCAAATGATTAGTATTTCAGCGCATTTAAAAGACGCAAAAAGGAGAAACGATATCTGAAGCACTACATAAAAGAAAAATTGTGTTGCTGATTTCTGGTTCGGGAAGTTTTTTTAAAAGGTTGGAGCTCTGACTTTCCTCGATACACAGGATATTCTATTGCTACCACTGTTTACAGTCTCCAGATCAGTCACCCAATGGCATCTCATCTTGGAGTGCTGAGTGAATGGGCCGCCACCCATCTTCAGTTAATACGGTTAATAAAGTGTGGCATAGACTTGAAGCAGAATGGGATAAGTAGCCCATTTCTATCATTCAAGCCCTGTTCAACTCCATGCCTGAGAAAGGGCCGTTTTCCATGAAAAGGGTGGCAGCTATTTATATTAATTTAGGACTTCTGTACGCCCACAACTGCTTACAAATTAAATCAATTTGTGTTCATGTCATACTGTTTACTTACGATAAATATCGTTTTTGTATTTTCTATACTTCATAGTGTTGCATATTTAATGGCCAACAGTGTACTTCAGTTATTCTCCAACTTACAATACTTGCGACTCAATATTCAATCATAATTTTCATCACTCCCCTCTCCATTCAAGAACAATGTATTGAATTCAATAATACTATATTTTGACGCTAAAGCTACTATATGACCTTTTAAGTGCCACCGGCGTACATAAACGTCTCACTCAACCACAGCATTAATTGCTCCGGACGTATATATACGTCTTTCTGAAGAACGATCTTTTCTGTGTACTGCTTTCCTTAACATTATTCGGAAGGCTTTCGAATGCATTAAGAGTGTCTTGACAGTGTTTGCGAGGATATACTTATTTCAAAGAATTTGCTTGGTTGCATTACGGAGCGAATCATGTAATGTTTAATCGATAGTTCAGGGATTAATTATAAGCCGCACAAAAATTATCAAGATAAGTGTTAATTTTTGTATATAATTTTATACATGAAAAAACCCATAGAGTCATTGGTATTTTTTAAACTTGTTCTTAACTTGAAAATGTTAAATTAAATATAAAAAACATTGGACAGTACTGAAATGTTTATAAATGTATTATAACTGCGTAAATGTGCATTTTATTTCTCATTATGTCAGAAAGTGTTTTGTTTGTTTCTTTTCAATAAATCAATTATTTTTTAAATAATCTTTTGTTTTCAACTATTCAATATGCCCGCGCCCCTCTCTCGTAGAGATCACGCTTCTATAGGAGGGCACGCTTCACAGTTTGAGAAATGCTGGTGTACTTTGAATCAATACATATGATGTAACATTTATTAAGTTACATAGTTTTTTAATTCCTTTATGATGATATATTTTATCTCAACTTCAATGAAATACGCGTTTTAAGGTATCCGACTACGTTCGGAACCGTGATTTTTAAAAAGCGCATAAATGGATAATTTTCATGATATATAGTAGTACTTAGATTAGAATACATGCATAAAATTGTTTTAAAGACATTTTGACAAAAAAAAAACTATTTAAATACAATATTTCGCAAAAACTTAACTTAGAATAACATTTTTTAAAAATGTTCTCCTTTTGTGAAAAATGCTTCTATTATAATAATAATTTGCTTGTATATAGCTCAGACCTCTGTACAGAGGCTCCACTAAGAGTTTTGAAAAGTTCACATTATTTTCAGAGTTACGACCAATTGAAACAATTATCGGCATTTTTTTCTTAAAATTTCTTCCATTTGTTGTCGTAAAACATGGATAAACCCACTTCTAAGTTATATATTTCAAAAATTCCAGTGGAGCCTCTGTACAGAGGTCTGACCTATACACAGGAAAAATATTTTTTATAATAGAAGCCTTTTTCACAAAAGGAGAATATTTTGAAAATGCTTTATTCTATGTTCATTTTTTGTCAAAATATTGTACTTGAAGAATCTTTTTATTGTAATACTATTCATAAAACAATTTTACATACATTTTCTAATCTAAGTGACCCTAAATATCATAAATATTATCCATTTATAAGTTCTTGCAAAATCACGGTTCCGAACGTAGTCGGATACCTTAATGATAAAACATTAAGTAAATTCATTATTGACTTTTAGTGCTTCTAAAATTTATTAAAGCATAAAAAAATCACTCTATGAAGGAAAACCGTGTAATAGAAAATGCTACACTTAAAACAGTAATATTTAAGTGAATAAAGATAAAAAAAACATATATGTGAGAAACAATTATGACACCTTAAGTAATATAATCATAAATTTGAATGATGTGAACAATTAAAAACAACCCCTATGTTTCCTAATAAATGAACCTACGTCTCCCTATTTTTCTTTTATGCAATGAGAACAAACACAAACGACTCTAAATCAACAGTAATTACAGCTTCATTTTTTTTCACCTAAAGCCTTTATCGCCCATTACGAGAAAATGAATGTACTATAGAAAACACCTCCAGGAAAATATATCTTCCAATTCAACCTTTCAGCGAGACTTCAACAATGTTTTAATCAGATTAAGTGTAATTAAAATCATAGCACAACGTCTTGTTTAAGGGAAGAACAGGAACTCAATTCTTTAAAGCTAAGATGCCGAATTCCTTTTCAATTCCGAATTCTTCATTAAATCTTTCTTAACGTAATTATACCCCAACTCTTCTCCTTTAGTGCCTTTTGTTCCAGCAATCTGATTAATCAAAGTATCCGTTCAAACAATGGAAAACGGAATTCGGCAATTTTGCGACACATGGAGGTGTTGGTAAACAAGAGATGGGGGAACGCATTCATTTTGCGATGAATTGCCTTCAAGTAGCTCTGGTTCAGACACTTTTATTCGGGCGAGTTCAGCATTTTATGAAAAGAGAAGAGACTTGAAGCCTGTAAACGAATTACCGGAAAGTTCCCTGGTCTGAGGCATGATCCAGTCTTTTGAGCATCCAACGGTGCAGAAGATCCGTTCTTTGCTGAATTGCTGAACGGAGGTTGTGGTTTCCGGGACCGTATATATGACAAGAAAGATTCTTAAATTAGTTCTGAGTGGTAAATTGTTATTCCCGAACAGTCTGCGAATATAATGAAGTCAAATAACTTGTTAAAAGCCACGTTAGCTTAACTATCCCAGATTAAGTGTACTTAACAGTGTATGTTACTAACTATTATAAATAGTCCTGTGGGATTTAATTAACTATGGAATCTTTTTCTGCGAGGGGAATTGTACTACGTTGAAATTCTAAAAATGTTTGATTTTATTATTAAAAGAGGAAAATAAAATCTTTGTTACTTAACGGTAAAATTAAACAAAGTTATTCTTCTGTAATAAATTTACCCATTATAACTGCCAAGTTAAGTAAACTTCAGTAATAAAGAAGACTTTTTTTGAAATGTAATGATAATGGTTAAGTTTACTATAATTCTGTTCTTGTATTTATGTAATGAAATAAAGAGAGGTTTTGACTTTCTAACCACTAAAAAATATTATATGATATGAGATTTTTCTTGCTGAGAAATTATTAGCATATTTTACATTTGCAATGTATCATAAATGTTATATGAAAATGGTTTCACCTTTAGTTTTTCTAAGTGTTTGTACATGTTCCTTTTTTGTCTTTCACATAAGATATTTAATTTTTACAACTTAATTCTATCAGCTTCTTACTAGTTAAAATTTAAACTTAGTAACTATATCTTAATGTTCTTTATTAACATAATTATTTGGCGCACTTCTTTCCTGCCTACTAATTCTATAAGAAATATTCTACTCTCTTAACTGTTATACAGATCGAATGTAACAATTCAGTTTCCTTTTAACTTCCATTTTTAAGTGTTTTGGATTTCGCAAAGCCATTAAGGTATCCGACTACGTTCGGAACTGTGATTTTGCAAAAGCGCATAAATGGATAATTTTCATGATATTTAGTGTCACTCAGATTAGAATACATGCATAAAATTGTTTTAAGGACATTTTGACAAAAGAAATTTATTTAAATATAATATTGCGGCAAAAAATGAACTTAGAATAACCTTTTATCAAAATGTTCTCCTTTTGTGAAAAATGCTTCTATTATAATAATATTTTGCCTGTATATAGCTTAGACCTCTGTACAGAAGCTCAACTAGAATTTTTGAAATATATAACTTAGAAGTGGGTTTATTCATATTTTACGACAACAGAGGGGAGCAATTTAAAAAAAAACCGCCAGTAATTATTTCAATTGGTGGTAACTCTGAAAATAATGTGAATTTTTCAAAAAAAATTCTATTTGAGTCTCTGTAGAGAGGTCTGAGCTATATACAGGCAAAATATTATTATAATATAACCATTTTTCACAAAAGGAGAACATTTGGAAAAAAGATTGTTCTAAGTTAATTTTTTGCCAAAATATTATATTTAAATATTTTTTTTTGTCAAAATGTTCTTAAACCTATTTCATGCATGTATTCTAATTCGTGGGACACTAAATATCATGAAAAGTATCCATTTATGCACATTTTAAAAATTACGGTTCCAAACGTAGTCGGATACCTTAACCCTTACAAGGCCATACATTTTCTGAGAGTAAATATCTGTATGTAAATGTTTATTTTAAGAACAAGTATAGTAATATAAAAATTTTTAAGTCAATTCTACTTAGATCAACAAAGAATTTTTTTTTATTTTAGTTACTTTTTATTAAATAGTTAGAATTAATATAAATACTTATATAAATACGACAGAATCGCAACATTAAGTGGCAAATAATTTTTATTGATTATCTTTAAAGTATTGTATTGTTTTCCAAAACAATCATGTACATAAAATTTCAGCTCAACACTTAATGCTTTAATACGTGAGAAATTTTTTTTTTAAAGTTTCGACCCAAGTCGCTAAAAATGAAACCAACGTGGCTGTATCTGTAATTCTTTAAATAGTTATTTTCAGTCAATTAATTTTAATTAATTATAGTTAAATGATCGCATTGTCACCCAAAACAATAGTGTATAGAAAATTTCAGCTCAATTAATCATTTTAAATTGTGTTTTATTAGCGATTGAAAATTTGAACAAGATAAAAAGAGGAAGCCAAGTGGCTGCTCATTTGCTCATGTACCTCAGAGCCCAAGGTCGTGTATACTGAGTTGGGCAAAGTAGGCCTTGACCCTTATGGGCTGTCGTGCCACCGAGTTGGGTTAAATATATAGAGAGGTGAGCTAATAGTAGAGGAATTAAAAAATACATAACAATATGGAATTTTTGGGGGGGGGGAATTTTATAGGAATAAAATAGAATTATTTGTCATTGTCAGGTATTTCTTTTTATTTGTTCAAATATATTTACACAAACTTATACTTTCCGAATAACATGAAACGCGTGAGAAACACAGAGTAGTACATAACGAAGCGACACAATAATTTGAAATATGTAATAAGAATAAGAATACAGCCCGACGAATATTTTATTATTGATTCTTATTGGTTTGACAGTTCTTTTTCTTTTCTAAACGCCCCCGTTTACGTAATTGCGTACAATATACATTATATTTTGACATTTTGTATAAAAAATGTAGATAAAAACAATATTAAATACGACCCTCATCAACTTTGAAATTAAGGAAACGTTTGCTTTAGACACGAAAGGTTTAATGCAGATGTAGAAGACTTTTGGTATCATATTTAGCGAAATTATAGCTACCTGATAAACACAAAATTTGATTCATCATAGCTAATGAAACTAATTTTTTAAAGAAGCTTTGATTTCTTTGTCTCCATTTAAATAAATAAATTTTTATCAAATAACATTCAAGAGTTATTGGTAGTATGTAGGGTTAGCAATCCCGTGTTATATTTTCAATCCCGAAATTTCGGGATTACGTTATCCAAATCCCTGGTTTGCCCCTGGATTAGGATTAGACTATTTATTAAAAATACTTACACATTAGCGTAGTTGAAATTGCTTAATAAAACTGAAGAAATAAGTGAAAATTGATTAAATATTAATTTTACTGAAATAAATAGAAAAAAAAAACTTAATTCACATCATAATAAACAAAAATATAGTACATAAAGAAATTTTTTTAAAAAATCATTTCTTAATTTCTTGTGTTTCTATAAATAAGTTCTTAAAAAAAACTCAGCTCGTCCAGCTTTTCGTCGTTGAAATGGCTTTTTATTTTTGTGACCAACTGTCCAGCCGAAGGAAATGCTTGTTCGGATTGTATACTAGTACGTGTTATCGTCATTAAATAGCAATATGTTCTTCCCAGTTAATCACCACGTCCCCCTCCATTTTAAAAAAAGAGACATTTCTTTTTGAATATTTGATGATAGTGTCTAAAATCTAATAGATTGCATTGGAGTATATACCCCTTTGATAACTTTATCTAGTTCTTCTGCTTCAGTTTATGGTTTTTGTGTATAGATTGATTCGGTTATTGAATCACAATGTGAATCAATTTCAAGTGTTACCTTATTTGAAATAGAAGAACCAGTTGCATGAACAGTTGATAAGGCAATGGGATTTGAAGCGTCTGAAGTCTTACAAGAAAATTCGTTTTAATTAACGGCATTTAATTGAAGAAGGAACTGTGACAAAATCTATTCTTGAGAAGTTGCTTATATTATTGCAGCGAGTCTCAGATTTGTGCGACGTTCACCTGTAAGTGAAATGAGAGCTGTATATATTTTTTACCTATATATAGCCCTTATAATTGCACAAAAAGATACTACGTACATATTTCATGCAGAAACATAAATTTTCTAAGAATTAAATTCTTAGAAAATTTTGATGACGAAAAAAATTTTAAAATATAATTCAGACAAAAATTAAATCCCGGGATTAGTTATTTTAATCACAGGATTTCGGGATTAGAAAAAACACCGGGATCTCCCGTGGTTGCAAACCATAGTAGTATACATTCAATAATTATCTTGAAGAAAAGGTAAAACCGGATGTACATTGTAAAAAGAAGTATACATTAGTTTCATATAATTATGCTGAATTGTGTATTTTTAAATCATTCGAAAATGCCCTATTTTGGAATGGTTTTTAATTTAGTTCATATTTATTTCCTAGATTGCTGTAATTTCGATTCTCATAAACATTAAACGAGCTCTCTTAGAATCTTAAATAAATCATCTTACACATTGTACAATACATGCCCTGGGTCCATGCAGCGATTGCATTGCTTGTATTGATTCAAGCAGATTACTAGGCCGTGGGTAGCCTAGTGGTTAGAGCATCGGACTCCAGACCGGAAGGCCTGGGTTCGATGCTCACCAAATACCCTCCGAGTGCACACGGAGTATGTGCTCGTTAAATCAGTGGGTCCGTAGTCTTGTGGGCTTATTCACTAGCGCAGGAACTGGAGAATATTTCCCTCCCCTTCAGTTCACTTGCAGAAATTGTGGAGGTGGAGATAGAGGTCGTGTCGCCATCTATCGTCCCTTCGGGGAAGTTTCTCTGAGCTTAAATCGCACTGTCACCTGTATGGTGCTCAAGGCCAACGACAGGCGTACCTCTTGCCCATGCCACGATGAATTTTGTGGGCCTCGTTCTGACTACGTCAGACAGGTGGCATTAGCCACAACCAGACAAGGTCTATGTAGACCAATCTACTAAGAACTGTGTATAATTGAAAATATATTCATGCTGTGTGAGTTTATATGGTTCGTCTGTCAATGTCTTTTAAATGATCTATTTAAACCTGTATAGAATACATCTCTCTCTCTCTCTCAGTGTATAATTCCAAATAGCCGACTCAATTCAGTTTATATAGATAAGGTACTGGTGAAGCTGCTATTGGCTCTTATTGAAATTATGTTCCAATGAGATAAAAAAAAGTTTAATTATACGATTTCAAAGTCCAACCAATTGAGTTACTTAAGTGTCGTAATTCAATTACGGCTCAAAGTTAAAGAAAGTGTGTAGTACTTTGATACACTTGTATTAAGACGTTGATGACTCAGCAGCCAATTGCTTTTTGTCAACATCTACCTTGTTGATAATAATCAACTTAAGTCAAGAGTTAACATCTTGAATTTTTTACACCAATAAACCTTTCGTGCAGAATGATGTAGTTATCTGCACTTAAACAAGACAGATTTTCAAAGTCTTCACTGGTATGTTGGCAAGTTAGAAAAGTGAGATACCAGTTCAAAAACTTTCTTCATTACGTGTTCGTTGCTCAAAATTAAGAGATTCATCGCAGCACTCTAGAGTAAACTTAATTCAAATTAAATCTAATCTAATTCATTAAGACGTTACTTTCAGAGCTAACTTTAACGAATTAGCAGTTTTTTTTTATTTATTAATGCCATAATTATTTTATAAAGTCACAATACAAATGTTTGATCAAAGGAAAAAAATTGTATAAAACAAATTAAGTAACATTAGGTTGTTTTATTCTTGAATCCACCAATGGTATATTGTTAAGAGGCTGTTGTAAGTCGAATCTATCGAGAATCAGTCCTTGCGTTGGCATGGCGTGGAAATAGAAAGTTAGGTGTTCTCCCATTTGTCAACCTTGTCATAAGACCAAGATTACGAGAGATCACTTCACGAAGTTCTATAATAAAATAGATTTTTCTATTTTTATTGGCAAATTAACTACGAATCCTTCTGCTTCTAAGGCACTTTAAGTTATTACTCTAACTGAATTAGAAGCTGATTTCAACGTATGCTGCTAGTATACATTAATTAAAGATAAAATTAGTTTTTTTTAAATTGAAGTCTTTCAAAAATGTAAATTATAACACAAGGGAACATCTTTGAAAATTCTGTTCATATTATTACTTCTTGAAACTTTCCACACATATTAATACTACACACATAAATACAGGGCGATTCATAACGAAGTATACAGTTTCAATGCTGTATAAATCAAAAACAGTGTAAGACATCAGGTGTTACAAGAAACAGAATTGTATTGGATTATTTTAAGGGGACATGGTACGATTTACGCAAATATTCTTAATTTAAGGATTTTTAAACTTTTCTGATTGCCTCCTATGTGTGTATACTATGCAAAACAGATTTCATGCTTAAAATTTTATAAAAATGTGGCCATATAATTTTTTAATGTAAAAACTTAAAATTTGTGAACTGATTTTAAAATGCTACTCCTTCTACAAAAATTTACGTGCATGCATGAAATTTGATTTACAAGTACGTCAAACTATGTATAAAAAAAGTTGGTACGGGTTTTGCGATAACATGATTCGTATTCGTACAATTCCTCTTTTTATGAATGCTTATTGAAAATTCCTTAAAAAACCTATAAATTCCGAGTTCAATTATTTTTTTTTTTTTTTTAAAAAATAAGTATTGCTTTGATTCAAAAATGCATCCAACTTTTGTTACGTGTATGATTGGCAATATGTAAAACAAAATTCGAAGCATTAGGCACAACAGAAAAAAAAGCCTTAGCATTTTAAATGAAGACAAACTAGTTATCTTTTCCTTCTGAGATAAGTAAGTTTAAAATTTTGATTTGCCATAGGGACGTGAATAAAAACGAACGTAAAAGCTATCATAATTCTGTGTTTCTTAAGTTTAGAGCTTTCAAATTTTGTGAGGTTATAGAAAAGCATATAAAAATAATTTAGACTAAAAAATTAGATTTGATTCTTTGACCGATTTTGGTCAATTGTATCGTACTGTTTCCTCTTAAGTTTTGTTAGAGACAGTTACAGATGTTCTATGTTTGAACCCTTAGGCACACGACACACATCACGCCAGTAATTAATATTTGCCCAAATGCGTGTTAAGGTATTTGAATCAAATCCATTGATAACGGTTGTGATACTCTGTTTCAGCTCTGTTAGATGAACAGGAAGAGGAAGAACGATTATCTTGTCCTTTATGTACCTTTCCCCATTTTCCCAAGGAAGAAAACACAAAAGTGTTAAGCAAGGACATCTGGGTTATCATTGGGTAAGTGACGTGTTGTAGTCATCCATGTCTCATCCAATCCATCGATGAGGCAGATGTTCATCAAGAAAATCTCACCCGTTTGCCGACCAGTGTGACCGTGCGTTATCTAATTGGAGAATAAAGCTGTTAATGTTGTCCTACAAATGTGGCATCAGCCAAAGTGTTAACATATCTGTACAATAAATATAAAAAATTCCCAATTTTTAAGTCAATTCCTACTTGAAAAAAATTGAGCCTTTCATACCCGGTAGTTGGATAATCAATGTATAAATGTCACCATATATATTGCCTTCATTCGGAACAAATTTAATTTCTTCTCCTATTTAAAACTAAAATTATTTGTTTAAATTCAATTAATGGATTAATATTTGAATAAAAAACTGTATTAACATCAAGTGTTATCCACTACAAGTTTTAAAAAATGTATTTGAACTTGAGTGGATGAATAAAATGTATTTTATTAACGTTTGTAAATTTGATCAAGATATATAAATAAAAGAATAATATATTTAGGGAGGGAGTGAATTGATAGTATTAATTGTGAAAAAAGTGCCTCGCATGACAGTTTCCTGTGCTCGAGAACACAAAAAAGACTTCTCTACTGAAGACATGCTTAGACGCATAACACGTATGCTTTCGCCTACGTCACTTCCGTCAGGCGACAGGCACAAACTTTAACAGTACATCTACCCTGCGGTTCACTGAGGTGGTGCTTGTCTGTGATGGTAACTGTTTTACAGAAGAACAGTGTGTACAGAAAGTGTACATTTCTTCATAAATCAGCCTGTATTCTAATGATAGATTATGTGTGTCAAAGTTACTCAAAAAAAATTTACTGGTTAAAAAGTACATGACTTTACATCGTTTGGAAGCTTTTTCCATGTTGAATCTCCATGTGATTGAAAGAAACAAACAAAAAAAAATCTACTAAAAATTTTAAAATTCTCTCATTAAAATTGATATTAAAAATGCAATAAATGCACATAGATAATTGTGACTGTTTAACCAGTCAATTTTTTAAAAATTTTCCTAAAATTTAACGATTATGAACAGAATGAAGATAGGAAAAAGGCAGCATGAAGTGATACTCTTAACAGTCACTAAAAGCAGATCTAAATTGCAAGCCAGAAGCTTTCAGTATAAGCCTAAAAAGGCAACATGAATAACTTAAGGTATCCGACTACGTTCGGAACCGTGATTTTGCATGGATAATATTTTTGATATTTAGTGTCACTAAGATTAGAAAATGTATATAAAATTGTTTTAAGAATAGTATTACAATAAAAAATTGTTTAAGTACAATATTTTGTCAAAACAATGAGCATAGAATGACCTACTTTCAAAATATTCTCTTTTCGTGAAAAATTCTTCTTTTATAATAATATTTTGTCTGTATATAGCTCAGACCTCTGTACAGAGGCTCAACCAGAATTTTTGAATTATATAACTTAGAAGTGGGTTTATCCATGTTGTACGACAAGAGAGGGGAGCAATTTTAAGAAAACAACACCGATAATTATTTCAATTGGTGGTAACTCTGAAACTAATGTAAATTTTTCAAAAATCATAGTTCAGTCTCTGTAAAGAGGTCTGAGCTATATACAGGCAAAATATTGTTATAATAGAAGCATTTTTCACAAAAGGAAATTTTGAAAAAAAGGTTATTCTAAGGTAATTTTTTGCGAAATATTGTATTTCAGTAATTCTTTTTGTCAAAATGTCCTTAAAACAGTTTTATACATGTATTCTAATCTAAGTGACACTAAATATTCTGAAAATTATCCATTTATGCATCTTTTTAAAATAACGATTCCAAACGTAGTCAGATTCCTTAAATCGATGAGCAAAACAGTGAAAATTAAAATGCATTTTTTTAAATCCAATCTCTTTTAAAAAAATTTTTTGTCTTGAAATTATAACAACTAGAAATATACACGTTTAAATCTCCTGTAAGGTGGGTATTAAGTTGTTTACGATGGACCGCCAAGACGTTTTATTTTGGGGATGGGGGTACTGCTTGAAGATTAGCATTTAGTAGTTATACACCAAAATATTCGATTGCTGTTTTGACAATAAGCAGATTAAGTCTTCTACGCACACTATAACTATGATAACTAACTTGAGATGAGAATGTTTTATTTTTAATGTATTTTGAATTGTTAGATAATAAATTCATGATTTAATATTACATTTGTGGCTATTATTATTATGTTTGTATCTTGCGTTTTGCTTTAAATGCAGTTTTAAAAGAGTGCGTGTTTTTTTTTTAAATTTTATTTATGTAAGTAAGAATATATTCCGTATTTACTACTGAGATATCCGACTACCCTAAAATCATGATTTAAAAAAAAATGACATTTTTTATGATTTTATTTTATAGGTCATCTTATTAGCTTCATAAAAACATCAAGTGTTTTATTTTTCATTCTCTAGAACAAAAACTACAAGTGTTTTAGTAAAAAACCGATGTCCTAACTTTACATAAGATGTCGAACTTTAAAATGCGTTTTACTCGAAATGTGTTTTTTTTCCCGAAAATTATACAACAAATACAATAGCAAAATAATACATCAAAATTTAAAAATTGAGAATTTGTTCATTTACTATTTGGTACAGACTGGGCCCCGTTTATAAAATTGTTTGTCAATTTTTGTCCTTCTTTTCCCATTTTAGCAGTAATAATTTATTTTTTTCTTAATTTTTTAGCCTTTTTTTTCTTAAAATGTACTAAATAAATCTAAAAACCACAAAAAAATCTTTATATCTCCATTTTATTAAAAAAAGTTCTCGCAAGTAGTCGGATACCTTAAGTAATAATAAATATTGGTAGACTTTTTTCTTAGCTTACCACACCTACGCCACTAGATGGAACGTAACACCTTCAAAAAATTAGAAGTATACCGTACCATGGAAAAATCTGCCCACCTCTGTCCTATAAGAATCTAGAGAAAGCTACAGAGTTTTAAGAACTACCTAGACTAATCGATTTGTGTGGAGAACTAATATCAAAATCAAATCATTTATCAGGTTATCTCACTCCAATTCAATTCCATAGATGAAGCAACGCAGTTATTTTTACACAAACCACTTGAACACGGATTTTACTTTCAGCGAGATTTCCGAGAACCGATCCACTTTAAGAGAAAGTACCTAAACAATTCTCTTCAAAGTAAAAATGAAATCTTTTCATTTCTTTCTTTGCTGCACGAAATTTTCAAAGAAACAGACAAATAAAACACATCAGGCACTTGAGCACGCACCACGATAGTTTTCCTTTTTCTAAGAGAGATATATTTTTATCCCGTTACCTAACGAAGGGAGATATTTTAATGATCCAAAGACTGGATCTACAAGTTTATTTTATGCACTGTCAAACGGAAAATTCAAAGAAAGAAAGAGAAACATTTGGATAGGGAGGAAGAGGTTAGTTTACTTGGGTGGCCTCATAGAAATGGTTTTGTAGCTCTTCTTCAATTTCCGCTTGACAACTCCTGTTTAGTTTATTACACATAATTCCGTTTCGATATCTTTATTTTTATACAGTTTTAGTTACTGGGAGAAAAGAAACAGAGACTTTAAAGATGTTTGAGGTTGTTGAAATAATTAAGTTTCCGAGTAAAAAATTAATTGGAAAGTATTTTTTCCGTGAAAAAAAAAGCCTTTAGAGACTTTATAATTAAAACCCCATCACTCGGCTACTGTTTTGACATGTTGAATTTTTTCGAATTTTTAACGTTGTGATATTGTTAGCTCAAGATGAATTCCGTTCAACAGAGAGTTTCTAGTTAACGTTTATTACTTTTACATTTTTGAAACTCTTATCCACACTTAAAGATTTATACAAAAGAAGTACGCCCTTTCAAATTTTAATTGGAAATAGAAGCCTTATTAATAAAGCATGTGTAATAAATTTTCATGTTAGTATTATCCGTAGACATTTAAGAAATTAAAAGTGCTATTATACACACACACATATAAACCGAAATTCTTTTAACACGAAAAAATGTTTTAGTACCCCCAAGAGTTTCATTTTAGAAGATTTTCACTGTAAATGTTGTAAATTTGAGTAATCTTAAAGAATTTCTGTGGGTAATATTTCTAACTACATTACTCAGAAGGATCGAAATAACTCGTAAACATCAATCACTTTTCTGAATTGAGAATAATCTAAAATGTAAAGATTCCTCCATTTCACACACATAAAGGACTTAAACTTCCTTTACTCATTGATATCAATGAATAATGTATTTTCATAAATTTTGTGAATCACATGTAAAACAAAATGCAACACCACTTCACGCTCCCACGCTCTGAAATCGTCTGCTTACAGCCATGGGTGAGTCATTCAGACTCTCAAATAATCCGCAAATGTTATTCCACGCAATTCCTCTGGTCCTTAATTCGAATCATGACCCTACAGATTCATTGAGTCTATGTATGAATCATGTTTTTATGCAAGTGAGCTTCATGACGATCAAATATGCCGTTATTTGTAGAGTGAGATATACATTTCTCAGATTATGACTAATTATTACAATGCTTTGAGATCTTCATTTATTGTTAATGAAATTATTTTAATGAATTGTTTCATGAATAGACACTGTATTCCTTCATAGAAGTGTATAATTTGATCCTAAAATAAAAACTGAAAACAAATTTTATGATTAAAAATTTGCTGTTGAAATTCGTAAAAGATTCGATAAATAAATAGAAAGTTCATTATAATCGCAGTACTATTTGACTATAATCAAGTTTTTATCGGTGTTTTATTAGGGAGGAAGGCAATTTCTCTCTAAATGGAACTCTGGTTTTATTTCATTAGCCCCCAAGAGAGAGACTGAACTGAACTCAGTGGGGCAACATGGTCAATGCCTACTGTGCTTATCTCAGTTTAGGTGACCTTAGGTGCTGGGATCCATAAGCAGATGTTTCTGTTAAGTTGTCAGTCTGACGCGAAACCTTCAGTGTTCAGTTCCCAAGCAAGCTTGGTACTCACTTATCAACCCATTGAAGGGATGAAAGATTGAGTCGACCTTGCCCAGCCCGGGATTTGAACCCCGGATCTGAGTGCGATAAACTACCACTTAGCCATTGGGATCCAAGAGAAAAACTACTGAACAATTTACAAAGGCTTGATTTCACAAATATTAAACTTAAAATTTTAAAACAAATCTGATAGCAATCAGGAATTATTCTTATAAATCGATACGGATAAATCTTATATGGAATTTAAAACGATTTTTATCAATCTATTGCTGGGCAAGGTCAAGTTAGCCTTTCATCCCTCCTGCAGTGGGTCGATAAATGAGTACCAAGCTTGATTGGGGACTTAAACACTGGGGGTCTCGCTTCAGACTGACCACCCGATCGGTACACCTGCTCATGCACCTCAGCGGCTAATGGTCACGTATACTGGGATCGGCACAGTAGGCCCTGACTCTCAAGGGATGTTGCGCCACTGAGTTTGAGTTTGATGTATTATAGTATTTTATATGTAATCAAAAATTCAAAAAGTAGTTGAAACAAAATCAAATCATAAAAAAAATGATGAGGTATGAGGGTGATGTGCTTTTTTCGGAAACTGTTTCTTCATAATCGGGTTTTCTTCTTGGCGTATTTTTCTAGTTAAATGCTTTTTTCATTTAAATAATAGACAGCTGAAATAAGAGGTACTCAAACATTTTCTGCCGGGCCGCATACATAAAAGTTAGCTATTTCACGCGGGCAGCAGCATGAGAATTAATGGAGGGGAGTGGGGGATGCTTTTAGACCAAGATAATATAGAAAATTTAAAATGTGGAAATTGATCAAAATATTAAAGCTCCTATTTTGCTTTTTTAATTATTATTATTTTTATGCTTTTTATTTTGGTCACTAAATTTTTCATAATTTGAAGCATTTAAGAATCCCCCTTTCACAATTTATGCATCAGTAAACGGTTAATATGATTACGAATAATATAACAAATTTCAAAGGGTGCCTTTGTTATCGCTGTGACATTACCACTGACAAAAAACTTGGTTGCTTTTGTAAAGATTATTCAAAAAAGCCTATTTCTATATCACCTCTTGAAAGAGATCTCCGAGGAAAAGTGTCATTGAATAATTCCTGTTTATTGTATTTTTTTAAATAAAACACTTTCATGATAAATCAAACGATTACTGAACCATACTTGTTTTTCACTACAAAATAGTCAACTTCCCGGTCGTCTTGGAACAATATTTTTCGATTCATATTATATGAAAGAAGGTTAAAAATGAGTTCCTCTCATACAATGGTCGCTACTCCACTGTTGTCTATTATCACTAATCAGAAAAAAATATCAGCTTGCACCCATACGAAATCGACAGCAAAAAGCAAAAATGATATATTCGACTTTTTTAAAAAGAATTTCCCACCAAATTTTCATATATAAAGGAATTTCTCAGAGCAATGGGCCATGGCCGGTGAGCTGGAGTGGGCATGTTAAGTATCGCTGGCTGGATCTTCTGATATCGCCAATATGTAATCAGATTGATTTATTAATTGTTGATTGATTGTTTATTAACATCATATTTTGAAGCTATAGGTGAGGTATTGGCGGAAGATTTTGAAATTCAGAACCTCAGTCAAGTTACGAGGACGATGTCTGAGATGATGCTGCACTGTCCAAACTTCTACACCACGACAACGTGAATGCGATTTGAATCTCAACAGTTTTAATGCAGCGTTTTTCAAACTGTAGGGCCCGCCCTCCTGATCAATCTGCGAGGGGGCCACGAGCATATTGAAAAGACATAAGCAAAAGGTTATTTTAAAGAAAAAAAACTATTATTTTATTGGAAGTAAACAAACAAAATAAATTCTGACATAATAAAAAATAAAATACATATTTACACTGATATAATAAACTTATAAATGTATCAGTACTGTACACAATGAATTTCATAATTAATTTAAAAATACTATAAGAACAAGTTTAATAATTACCATTGACACCATGGACTTGTAATATATAAAATTATATACACAAATTAACACTTATCTTGATAATTTGTACGGTTTATAATTAATCCCTTTACTGTCAATTTAAAGTGACATAATTCACTCTCCAATGCCACTATTTTCCACGTAGACATGCGTATGTGTTGTATTGGGGAAGGGGGGGAGAAGAAAAGGAATAAATAAGCAAATTCTCTGAAATAAGTAAATTCTTCGCAAACGTTGTTAGTATCATTTTATTGCGTTTCATAGCCTTCGGAGTTATTTTACGAATATCAGCGCACAGAAAAGAATGTATTTCGTTAAGACATTTATATACGTTCGAGGCAATTAATGCTTTGGATGGGTGAGACGTTTATATACGCCGGTGGCTCTTAAGAGGTAAAAGTCGTATTGTAGCTTTTTATAGTATAAATAAGTTCAATACGTTGTTATACTAAGCAGGGGTGCGCAAAGAAAATTGTGATTGAATATTGGGTCACAAATATTGAAAGTTTAAGAAGCACTGGTTTTAGTGTGCTTAAGCTTCTATACGGCAGATATTCTGTACAACAGAGCATGCACGATCTTGGCAAGAAAAAAAGTTGATATCTTTTCTCACGAAAATATATTGTCTTACGTTTTATCAATATTTAAAATCTGTTGTGCTTTTAAAATTTTATAGTAAATATTTGATTTTTTTAAACAAGCTTATTAGTACATACATAAATATTTTATAACTCTGCTTCCATAACCATATCTATAAAATATACAGTGTAAGTTTATAATTTGACAGTTTGTGAATTCGGTCTCGAAATTTGCCATTTTTCCTTTGGTTTTGGAGTAACTGTTTATAATTATTCTACATACATTTTGATGTAACATAAATAAATTAATTAAAAAAAAAATTATAACTTTTATGGACTTTTTGTCAAGTGTTCATATCATATTTCTGCTCAATATATTGTATGCTGGTGTTTTATTTTTATGATTCCTTCAAAACAGAGTACATATCCTCAGATTATTCAAAAACAATACCCAAAGGCACCCTCCCCCTTTAATCCCAGATCACACCCGAATCAGAAAACGTGATTTGTGCAGACAAAATCAAAGGTCTTCCCCATCCTCAATCAAGATGAGAGTATTCCGAGTTTTGGAATCCTATCGCCATATCACGGAATCACGGAACATGTGCATCACGTCTGGGTGGCGTCTGATTACGAAGATGGGGGTGGTGTTCTAGCGAACAACTCCAGCTGAGTCCCTTCCCAACCCCTGTCTGACCGAGAGTGGAGAACAAACCCCGGTAATGTGACCGTGGTGCTGCGATTTCGAGTATTGTGACAGATGGCGTGTGCTGGCTGTCACAACACGGCAGCGAGATAACGTTTGGTAAAACGCACGCGTTTGTGCTATTAGGTAGTGATTCTGTTATTCAAAGTGGTTTATTGGGTTGGAGGAGAAATTACAGATAATTTGATAATTGGTTATCTGGATCCGGTCTATCATTATTGACTAACTCGTTGATCGTGGATGTTGTGAGTGGTAGAAAGCAGAGGGAGAAGTATCTAGTGTGTTACTGAGTCACATGAAACAAGAAAATGATGCAATCTATAGGTTTGCTAAAACAACGGCTCAGGAATCATTTATGTTTTTTATCGATGAATCATACATTCATAAATGGTTTATTTGATGTTCAAAGTTTTTATAACCGAGCAATTATGGAAATTATTTACCTAGCTTCCCTGAAATTTTTTGTTAGGTAAGTTGCACCAAGACAGGGTGACCAACCTTTTGGGGAAGATTGCCACTATTTGATAAAAAAAAAATATTATATATGTGCCACTTCCAACAAACAAAATATCAAAAAGTGAAAAAATGCTACTTATAGGCTATTATGGAATTTTTAAACAAATAGTCCAGGTTTTAATTCCAGTCAATGCATTTATTTTAATGCAAATCTATGTAATCAAAATTTTAAAATATAATAAATATGTCAATAAATACTTAGATTAGGTACTTAGGTACAAACTTAGGTTAGGTATAAAGTAAAAATTAGTAAATAGAATAACTTTTTTAAAATTCTAAATAATAATTCAATACTCAGTACTTAATGTGGCTTTTGAATTTCTACTTTTTTACAAAGTCATCTATATTAGGGTTATCTCTTGGAGATTCTTATAAAATTAGGTTATTTTAGGGGCACATTTCAGCTAGTTTTGAAATAAATCTATCTTATTATGCTCATAACTGAAAAAAATTATTGACAAGCATATTTGAATGCAAAGGTTGAAGTTATTGTCTGAGATAAGACTATTCCAGTAAAATATTTTGTAAAAAATTATTATTTATTATAATCTTTTCAAAAATTTTAATTTTTCAGTAAGTCTTCGCATGACACTATTACGACTCCGGCCCACACTGTTGAACGCGTGCCACGGGTTGGCTACCCCTGCACTAAGATACCAACAGTCTAGAGGCCATTAAATTAGCTAAATCTCCTGGGGTATTTTTCTATTGAACGTAAACCACAAACTATGCAGTTTTTCAAAACTGTAGTAAAGTTTAAAAAATGATGAGATTTCCATTTAAATTCTCCATCTGTATTGATTAAAGCTAAATAATACCGATGTTGATCAGGTCTAGAAGTTAATGTATGTATTTCTCAATTTTTTTTTTCAAAAAAATAAGCAAACGTGAATATAGTCTGTTTTAGAAAGGATTTACGTGTTACTTGGTATTTATGATTAACTTAAGTGTTGTTGAAAAAAATATATCATTAGCTAATAGCTTTGCCAAAAATATCTTTAAAAAAATTGTTTCTTGCAAGATTTAGATATTTCATGAAAACTTTATCGAATGACGTTAAAAACAATATTCAATTTTTGGTATTCTCAGATTCATAAAGCAAAAAATAATTTTGATGAAAAAATATTTACAAAAGAAATCTATGCTTTAGTTAGCCCATAAAGAAATAGAATTTTTAATGGGAAGATCAAATTGACTGAAGCACAAAAATTACTATAATTTGTATAAAAATTATAAATTCAGATTATGTAAGTATAACTGGTATTTTTAATTATCGCGTTTATCATGTTCCTTACTTGGAAACTTTCACAAAAATATATTAAATGAAAAAAAAAAGATTTCAGCTCATTTGACAACGACAACTCCATGTGAATAGGATAACACATTAGCTAGCAACCCTCTCTAAACTACCACATTACATCGGGAGGAATTTGAGCCACGGCAGCTTTCACGTGCAACAGCCCTTCTGCACGGTGGGTCTTCAGAGACACTAGGAGGCTATTACGGTCACTTTAATATCTGTTAAATTTCCAAGCATAAGTATCCTATTGAAATATACTTGGATGTACTTATATAATGGAAACCAAAACGGGAAAATATCGTTCTTTTAATGAGAATTGATATGGTGAGGAATAATAATATTAGTTGAAAAAAAAGAAACTCGATCCCTCACACACACACATTTTTCGCATTTAAATAATGGCCATGCAATGGCTTCGGTTTCTATGTGAGATCTTTTATAAAGTCTTTTAATAAAAATATTATTTTTGAAATTTTTAGATTAATATAATTTCTAAAAATGTTACAAATGAGAACTTAAAGAAATTCAAATAGTTATATCTTACCGTTTATTTAATTAACACTAAAACGTCCGTCTGTGTTAATTGGACATCGGAGCCTGTTTACTTTATTCTCCTTTCTACATTTTTGCAGGGAATTCGAAAATTTTTCGTGACTTTTATACAATTTCTCTGGTGATTACACAGAAAAAGTTGTGTGACTCTAGGTTAATTAGGAATGATTTTACAACTAAATATACCTAAAACGTCCGCAGGTGTCATTTCAATACCAAGGCAAATTATCATTATAAGAAGCTGTCGTTTAACAAAATATAGTTCACTAAGTAAATATCATTAGTAAGGAAAACTTCCTAAGCTCCTATCGTGCAATTTGTTTTCCCTTGAATGCAGTATTATTGAGTTCACAGTGTAAATAAATCAATTATACTAAAATTGTTGTGTCTAAGTGTTTCGTTACATAGTATTTGCTTATCTGTTCATAAATTTAGATTCCGATGAAAGCATAAGTGAAGTAATGAAAGTGACTGCGAAGAAACTGAAGAAAAAGCAGATGTAATTGATAATATTCCAGTAAATCCTGATATATATATGTTGCTAGGGATGGCGCGGAATGAATACCGCATGATAGTAATGTTCCTAGCAGATTTACGACTAGAAATGTTTCGCGACAAAGCAGTGGTCCAACAAAGCTTAGCGAAACATAATGTGAACGTCGGTTTTTTATGATATGATTTTAAGATATTATGAGAATTACACGAAATAATATTAAAAATCTTAAAACCAAACACTACTTAATAATAGTCCTGCAATTTATTTAGTTAAAACAATTATTTTATTTATTTTACATCGCGATGCTAAAACGACGCCGGTGGAAGTTTAAGGGTAATAGAAATCCTGGACGTTCTAGTGTTGAAATAATATATTTGTTTTGCTTTATAATTAAACTAAAAATTCTGAAGCACATTAAAACTGAAAAAGGTTTCACTGTCATTCCATGATAACCCTATTATCATAATAGTTCTAAGAAATTATCTTATTAATTATCAAAGCAAAATCTTTTTCTTTCTTATCCAAACAACTAGTCACCAACCACCTTGTGAGAACCTAATCTACGACACCAGGCTCCGTCTCGGTCTGGTCTCATCCCTGTTTGTATTCGCCGGATGATCTCACCATCCTAATCGCATCGGAACGATTCGCGGCAGTAGGGGATCACAGACCCCCTGCACGCCACCTTTATCAAACGCCACCACAGACCCTGCGGAGTTATTTGGGTCTGCTTCTGACTCATAGCCCACATTCGCTCCAGTTCCGTAAACTAAATTTCAGGATCTTTTTTCTTCCGAGGATGAGCCACGGGAGGGGGAGCCTGCACCTCTCCGTTCCCATCTGCAGTTTCTGACAAACGATAACAGTATTACTTTGGAATGGAAATGTAGCTTTTTTTAAAAAATAGCCTCCTATTTTTTAAGGTGATACTGGGGGAGGGGTAGAGCATTGAGTCTGGGGAGGAAGGTCACGTGGCGTGACTAAGTGTGTAGGACTGTTGGGGGGGGATGAGAGGAAATTTGAAATGGATGGTGCCAAAGAGGGTGGAAAAACCGTGAAAGAAGTGCTTATGGATATCGAAATAGGTACACATATTTGCACTTATCAGCAACTTGAATTTGCATATAATTTGTCCTTAAGTCTAAATCGCAAGTGCTTAGTGATCTAATGCTGAAATAATAATTGACTGATTAGGATTACACAACAGTTCTAAGCAACGTTGCTTAGGTAAAGAAATTTTTTGGATGTGTATTGCAAAGTGTAATCAAAGTTGCATGGACTTGTTAAAATACACTGAACATCGATTATGAAACACCTCAAGTTACAGATATGAAATTGTAAAGAATGTTGTATCAAAATTATTGATATCATAATCTTATAGCAGTTTCACATTATATAAAAGCAATTTTTATAAAGTATTGATCCCATGTCTAAAAAGGAGATAATATTTGATAAAGAAGGGATATAACCTATATATATATATATATATATATATACATATATATAATGAAGTTATTTCCCAACGAAAGCATTTAAATTTATATGTACATACATGCAGGCCTATAAATGTGTGTATATAACATCATAAAACAAAAGAATAACGGTTTAATATTAAATATCCTACAACACAGCGCAATGAAATTCTGGAAATTATAATCCAAAACATGACATCTATTATACCAAGAAACAGTCAATGGACTAAAATGGAAATGTATATATTATCTTCCCCTTGCAACCCAGTAGTTGAAGCAAATACAGGGTAAGGCTGTCTGGTCTTAAAACAGTATTAAATCGTACAACTTTAGGTCCTTAAGCTAAGAGTTACCTATTTTATTAAGAGTTGCTTTGATGTATTTCTATCTATTCCTTTGCTTTATTAGATTTATGGAAATTTAGTATATTATTATATACATGCAGTGCATACGTTTTAGAGGGAAACATATTATTCTTTATATCTATATTATTCTTCATGATATTATTAAATGTTTCAACAACATCATGATTTATATATGTGGGTATATCTTTAAATATATTTATTTACCTATGAATAACTGTTTTATGAACATAATCATTATTTTTTTCAAAACCTTGATTAGGACATAATACCATTTTACTTTTGAATACAAGACATTTTTCAAAAAAGACATAAGCAATCTTTTTAAGTTTTAACACAAACTAAATCATTATATTACTTTTAACTTAAATTCAAAGACCAAGTTACTATTTAGCGGAACCAGTAAAAAAGACCAATTAAAGTAATTTACAGCATAAATTCTAAATCTCATATAATAAAATAAGAAATTAGTTACACACCAAAAGAAATTTCGTTATTTATTTCCCGCAATATTGCTTAAAACATCCTCTGAACAAGTGATATTGACACTCTTTATATATTTCCTGTGATTCTTATGTAATTGATGATTTGATTAAATTTTTCTGAAATATGTAATACATTTTTACAGACGCAGCATTTGAACTAAACATTGGTTACATTGTGATGGATGGGATGTCCCATTCATCAGTGTATGAGAGTTAGAAGGAAGATTAGCCATAGTCAAAACAAAAATAATTAATTAACAACTCTCAACAACCTAACAAATCTCATCAACCCAAGTTAGGAAATACACTTTTAAATAAATATGGTAGCAAAAACGAGGTAGACGAGATAATTATTTTTTTAATTATAAATTGAACCACTTACTCTTAAAACGTCTTAGCCCTACACATTCCACATAATCAAAGTTACGTTCTAAGTTAATCTACTTTAAGCCACGACACTAATTCAATTTAAATATCTAATTGACCAAATCGTCAATCTTAAATACTAAGCAAATAATCTACGAATCACTGTCGACTAGCTTTAAATTAATCACTAACTCCTATCCTTTAGCTCCTGACCTCTCTCTCCTTCGAAGTTGAAAGTTAATGTATAAATATGAACCTTGATTTGCATAAGTCACGTCTTCTTCTTCGGGAGAAAGTTTTTAATAGAACAATATTTAAAGAAACAATTTTTCCCCCAAGAAGATTTGTAGGAGGTACGCGAATAGACCCGTTACAACATGTATCATAAAATTAAGAAACAATTTGAATACTTAATTCTGTTTTTATGGCATTCTAAATAGTTTACAAATTAATAAAATTAAATGAATGACAAATAAATAGTATGCAAGAAATAATATTTTGGTAATACTTTCCCTAGAAATACACACAATGAGATTTCAGACTGTATAGTCCAGTAGCATTATTAGGGAGAATTCGGCAGTTTTAGTATTACATTTGAAACGATAGACAAAGTAAACATTGAAACTAATAATTTAAAGTAAACGTGACAAACATAACCGAGAGACTTGGAGTATATTCGGATGCGATGGAACAAATGATATGTTTGGGATCAAACTGAAGCTAAATGAGAAGCCTCCGCATGATGCAATATGTATCTAGATTACATTTCTAATATTTTGTTTACTTTAGAGTAATCAATCTATACACTGGAGATGTAACTAAGCATCGTACTCAAATGTAAATGCTTGTGACAATATTACGGTGGAGATCATTATTCTCGCTTTTAATAATTCATTTCTGCTGTGGTATACACTCTTGTTTCCAAAAATGTTTGAAATTATATTATTTTCAATTTAAATTCAGAGTTTAAAATTGTTGAATGAACATAATTATGCATTACATCATTAAAGCATGATTCTCGACTTAAATGACTGACTTTTTAACACTCTTTTCTCGGCTTCACCTGTACGTAATATAACAAATTTCATAGGGTATCTTTGTTACTGCTGTGACATTACCACTGACAAAACACACTGTGTTGCTTTTTTTAAAGGATATTCCATAAAACCTATTTATCCTCTCTTAAAAGAGGTTTTGGAGGAAAAGTGTCATTGAATGTGACTCCTGTTAATTGGTATTTTTCAAATACAGCGCTTTCGTGATAAATCAAACAAGTATTGATCCATGCTTGTTTTTAAATACAAAACAGTCGACCTATAAATCGTTTGAATATTTTTCACCTTCAAGGTATGAAAGATTGTTAAATATTTAGTTCCACCCATAAAATTGTCGCTACTCCACTGTTGTCTGTTATCACTAACCGTAATCGTTACAAATAGAAAAAGAATATCAATTCTCAGCGTACGACATCCGCAGAAAAAAGCAAAATCGATATATTTGATTACTTGTCAAAGAATTTCCCACCACATTTTTGATAGATTGTTCTTAAGTGATTTTCTCAGAGCAATGGGTCATGACCGGGCCCCATAAAATGGCTCGGTTGGCCGCATGCGGTTTGTGGGCTCAGGTTGAGTTTCGCTGGTTTAAAGCGACCCCAGGGATATTGATGACGGAACTTGTAATTTTAATCCAAGGACAAACAACGAGGACAACACTTGAGCTGACATCGACTCTCTCCAAGCTATCATACCACTCCATTTAAAGACTTTAAGCTTTGACAGATTTAACGTGCATCAAGCACTCTAAACAGTGAGTTCTTAATGGCACCAAAGCACGACAAGAACAGGCTGTAAAACAGTAAGTGTTTTATTTACGTCGTACTCTAAATCTGTACTAGAGCTATTGGTGACGAACCTCGTAATCATGTTCAAGTGAAATGGACGACTCCTGAGCAGCCCCTACCACTAACTTCAACTCCACACCAGCGGATAAATGTTTGAGTCTCGACATATTTAACATACATTTGTCCCCTCTGCACGCTTCAGCAGTATTATACTCGAACTCATGAGACTCTAGCCACAAGTCCTTTATCTTGACCATAAGCTACTACAGCCCTACTCGACAAGGACAATGCAGGCCAAAAGTCCTTGATCATTAACCACATTATAATCGGGGCATTTTTGTAGCCTGCGGGTTTCATCCTTATTTTTGATTTAAACTTTCGGGAAATATTATTTTATACTTATTTTTCTATTCTAAAAGAAAACTGAACAAGCAAAAAGTTCGTTTGCTTCTCAAATTTGAAATAAATAGCTAAAATGTGCTTCATTTTATTTTCTTTCTTAGTACTTAACTTCGTTTAAGGTTGAATGGTTTTATCGGAACAACAAAGGCAATTATCCCTTTTAATGCTTACTTGTAAACAAAGAGTATGAAGCTGATGTTTTAAAATTGGGATACATCTTGTTCTTTTTTACACGATTTTAAAATAACACGTTGCAAGAGGAAGCTACCTATATTTCTTTAAAGGTAAACAGTGTCTCACTTCGGCATCTTTTGTGAGATGTAAATATTTTCACGTATTTGTTACATATATACTCATGTCCATAAATTAAGGATAATTCAGAATAACACAGAAATTGAACTCTAAAATAAAAATTTCACCTGTAGAATAATCACTCACATCTTGAAGAAGAATATGCAAATTACAGGAAACCACCTGATGGAGCGGATAGTACGTCACAATGACGAGAGTGTAAGAGAGGGGTATATAAGGAATAGTGGCAAAGAAGTAAAATTGTTTACAAGCGATTTAAAAGTCTTTCAGTGCAATAACCGCAGATTTATGGCACAAAGGAAGCATTTGGATGATTTATTACGTGGTAGAATTATTGGACGAATGGAATGTGGACGTACTCAGCTGGAAGTATCCGAGGAACTTGGAATCGCCCAGAGTGTCACCTCCAGGCATTGGCAACGATTCCAAGATGATGGTAATGTGAGTAGATGTTACAGCACAGGTCGCCACCGAGTTACAACGCCGAATGAGGACTGGTATATATATATTTGGCAGTTACTGCCAAAAGAAACAGACGGAACACAGCATCAGACCTGTCAGCATCAGACCTGTCTCGTCAGCTCTCTTCAGCTACCGGTACGACAGTTTCAAGGCAGACCGTATACAGACGCTTAGGGCACATTGGTCTATATGCTCGTAGGCCTGTCAGATGTGTTCCACTTACCACAACTCACTGTCGCCTGCAATTAACCTGGAGTAGAGAGCATGCATTGTGAACAGTGGTCTTGTGTGATATTTTCCGACGATTCCAGGTTTAGTTTGCAGTCTGATTCTCGCCGGACTTTAATATGGAGAGCGTCAGGTATCCGTTACCACCAAGAGAAAACCATTGAACCATACCATTACGGGGGTACAGGATGGTTTGTTTGCGGAGGAATTATTCTTGGCTCCCCAGAACTGACCTGCATGCTTAGCGTGTAACGATGACAGGCCACATCTATCGGGATGTCATTCTGGAACAACATGTACGTTTGTTTCGGGGTGCCATGGGTGCTGAATTTCTGTTTATGGATGACAACGCCCACTCTCACCGTGCAAACATTGTAGACGAATGCCTTCAATCGGAGGATATCACCCGTATGCATTAGCCAGCATACTCACCGGACTTGAATTCAAAAGAGCATGTGTGGGATATGCTTGGCCGACGAATTGCAGCCCGTCAACCCCCTCCCACCTGTCTACCGGAACTTCGGAGGGCATTGCTTGATGAGTGGTGTAATATTCCTCAAGAGCAGATTGATAATTTGATGCTCAGCATGTCTAGACGTTGTAAGGCCTGTATTGCATCGTCCGGAGACATACTCCGTATTAACCATCATACTAACCATGTTATACTGTTTTTTGTTAATTGGTTCCTTTTTGAAATTTGCTCCAGGGAGTATAAATTGCAATTTTTATTAATTATGTTAAACACATAGCATCTTTTTTGTTCTTTACCTTTTGTTTAATAAATAGACTTTACAAATAAGTCAAATTTGTTTTGCTTCTGTCTCTTTCTTTGCCTGAACTTTATTATCCTTAATTTATGGGCATGAGTGTAAATCTGGGACTTTAAAATTATATAATATAATTATCAATATGCATGTATAATACTATTTTTTATAAATTTTTATTTAATGAAGTATTCTTTATTCATTCATATTTCATAAAATAATAGTAGTTTAAAGAAAAATTTCATCAATTATTTTGGCATTTTGAAAATTATATCGCATGTTAAATTAAACACATTGTGTGACTTTTACTATTGTATTTTATTTGTAAGGAAGAAATGAGAAATTCTAGTTTTATTCGCAACTGTTCTTGTTTTCTAAGGGATACTGAAAAGTGAAGCATTTGTCAGGAGTACAAAATCGATAAGAGAATTCTTATTAGGACAAATGTCACACAGTCACGTTGTCAGAATGGACGAAGACGGCACCTCTAAGAAAGTCTTCAATGCCCAATAAATTGGCACACGAAAAAAGGGCAGGACAAATCTTAGATGGACTGATGACCTAAAAAAAGATTTAGTTTTGAGAATTGAAGAACACTAGCAAGAAAGAAGGATGACCTGTAAAAGGCTTTTTGAGAAGGCCAGGGGTTACCCTGGGCTGTTGAGCCACTGAGGAAGGAAAGAACAAATGCCATACGATCAATCAGTTAAATATGTTTTCACACGCCCTTCACAAATATGGATAAAAAAATCAAAATTTAATACAATACCTTTTGAATATGTAGAGGGACCTTGTAGAGGGACTGATGCACGTTAAATCTGTTGAGACTTCAAGTACTCGCTTGGCACGGTACGGTAGTTTGGTGATGAGGGTACCAGCTCACAGGTGTCACCCTCATCACTAGACCGAGGTTCCAAATTACAAGGTCCATCACCAATAGTCTCGAATTGCTTTGTGGCCATGGTAGCGAAGTGGTGAAGGTAACGGACTCGTAGCCAGCGTGGGATGAGTTTGATTACCGCCGAAGACTCGCCGTGTTGGGGTGAATGATGCACGTTAAATCTGTAGAGGCTTAAACGTCCTTCCGTTGGTGTGGCATTGAAATTAGAAGACAGGATTGCCATCTGTAGTTAGAGTTTGCAGCCCCGAGATTCTGGTGTTCCTTAAAATCCCAGGATTAAAGTAACTAATCCCAAGATTTAATCTTTTCCTGAATTATATTAAATTTTTTTTTGTTTGATCATAATTTTCTAAGAATTTAATTCATTAAAAAGTTATATATTTTTTAATGAGAAATATGCATATATATATATATATATATATATATATATATATATATATATTATATATATATATATATATAAGTAGAGTACTCGTAAAAACAACTGCTGGAACACTATCGTGTCACGATCACAATCTGTTAACAGTAGACATAGCCATAAATTTTATGTTAAAGAAACTTAAAGACGCAAACAGCGTTATAAGTTAAAAATTATAAGCATCTCTCCTTTCTCGTATGATTATCTACACAATGATATAAATAACGTCTCAGGAATAGACTTTGTCACAGCTCCTTCTTCAATTAAATGCTGTATATTCATAGGGGACCTGCTTGAAAGAAAAGACGCTTCAAATCCAATTGCAATACTAACAGCTCATGCAACTGGATCTTTTATTTCAAATAAGGTAGTACTTAAAATTGATTCACATTCTGATTCAAAAACTGAATCAATTTGTACACAAAAACCATCAAGTGTAGCTGAATCAAAGAGAGATATGCACCAAAATGCAGCCTATTAGATTTGAAACAAAAATTCAAAATTCAAATATCTCATTTTGAAAAAGAAGGGAGACTTGGTGACTACCTGGAAAGAACATACTTCTATTTAATGACGATAAAGTCTCCTAGTGTAGAGTCTGAAGAAACATTTTTTTTCGGTACGACAATTAGTAAGAAAAACAATAAGCCTTTTGAACAGCCGCTGAACTCAAGCTGTAGTTTTTAAAAGTTTATTTACAAAAAAACCAAGCAATGAAGAAAGGTTTGTTTTTTTTAAATTTCAATATGTAGTATTTATTATTATTATTATTATTTGTGATAAATAAAGTTTTAATTTGCTTTAATAAAAATACTATTAAAACTATTTTTATGTATGTTCTCAACTTTTTTATGTAACTTCACCTATACTGTAATGTGCAAGTATTTTTTCATAAATAGTCTAATCCTAATCCTGGGATTGAAAATATAACACGCGATTGCTAACTCTAGTCCTAGTCACTTGACCATGGTTTCGAAATCGGTCCATCGCAAAAAGCCCTGGAGTACTTGAATAAGGCCACGGATTTTTTTCACTCATTTATTCGCTCGTATTGCTATAAAGTGTGATGTCAATAAATACTCACTCCAACAACTCAAAGCGGTACAAAAATTTAAATTTATGCAGATAAAAAAAGTTTTTTATTTGACATTACAGAATCTCTGAAAGTTTTGAAAATATTTAAAATGTAAAACCTATTTTGTATAAAATATTAATTTATTAATTAATGCAACATTGTTAAAATAAATCTCACATTTATTAACGAACATTATAAATTCACATCTATTACTCCTTTTCAATCCAATGACATCCCGTCTATCCATTTGAGATTCCATATTACCCTAAGTAACTCTCCTTATCTACTGGCCAAACTAATGCGTTAAAAAAATCCACCCCAGTGATCAACACCAAGCCTATAAGACTGAGGATAAAAAAGAAGGTGGGTTTCTCCCGAATGGACAAAAATAGTGCATGAATGTGCAACCACAGCTCCCCGGATAGCTGCGAAACCTGCTACCCTTTTGTACTTTTTGACCCTCTCCCTCAACGTAATCAGATGAGAAGTGTCCCTGATGACCTATTGTTAAGTCCATTAATACCTCAAATAGCCGGGGTGACTCAGAACAAGGGGTGGAGAGAAATTCTCGAATCAATCATGTCAATAGGTGGGTATGGTGACACTACCTACTTTTTATATAAATAGATGTACGTTTAGCTGCGAAGTTGAGAGTTGTTGGTTGTGGGAATTTTCCTTTTTTTTATTATCTTGGGGAAAATAATGGCCTAACATATTTTTAGGATAATAAAGAATAAATTGTTAGTTGGGGTAGATGTACGTTTTTAGAGAGAGTAGAATAAAATATGTGAAAAAAATCAAGTGTATCAATTTTCTAATTCATTTATTACTTCGTAGAAACATTACTGTACTCATTTATTCATTAAATGCATTTGCAGAGCTTGGGTTTACGGCATGCATAAGTAAATGCAGATCTTTTTTAATTTTTAGGGGCATATATACTTATTTATACATATATATACTTATTTATTTTCATTTGTTTTGTAATAACATTTGTATTATTTTATCCATGTTACTTGTGTTATACAAAGGAAAAATAGATTTATATATATATAGTTATAAACAATACGCGAAAAATATTCATTATAAAATAACATGCAGGATTTTGCTTTGAATATACATTTTTCTTTTTAAAATCTAGTATCATAATTCAATGAGTTTGTTATTATTCTCTTTTAAGCTCTCTTGTCTATTTTTCAATTCCAGCTATTAGAGAGAGTTCATGATCTCCCTATATATATCTTGTTCAAATTTTCAGTCTTTAAGAAAATACATTTTAAAGTGCTCAATTGAGCTTAAATTTTATATACACGATTGTTTTGGATGACAATGCGATACTTAAATGATAATTAATAAAAATTAATTGCCACTTAATATTGTGATTCTGTCATATGTATATACATATCTACTTTATATGTAATTATTTGATAAAAAGTAACTAAAATAAAAATTTTCTTTGTTGATCTAAGTAGGAATTGACTTTATTTGTTTTATATTACTTGCTACTACTATACACTCAAGGTTTATTTTTTTACAATATTTGCTACTATTCGCTTATAGATAAGATAACTTGTAAATAATATTCTCATTAAAACTTAATATATAAAAATAAGCAACTTTTTTTCTTCCTGAAAGGTTATTATAGAAAATATACAATATTTTAAATAATAAGTAGGTAGATAGGTTACTTGTAGGTCTCCCCGAATATTATACATAGATACATATAACAAATTAAAAAGGAATGATGGATAGATTAAATATCCTACAAATCAGAGAAAACTTAATTTTTGAAATAGTGAACCAAGAAGGTGAAATCGATAAGTAAAGAAGAATTCTAAGAACTAAAATGGAAATCGCTTATGTACATCTTTGCATTTAGTTCTTGCAAACACATATTTCATACTCTATTTTCTCTTTTGGTTTCAGCCCACTAATATAAGCAATAAAAATGAAGTTTGGTGCCTTAAAACTATGTTAATCACAATAATCTTAGTTCTAAGAGTTTACTTGCATATTATTGTCTACATTTTGCTATGTGTTTTAAAATCTTACTATATTCCATCATAGTTCTTAGCAAAAAGCTCTTTATGGTTTAGGATTGTATATATGTATTATGTGTTTTGCACTTGCATTATTTTATGTATTATTAAAGCTGTTTTCACCGTACGCACGACAGTGTTATCTTAACGCGGAGCACATTTTAGGACGGAAAAAATGCCTTAATTTTTATAAAACTTTGTGACATTGTAACTCATGCATTTGTTTATAATATAGTGCTTTTAAAATTTCAAGATATTTCATAAATTGTGACGGGGCTTTATCGGAATTACTTCTATTAATCCTCTTTGGGATTTCTTTGGGGCCAGAATGGCAATTCTGTCCAACCAACCCAAGAAGAGAGCGTGGTTATGCAGATTAGGAATCATATATATTGGAACGTTAGTATTCGCGATGAGCACTAAGTAAGCTATGTGAAGTGAGTTAAAGCTCTAGGGAAGAGAGTTAGTGTATGCTAGGAGTTCTCTGTGAGTCGGTCTAATAGTGCCAGTGAAGATAAGCAAAAGTGGATCCGAGACTAGGAGAGTATTGCCTTAGCAAGAGCAAGTCAGATGGAAGGATAAAATTGATGATTTAAGGACCGTAGCTGTTCTCCAAAGAAATAGCGACAAGCTTGTATGTTTAAGCTTTGAGAATAGAGCGGATATTATTAAGTTAGGAAATAATCTATAAAGATAGATTCAGTGGCTAAATTGCGCTATTTATTAGTATTACGGTTTGCGTCGTTTCACTCCTGATCATAAGCCTCCTATTCTAGTATTGGCGTACTGTATATAAATTAAGATCACAATAAACTGATTTTATTATGGCATGTAATAATTATAATGACATTTTTTATTTATTTAATTTCCGTTCTTCAGCTAACTGGTTTTGAAATTTGTTCCCAATTTTATATCATTAAAACATGATTAATAAATTAGATTTTGTGTTTCTTTATCTATTTACTATGTGCATAAAATTTCTAATTTAATTAAAACATTTTACACGAAATTAAATTTGCTACAAAATAGACAACTGTTCTTTTCTCCCTTTTAGTTACTTTAAAATAGTTAAAAGGAGAAATAGCCATGTTTTGTTATAAAAATTTATAGCATGGCATAATTTTGATTGCCAGTAATTGTACGATGATTTTTCTTGTAATATTTTTGTTATTGACAAACACAACAAATTTATTAAAGGAAATTCTAATGATTTTACAAATTTGCAGAAGTAATTCAATTAATTTCTCTAAAAGTAGTGTATTAAAAATTGAAAAACTATTTATGGAAAATATAAATTTTTAAAGGCTGAATTACAAACAGATAATTTAAAGACTGGAGTTCTTTTTATTTATGAAAACTAAACAGTTAGAAACTACGTGCGGTGTTATACGTGATGGACTTCGCGTAGTTGTGGGCCAAATTTAAGAGGAGACAATGACACCTGAGCTGCACTCCACTATTCAAATTTTCTTATAATTCATGACACCCCATTCTTTTACGCTCGTTATACATACATACATGTAATAAATCCATCTACCTTCCTTTTAATTAGCTCTTTTAATAATATTTAAACAATAATTCTTTAGTTCAAAACTAACGCCCTAATCTTAATCGTAATCAACTAGTATTCGAAATCCTTTTCCCACCCATTTTAACCAAGCAGAGCTCTTATTACAAAGGAGTCATGCGATTGTCACTGCTGGTATATAAAGCGAAAAACTTTTGTGATCGATCTATTTGTCTGTGTGTTCGTCATATGAAATGTCGCTGTTGCTTGCGTCTTCTGATATATGTGTCTGTTTTCGTGTTCTTTCCAGATGCGAAATATAAAGGTGATTAATTATCTACGTTATGCGTGTGTAATTGAACAAAAGATGAAAATCAATTCTGAAGATGTTTTTCCAGAGACCTGATATCCAAAATACACCAAAACCTGCCAACGACGTTAAATACGTACATGTGTGTGCGGCTATACAGGGTGATTTGCTACTAGATCGACAAACTGGAAGGGAGTGTAGGGGGTACAGAGATGACTTAGAATCACATAGGAATACCGGGCCGAAAAGACCGTTGTTAGTATTCTCGGCGTGGGAACCAAGAGCTTTGACGTAACTGTGAATTTCCCGCCACACAGCTGGGAATCGGCATCTTTGGGAATCACCACACGTGCATTTGCACCTGCACTTTAAAATTATTACGGGGTACCGACTTGGATCTCCCCGCAACCTTTGGACATCACGAGGATCTCTTTTCTCACCACCATCAGGATGTAACTAGATGCTAAAAAGGTGCAGGCCCCTTTCTCCCGAGGCGAGAGAAGACAGAGAGGGAGAAACAGAGATGTCTTAAAGACCTTAGAACTGAGCAGACTCCAAAAATAACCCCTCTCACAAACCACATCATTTGAACTCTAATAATATTTTAATAAGTTTAATAACTTCAATGTATGATCTGTAAATAATAGCTGTGACGTAAATAAACTAAATGTTTAAATTAATCAATATCACGCTACCGTTATCTATCTGAAACGTCACACGGTAGTGGCGAGCTATGGTTCGAAGAAACAGAGCAAAAAAACTCAAACAGCAACACATTAATGCAGTGCTTCTCAAACTTTCAATATTTGCAACTCAACATTCAATCATAATTTTTCTCGCCCCCCTTCTCCATACAATTACAATGCATTATACTTTAACGCTAAACGTACAATAAGACTTAAACCTCTTAAGTGTCACTGGAGCATATAAACGTTTCACTCAGTCAGTGCGTTAACTACCCCGGACGTATATATACATCTTTCCGAAGTACGATATTTTCTGTAAACTGATATCCATAAAATTATTCTGAAGGCTTTGGAATGCAATAAAAGGAGCTTGAAATTGTTTGCGAACGATTTACTTATTTCAAAGTGTGACGGGCTAACGCGTCTTTTTATTAACATGTCCTTCGGGTTCTTTGGAGCCAAAATTAATGGCAATTCTTTTCCAACCAAACCCAAGAAGTGAAACGTGAAGGAAAGATGCAAATTAGGAAGCTTTTATATATCAGAAGTTAGAATAAGTGAGGTGGCACTTTGAGGAATGTTATGATAATCCATGCTTCAAGTATGAAGAGGTTTTTGAAAGGTTAAGTAACAGCCAACAGGAGTTATTCATGACAGAGAGCCCTTTGGTCAAGGTGCATACCATTGCACTCCTGTGAACCGCAATTTCAACTAGGATTATATTGATCGCTATTTTATTCGACATTAAGGTAGGAGCGACTATTTAATATTCGGATCTGTGATAGTCTAGGAATTGACCTTAAGCTAGTTAGTATTGATAGTGGTCCGGGTTACGCTATTTCGGTATTATATATATTGTGTGTTTAGCCACCGTAGATTCTCTCACATATATTGTTATTATCTAATTTGCTAGAGGTTTAAGTTAAATATCTTAACAAAGTCCTATTAAGATCATGGCAACTTCTAGTTCTTCATTTATTCCTACATCTCTAGCTCACGTTGATAATCCAGGAGAAGGGCATCCTAGGGGGGCTCCTTTACAAAAGGATTTGCTTATTTATTCCTTTTCTACCCCACCCCAATACAATAGGCATTTAAGGGATTAATTATAAACCGTACAAATTATCAAGATAAGTGTTAATTTTTTGTATATAATTTTATATATTACAAGCCCATGGTGTCAATGGTAATTATTAAACTTGCTCTTATAGTATTGTTAAATTAATAATGAAATACATTGTGTTCAGTACTGATACATTCATAAGTTAGTTATATTAGTGTAAATGTCTATTTTTTTTATTTTTTATTATGTCGGATTGTATTTTATTTTGTTTTTTTTAGTAAATTAATAGTTTTTTTATAATAATCTTTTGTTTTTGACTTTTCAATAGGCTCGTACCCCCTCGTAGGGTTATCACACCCCACAGTATGAGAAACACTGCATTAATGGGGGGGAAAATGGTTGTACCATAACATGTGTTCAAAAGTGCACGAACTTCTTCATTTGGAGTTACATAAAGAATTTAGTGTACCAGACACTCGGTCCTTCAGTTGACCACCCGATCGTTCGAATATTCGTAACTGTCGGGAGGATACTTGATATGCCACGAATCTTACAGAACATAAGAAATTCAATGCAGCGCCTTGTCAAGCCTGCTGTAATAAAACTTTCAATAAAATGTTTTATGCCTTGTTGTTTACTGTTTTTTTGCTTCTTTGCACCACAGCTCGCAACTACTACCCTGCGTTGCTATGTGATTATGAGTCATCTCTGTACCTCCTATATACCCTGCAATTTTTTTGGTCTGGTTGCTCATCACCTAGTATATGTATGATAAATACTGAACTCAGTGGTGCAACAGCCCATGAGGGCCAAAGCTTACTGTGCCCATCTCAGTTTACGCGACCTTAGGCGCTGCAGTGCATGTGCAGATGTTTCGGTCAAGTGGTCAGATTGACGCAAAGCCCCCAGTGTTTAGTCCCCAAGCAAGCTTGGTACTCATTTATAGAGCCATTAAAGAGATGAAAGGCTGAGTCGATCTTGCCTGTCCCGGGATTTAAACCCCAGAACTGTGATGCGGGAGAGCGATACACTACCATTTAGCCACTGGGCTTCATAAGGTAAATAGATAGATATAAATGATGCATGTTTTTGTATATTTTAGGTACAAACAATAAAATTATGCAAAAAAAGAAATTTAAACTCTAAATTGAACTAATTTTTCCTAATTAACCTAATTTTTGTTTGCAATACTGAAGTCTTTTTCTCACACTATTTCATACTCGTTTTCAATTAGTTTTTACTCATTCCTTAAAAGATGCGTTTAATAACTCGTTTACTAATTGAATTGAATTATTTAAACTCAGATATGTATTTATAATCACAAATAAATAAAAAATAGTTATGGATTTAAATCAAAATTATAACGTCAATTTTTTTCAAACAAAATACGGCTGGAATTTTTTTTATCATTCTTAATACCTGCATAATAGAGTATAATTCTTTAGATTTGAAAAAAAAAATATAATTTATAGGTTCTCAATTTTTTGAAACATTAGAAGCTATTTCACAGGAAATAATTTTTTTTTCTCGCATGGAGAAATAATCTTTCACATATTGTTCATAAAACAAATTTTAAAAAAAGAATATTGATTATGGTAACATGTAATTGGAGAGAAGCCTGTGTTTCTTTTTATAATTATTAAATACGATTTGTGTTAGACTATCGCCAATCAGGGAACCGAGTCGTCTCAACCAGAAGTCCCTTTGACCCTCAGAAGGGCAAAGCGCATTATATCCACATACATTTTTTTTATTGAGAACATTTATAACCCCGTGCAACGCAAAGTATCACATGGAGGCCTACAAAAAAGTAAGCGTTAAAAAACATGACAAAGAAGAGAGATTGATTACAACACACATATCCATGTGTTACCAGGGATACGAATCCAGACCCTACGGCACTGCAGTCAGAGTCATTAGCCACTGTACCGAATGGGCGACTATCCACATACACATCGACAAATATACTGCCGCGACTCAAAAAACCAAGGGCTTTGGAAAGCCAGGAAAACTCTGGCCAGTGTGGGTCCAATCCCGAGGCACCTGGAGAGAGCCGAGTCTGTTGCCTGCTTTCGCCTAACCACCGGACATGACTTTTTGAAAGTATACCTCAACTAGCTTGGCCTGGTTGCTGATGAGGCCTGCCCGTTGTGCGGCCATGCCAGAATGAATGGTGACCACCTACTCCGATGCACTGAATTCGAGGAATACCCGACTAACGACGACGTCAATTGGTACTGGGAGGCTCGGAGTCAAGTGGTCAAGAAGCCAAGCATGGGCTTTGGGTAAATGAATAAATTTTTAGGTTTTCAGTATAATTTAAATTTGTTGTGTACCTTACATGTGTGTGTAGTTTCTCTCCACAATTTATTCCTCTTACTTTTGAATTTTTATTTATCTTTTTATTTTAATACCATATCAGTTAATGGATTTTTTTACTCTTAATTTTTGAATAATAAAGCAGACTTCCTTCCCAAACCACAAATTATTAGAACTAATACATTAAAACTTCATAATCTAAAATTAATCACCCATAACGCCTTCACTCAATTACATACTCATTTTGCTCCTTTTCTAAATCCCCTGATATTAATAATAGAACTCTTCCTGATCCTTTTTAAACTGCGCGATTAAGACCTAGAGATATGCATTTACGATACACGCGACCTTAATGTAAACACTATTTCAAGGGGAGGGGCACATTTCCCGTTTCTCCCTGATAGGAGAAAACGGAGGGAGGAAAAAAAACCTCGGGAAAATCACCGATATTATTTCGCTCTCATGTGACTCACAGAATGAGAATGAGAGAGGGAGAAAGAAATGAAACAGGCTGATGCCCAATCCATCTTGTCGATCGCCATGCCAATTGTCACGTGGTGTACGAAATGAGACAGCTGATGGGTCATTAGCTTCCTTTCTGATTGACTCTGTGTTCCGATCTGGAGTGGGCCAGGATATTTATTAGGGAGGGATGTTAACCGGTGGTCAGTGTTGGTAGATGCAGGTGCAGGGGTGAAGTGAAATGAATGTAAGAGGAGATGGTGAGTTTTGATTGCAAAAGGGCACGTTTGGTTGAGATGAGAGATGAGTTTTTGATAGGGTAGAGCAGATAAACGATAGATTAAAATTCCAGATCAAGAGAATGATGATTTAATACATCTTTTTGGTCATACTCATGTTTGAAAAGGATTAATTTAGATATGATGTTTCATAAAGGAATTTTTTGAAAGATCACATCGTTTATCTCTGATAGTTTTCTTAACATATCCTGACAGGATATTTTTTTATTGCATTGGCCTATGTTCCACATATTAATGTCGACTACAGTCAAATAAATGATAACGATTTTTTTGTTCACTATTTGCGGTCTATGCGGGCATTTTAATTTTATAATAATCATTTCTCACTTTTAATAAAAATGTGCTTAGATAGCAATACCACAAATAAATGTAAATGGCAATTTATTTTTTTCAGACTAATGAGGAAGGGGTACCCCCTCTCCACCTAACAGTGGACCAATCTCCATTGTAGAACTTATACAACTGCTCAAATTGTAAAACTGTACATTAGCGATACAGCCAAGTTGGCATCAATTTTGGCGCCTTGGAGACCATATAGATGATTTTGAATATTACTGCAAAAATCTATAACATCACGATCTATGACGTAAGTGGAAATTTCGAGAAAGCGTTGGAAGGTAGGGGGATAGACACAGGCGTCACTAGCTCTGAGGGTGCACTGTATCAAAATTTCTTCGGGGTCTTTCTTAGGTATGAAAGCCCTATTAGTGGGGCAGTAGTTACACATATAGGGGCCCTTGTAGCTTGGGGGTCCCGTATCACTGATACTGTGTTAAATACGCCCTGGGGATAGATCTCAATGCAAGTCGTTTTTGGTGCTCCTCCTCAGTTAAATTCAAATCTTACGATCCATTTTTATCAAGCATAACTTATGTATAAACAAATTTATTTCAGCATCAAAAGCACTTTTTTTGAGAGAGAAATAAAATCATGTCATACTTTTCCTAATTATTTGACACCATATTTAGTTAAACTATTGACAGTCAAAATGAAAGATTGAGCATCGTTTCAATGAATAATTTAACTCAAAGTTTTGGAAGGAAATTTAAGATATAATGAGTGCCTAATTTGGATTAAATCAATCTTTTGCTAAATATTATACTCTGGAAAATTCAATTGATTCTGTTGATTATTTTTATTGAGTATATAGATAATTACAACATTAGCTATGGAATAAGCACTGCAGAACAGTGTTTCTTAAACTTTCACTATTTGCGACCCAATAATGAATAATAATTTTCATCGCCCCCTTCCATACAATAGCAATGTATTGAATTCAATATCAAAAAGCTTTGACTCTAAAGCAATAATAACACGACTTCAATCTCTTAAGCGAAACCGACGTATATAAACGTCTCACTCAACCCAAACGATAATTGCCCCGGACGTATATAAACGTCTTTCGGAATTACGATCTTTTGTGTTAACTTCTATCCATAAAATTAATCTGAAGGCTTTGGAATGCAATAGAAGGGCCTTGACAGTGTTTGCGAAGGATTTACTTATTTCATAGTATTTGCTTATTTATTCCTCTTCATCCCCAATATATTACATATGTGAGCCTACGTGGAAAACGTGGTATTGAGAGGGCAATGTGGGTAACTTTAAACCGGCATCTAAAGGATTAATTAAAAACCCTACAAATTATCAAGATAAATATTAATTTGGGGATATAATTTTTTGTATAACAAGCCCATGGGGTCACTGGTAATTTTTAAACTTGTTCTTATTTTAGTATCGTTATGACTAATTATAAAATACATGGTGAAGTATAGATACATTTATAAGTGTATTATATGAGTGTAAATATGTATTTTTTATTATCTCACAAAGTATTTTGTTTTGATTTAATTTTAGTACATTGATAATTTTTGTTATATATCTTTTATTTTCGATATGCTCGCACCCCCTTTGTAGGATCATCACGCCCCTTTGGGGGGGTGCGCCCCACAGTTTGAGAAACGCTGCTGTAAAGTCAATTTTAGATATTGGATAATCTTGATGTTAATTGCAGTATTTGTGGTGATAGAAATTTTTGATAATTTACAGGTTTGTACCATGTTAATTTTATTTACATTTCGATAGTATTACTCTATTATTAAACAAGAGAGACATTTTTTTATATAAACTGAAAGGGCAAGATACCTCACCTGATATATATGTCTCACTTTTTCCAAATTTAATGTAATGACCCGGTATTAAATCGCAATATCTCAAGAAGTATTTGAAACTTACTTAACTTAAAATCTCAGAGTCATCATTTTCACTACAAAATGCAATCGAAAATTGAACTTGTAAGCATGAATTCTTTTTAACAATCCACCGTATTCACTCCTTTGAAAGCTGTAAAAAATTTAAAGAATAAATAATAAATACTTATTAAATTATAAATTTACATTTCCTTTTAAAAGAATATATGTAATATTAATATGGAATCTTTTTCTCGATTTTGTCTTTCTCCGTATACATATAAAAATCACCAAAAATATTAATTTATCAATCAAGTACAAATGGTATATGCTCTTTTTTCATTAAATGACTTTATTATAAGTAACTTTTTCTATTTTACCAAATGTTGAATTTATTTTTAGAAGTCTACTGTCTGTTTTATTAGTTGCGATGTGTAATCTAGAAGACAAATATTCACAGATAAGCTAATTGTTATAGCTATTGTTAGCCCTATGTTGTACACTATTAGCTTGAGAAATAAATGCAAGAACTAAATGAATAAATAAACCTCATCCTCATCATTTCAAGAAAAAACGATAATTGAATTAAGGCAAATGCAAAGAAAGATGATTTCAAATAAAATCAGCATCAGTTACTATAAAAGGAGATAAAACTGCATATATTTTCTTCTGAATAAAATATATCTATCTTAGCATTTGTCGTCTTTTTTGGCCTGTTTCTGAATTAGCCTTATGTATGAAACTAAAACAATCAATTATGTTTTCAATTCCTTACCATACATAAATCAAATAAACGTTAGTAAGGAAGAAATAAAATTATATAAATAGAAAAAAAATCACATGTTTTGAAAAAATTTAAAAGTAGACCTGTGATATACAAAATACACATTCGTCAAAATTTAAGTTATTTAACTCACCAGTGAAAAAACATAAGCTAACATTCAAAATTGGTTTTTGCCTTTCACTATAACTCAAATGTAAAAAAAAATTGCAATGTATTTTACTTGTATATCAAATTAAATTTTTCTACATCACTGAACACTCAACACACAAAAGAAAAAACACTTAAAATGGAGGAGTATATTATTTCAGAAAAAGAAAATAAGTTCTCAAAACTTTTTTTACGTGAGAAAACAAACTTCTTTAATACACTTTCCCGGTCTATATATGACACATTCCATTTCCTTACGTGGCGTTCGAAAATAAAATGCTTCTTGGACTCTGGTATTCCATTACAGACATTCCTTCAGTTGTGAGTGGCAACACTCTGACAATATTGTTTCCTACCCAGACAACATATGTTATGGATATAGTCCAAGGAAGGATAGAATAAAATGCATCCCTGGCATTTTTTTTTTTTTTTTTTTTACTTTTCATCGTTGGCTCTCTATGACTAGAAGGATGAAAAATAATCGCCTAAGGAAGAACTATATCTACGGCATCCATTTCAAACCAGATAAAGCAACACACTTTGTAGGTGGTCTTATTTTTCTTTGAGGTACTTGAATCTTATATACCAACTGAAGTATTTCGTTAAATAATATGAAGATGTATTTGGACCGAGAGCTGAGAAAAAGCATCGAATCATTGAACTTCTTTTACTGATGAAATAATATCTTTCTTTGATTGATAGACAGGATATTTTTCGTTATTAATTTTATAGGTAAGTTAATCAAAATGATTGGTTCTTAATTTATTAATAACATAATTTAATTTAAATCTTAATCTCAAATCTGTTAAGTAAGATATTCGACGTTATTTCTGAGACAGAAGCTTAAAATAAGTTAAATTTTATGCTTTTAACGTAAAATTTATGTAAAATGAGATAGTTAAAATATTTATATATAATTGCATCTGTGTTACTTAACACACACACAAACAAGTAATATAAAAAAAAATTTAAGTCCTACTTAGATCAACCAAGAAATATTTTATTTTAGCTACTTTTTATTAAATAGTTACAATAATTAATTAATATGTAAATACATATGACCGAATCACAAGATTAAGTGGTAACTAATTTTTATTAGTTATCACTTAAGTACCGTATTGTCCTCCAAAGCAATCGTGTACATAAAATTTCAGTTCAAACGAATGCTTTAAAACGTGAGAAAAAAAACCTTTTCAAGTATTGACACATGTCGCCAAAAGGGTCGCCAAGTCACCAAAAATGATGCCAACGTGGCTGTAGTACCAGTTCTTTGTATAATTAGTTTTAATCAATTAATTTTTATAATTATAATTAAATTACTGTATTGTCGTCCAAAATAATCATGTATATAAAATTTCTGCTCAATTGAACGCTTTAAAATGTATTTTATTAACGCTTGAAAATTTCACCAAAATAACAAACAAATAAATAAATAAATAGAGATTGTGAGCTAATAGGAGGAATAGAATAATTATAAAAGCTCTGATAAAATATGATCTTATACAAATATAAGAAATTTGCACTTTGGCTTTTCATCCAGATACTGAAATGTTTTTGATACGTCCACAAGAAATTTAATACCGAGGTGAAAAAAACATTTAATATTTAATTACGTCTCACTATACAACAATATACAAGAGCTATTTTTGACGGTCCACGTAATTTTCAACCTCGATCACGTGATGAGGATGAACCCTTCTTCAAACTATCGCACTTTGCCAATGGGAAAACTTATTTAGCCTGCATCAGCTCCTCAACACTGTGAGTCTCTAGAGGTATCTTAATTCTACCCCGCAACAATCCAGCCATGCCTTCATGACCATAACCACTTGGTCATCATGACCACATTTAATATAGATGGTATTTAGTATTCTCATATGCGTTACTGCATAAAATCTATTGGTAAAATTGCAATTTAAATTAGAAGTCAAATTTTTTCAGCAAAATTCAAGCTTAGTGGAAAAAAATTAATTATTGTACTAATTACAGATTTTTTCTAAAAAAGTAAAATACCTGAATTGCAACTGAATGAGATTGTTGAAGAATTTATATATCCTTATAATTTTGAAAAAGTAAAGAATAAAGTGTAAATGCGCTGAACTTCATAATATTTAGAGATAGTTTGACTTTATAAGTGACACACTAGATAAATACGACGGGGTTATAGGCATTTTAAAGTTATGATAAAATTATGAGATTCCCTTTCCATTTTGTTCCTTCATTTTGTATATTTGGTTTAGGATTTTATTCTATTTTGTCGATTCTTATTATCCCTGTATTCTATATTCCTTTATTGGAGCTAAATTATTTAAATAAACGAAGAATTGAAGTGAATTACATTTAGTTTTAGTACATAAAACTTTTTTGGGTTCAGATGGCAATATAGATGATGAAATATAGAAATAAAATGAGTTTATACTAGAATGTATTAATAATGTGCATAGAATTACTATAAACCACATAAAATACGTACATTTAATTTCCTAACGTTAAAATTTTCCCTAATAATAAAATTTTACAATAAGTTGCAAAATAGATTTTTTAAATTTTTTTTTACCATTTTTCTTTTTTTATTAACGTGATTTCAATTTTTTGCCCTTGTTACTTTAATTCCGCAAAAATGCTAAATATTAAGTTTTCTCAAGACAATTTACACGAGATTTCTAAGTATTTTAAGCACGAAACATAAATGCATTAAACACAAAAAGTTTTATTGCATTAAAAATAAAAATTGTAAAAAACTAAAATTTAGAAAGCGTGCAGAATTTTAAATATATATAAGATTATTCTCAAAATTTAATTCTTGGTTATACTTATATATATATACAGTGGCGCACACAAGGGGGGGAGTCCGGACCCCCCAAAGCCCTTGATTTTTTTCCGATTGATTATAATTCTAAATATATAGTACGTAACATTTAATTAATTACTTGTTATTAATGATTAATTTTATTAATTAATGCAAACTATTTATTCAAAAATTAGTTTTTTACTGTGTTTTGTTCCCGAAAATCGACAAAATCAAAAGGAGCATGATACAAGAATGGTGAACTTTCGACCCCGGATCCCCCCTTGAACTGTATATATACCCTTCGCTACTGTCTATATATATATATATATATATATATATATATGTCTATATATATATATATATATATATATATATATATATAAGAAATTATGTATTATAAATCAAAAACAAGAAATAATAGATAAAGAACATAACAAAAATAGCGTAATAAAAATATAAAAGCTGAACATGAAGAACAAAATTATAGAGAAATAAAAAAAAAAAAAAAAAAACTACAAAAAAGAAGAACCTAGCGAGTCAGAAAGCAATTTCGGACTTAAGACCGAATAAGTGGGGTTAAACTAGTTTGAAGGCGCCAACCTTCCCCCTTTGCAACTCGGTAGGAAAACCAAATAAAATAAAATAAACAAAACTTCAGAGTATGGATAACTCAGAGAGCATAAAACCACTCACTACTAGTATGTAACAAAATCTCCCAAACTCTTAATGCAGAAAAATCACAAAATAATTACGTAAGAAAAGTAGAAAAATATATGCTAAAACAATTACATAAGAAAAGTATCTTTCAAAAAATAATTTAACAAAATTTCTTTACTCACAAAGCTTTTACGAAGAGAATCAAGCGTCTTGCCATTAATGAAAATCAATTATTCACCAAATTAAAAAATTCGAAAATACATAAACACATCTTTTGAGCTGACTTTTAAACCAACCAGCAAAGACAGGTATAAAATGACGACAATCAAATATGGTAAAATTTGAATTGGTTGATTGTCAAAAATGTAAATTTGCTACTCTAATTTGGTTGGTTGTCAACAATGTGTAAGATGTTCAAGATGTGCGTGGAAAAAATTTAAACTGTGATATGAGTGTTATGATATAATCTTCACAGCAAGACCACTAACGTGCTGACTTTGAAATCCTATTGTTGTGTGGTGGTTTTGGAATTCGAAGTAGCAAGACGGTTAATGTATTTGTGATGAATATAAGTTCTTAAGAAATTAAAAGGGTATTCATGATCTAAACAACATTGAAATTTTTTTTTTTTTATATTATTGTATTTATCTATTTTGTGGGTAGTTAAGTTATCATTTCTAAATAAAAATTCAAAATTATATTTCTGTAAATTGATATATGCAAATTACTGTTCCATACGGGAATTTTAATTATATAGAACTTAAACGAATCTCTTTTGTCAAAAATGTTACTGACAACATTATTGTTAATAAGATGCAAGTCTAAATCCAAGAATTCCACCCTATTAGAGTTGAGTTAGTTTTAAGGAGCTTGAGATAATCAGGGTAGAACGTAATATTTGGTTTGTATTCACTATTTTTACCAAAAATTATTATATCATCTATATAACGATAAATTAAGAAAGAATCATTTACAACATGATCTATTTCAAAAAATGTAAATATAGGTTCGCTAAACAATTACTAGCTGGACCACCCTGAGGTAATCCTTTGATCTGTTTATAAAGATTCTGATCAAATGTAATGAAATTTTCTTTTAATACGAGGTTAACAAAAATATCAAATTTTTCTTTTTCATTGAAGTATATAATTCATATTTATCATAAATTAACTGTAGAACCTTAATCATATCGTCAATATCTATAGAATTAAAAAGGTCCTCGAAATCAAAACCATGCATGGAAAAATTAACATATCCTTAGTAACTCCAGCAATCTCTGAGCTATTTTTAATTATTGCCGTGTTTTGTAAATTATCAATTAGATTTTGAAGAAGAGATTGTAAGATCTTCCTAGACTTCGTGATATATGTATTGTATCCATTAATGATACTACGGAATTTTATAGGGCTTTTATGAAATTTTGGTGTTAAAAAAATACTTGGATATTTAATATTATTTAGATGAATATTCAGTCTTTTTGTTCAAAGCTAAAAGACAATTATCATCTTCTCTATTATTGTGAATTGATTTTTGAAATGAATTATTATTTAAAATGTGGTTACTTAATATTTTACTGTAAAAGTATTTACAAATTATGGCATAATTAGCAGAGACCTTATTAACATATGTAATCACGAAGTCATTCTGGATATTTTCTATTGATGATTTAAGATCTTTATACATAATTTCATTTTCAACAGTAAAATCTAATTCCCGAATTTCTGTTGCTACATAAGATCTAAATTGATTGAATGCTTCAATTGGCATTCCGTATTTAATTGCCATTTTAAGGTAGAATTTATCTAAATCTTTTATGATTTGTTTCATAACGTTAGATTTATTTTTTGTGATCATCAGTCTAAAACCGGTACCTTTTTCCGTAAAATTTCTTAACAAATCATCTTTCACGATGCTAAGGTCTCCTGTGACAACGTGCTGATGATAATCATCAATATAGTCTCGATATAGATTGCATTTACATGATTCTGAACTTAGGAGCTCCGAGATTTAATTATAATTAAATATAAATCTACCAAATTTCTTGTTGTATTTGAAAGCCTTTTTAATAATAATATTTTTAATAGGAAAAAAGGATTGATATTTTTGAAATATACTTGAAAAATTAATTTTGTTAAAGGATTTATTCATAAATAATAATATACAATATTCTGTTAGAGTAATTTTCACTTGCATCTAATTTAATATTCATTTTTTGTACTAAATAGTTATTAAGGTCTCGAATCATATGCATACCATGAGAATCTCGAAATTTATATCTGCTTAAAATATCTGTCATAATTTTAATTTCAGTTTTATTTATGCCAAACATAAACGATTTAATTAAGCCTGTGTTGTTGTTGTTGTTGTTGTCTGATGCCACCTGTCTGACGCAGTCAGATCGAGGCCCACGAAATTCATCGTGGCATGGGCTAGAGGTACGCCTGTCGTTGGCCTTGAGCACCATACAGGTGACAGTACGATTTTAGCTCGGCGAAGTTCCCCGAAGGGACGATAGATGGCGACGCGACCTCTATCTCCACCTCCACAATTTCTGCATCTAGACTGAAGGGGAGGGAAATATTCTCCAGTCCCTGCGCTCGTGATTAAGCCCACAAGACTACGAACCCACTGATTTAACGAGCACGTACTCCGTGTGTACTCGGAGGGTGTTTGGTGGCATCGGGCATCGAACCCAGGCCTTCCGGTCTGGAGTCCGATGCTCTAACCACTAGGCTACCCACGGCCCTAGCCTGTGTTGTAGTTATCATATATATATATATACAGAGAGAGAGGAGATAGAGAGAAATTTTTCAGGTCATTCATATTAAAAACCATTCTTATTTAACATGTCAACATTTATAATAGCATTGCAACAAATTTATTATCTACTTCAAAGCTATTACACTATTTTTTTACAATAAAAACACGTATTGTACGCTCTTACAGCAAAACACACACTATTGCTTAACATAAAAGTAATATAAATTTAAAAACATGAGAGAGAGAGAGAGAGGATAATTTAAAAGATAATCTAAGAGAATAAAATAAAAATGAGACACAAAATTATTTAACGTATATATTCAATTAGTTACGAAAATCAAGGAAGGATTAATAAAGTATTAATTATGATATTCAATATTTCCAAATTGCCTACGAAAATGTCATTTAAGTAGATGGGCTTTGAAGCCCTTATTGAATTCTGGAATTAATTTACGCTGGCGAAATTAATATAATGATTGAGTCGATACATTTATAAAGCGACCAACACATTATTAAAATATCAGGAGATAACGAAGATTTAATTCCATGCCTCAGTCTGGAAGTATTAAATTCATATTTAAATGCTTGAAACGATCAAAATTTGTGTAGCAGTTTTAAGTATTAAAACTTTTTGAAATTAATTACATTACGAACGCTTTGGTGACATATGACAATTTAAACTTGCATCAATAGTGGATTAATTTTCAAAATATTTATTATATCAATTTCAACATTTGTTTGAACACATTGCCGAATAAGTGCGCTCTTGATCAGTTAATTACTGGCTCTCAAAATTTAAATGTTTCAAATGAAATGATGTTTCAAATATTAATTATAATGTTTTTAAAACATATTAATCTACAATATATCATTGAAAATTTAATTACATTTGAGTAAGATTACTGCTAGAAATAATTTTTAAATCAGCACAAAAGCACAAAATAATTTTTAATGTGCACATTGTAGAGTATTGTCCAGTCACTAAATTATAATACATCCTCAAGATAGATTGTTACGAAAAATTAGTGAACTCTGTTTTCTTTCTTGACGAAGGAATATGACGAAAATCGTTAGCATGCACACAAACAAGGAATATTCGTGTGAATAATGCTAGGGTTATAAAAACCAGTTGAATATAAGAAAATTTGGCTACCGAATGCTGCCAACATGACAAATTTGGCAGTAATAGAGCTTTCCCCTAGACAAATCTAGAAGAATCTGGGATGATCATTTGATTGATTGCTTATAAACATAAAACTTTTAGAATATTCGAGCGCTATAGATAATTATTTGAAGAGATTTTTCAGAAGTTTATAGAGTGGATGGACTATCTACATAAAGACAATGTAGCGAAGTAGTGTGCAGTAACTGTGTTTTTAATTCGCCTTTTGTGATCATTGCTTTATATCAGTGTTTCTCAAAGTGTAAGGTGCGCCCCCATAAGGGCACGAGCATATGAAAAATTTAAAATTTTTTTTAAAAAAAAATAACTGGAAAGAGAAGTAAAACAAAAAACTTTCTTCCATAATAAAAAAATACACAACAACACTGATTTAATTTATGTTTACCATCTGGCGTTTTTCTTTCATCAAATAGCTACCTTTGATCCCCAAACCAAATTAAAGAAAAAAAACATTTTGTCTAATTTGCTGTATTTCCTCAATGAGAGATTTTTTTATTACGTTTTAACATAAAATATTATTCGTTAAAAGAAAAAACGAAACCCTGACCCTGAGAAAAATTCTATGAATATAAACAATTCATCATTGTAATTATTATTGAAATACCGTACATAAGTTGTAGAAAATTAAAAGGAAGACATGATTCACTTTTCAGCCAGGCTGCATAATACGTTTGCTGATCATTTGATTTACCTTCAAACTTACTGGTATGGTTAGTTCTACATTAGTTCCGTCCCATCTTTTATGTGTTTGTTTTTCGCTTAGGGAAATTGTAAATAATAAAGAGTTTTACGATATTTGGAAACTAACTGATTGATTTGAAGGATTATTTGGCCAAGATTTATATTTTTATGAGTATTTTCAAATATATAAAGCATAGTGAAAAATGTCATAATCTTTTTAGATCACCCGTATTTTTTCTGAATACATTTTTAACCTGGGAGCGGTGGCGCGAGGCATCTGTGATCTCTATTGAAGGAAGTTGAAACCGATCAGGCAAAGAAAAACCTGCTGAAAGAATGCATATTATTCATGATTGAGAAACGCGATGAACATGAAACGAATGGAAAATTTTCAAATGCTTCCTAAAGAACTCCATCAACTTAAAATATGAAGCCATAAGTGTACCACTAGGTTCAGTTCGCCTTATCAAAAAGACACAAGAAAGAAAAAGTTCAGCTTGCTATTTGTTGATCAGAAAAGGTGTCAGGAGTTCGAGCCCAGTACCACTAAAGACTCACCGTGTAGGGGAGAGATGCACGTTAAATTTTTCGAGAGCTCAAACGTCCTCTTGTTGGAGCGGTGTGGTAGTTAAAAGAGGCCAGCTCAAGTATTGTCGTCGTCACTTGACCATGGTTCAAAATTATGAGGTCTCTCTCCAAAAGTCCTCGTGTAGCTGAACAGTGCAACGTTAATATTCACTCACTCGATCATGAAAGCTCATTAAAACTACAATAACTTGAACAAAATATGACAGCTTTGCCAGCAAATAACATTTCTGTAATATTAGTGAAAAGTGTCTCTGATTTGAGTCCTTTATTAAGGTCTTGCACTTTTGAATCATTTTAGTTCAGTTTTATTGGATTTTTTCTCAAATCATCAAAGAAAACTTGAATAGTCCTTGAAAGCCGGTAAGCATACTTTTTCTTAGTTAAATTATTCACTGGAATTCCGATTTGTATCGTGTACAGTAAAAATAATTATAAAAAAATGATTGGGGGAACTGAGTCCCCCCGCACTACCATTAGCGTTAGTATCGAGTGCACGCCTGCTCCCGGGTTAAAACATTTTGAAGTTTTCTCGCTTTAAATATTAAAAAGTAACACAATTATTCTTCATCGGAATTTTATATTCTTTTTCATTATTTAACATTAATTCTAAATGCTAATTCTGTGAGGTTTAAAATTACAGTTCTCTTTTAAACAGTTATTTACAATTATAGCATTTATTTTTAAAAAAATCATTTTACATTTTTGTATACAATGTCGTGCACGCAGTTTTACTCTCCTTACAGTTCAGCTATTATATCAAGCATGTTTTATTTTTTAAAAAATGAACTCGTGCGAAGAACCGGTGTTTCAGCCAGTATACGTTTAATGTATCAGTACTGAAGAATGTATTTTATAAATACTTTCTTAATACTAAATTAAGAACAAGTTTAATAATTATTAGGGACTTCCATGGGCTTGTTTTGTAGAGCAAAGGTTTTCAAAGGAAAGTTTAACATCAGAAATTGACCCTCTGAGTTATTTTTCTATATTTGGCTGAGATCTATATTTTGTCTTCAAAACAGCCACCTCAGAAAATTCGGTTTAACAAAGGTAGGATGTTGAAAATGGTAACAGTATACGAAGTGCTTTTGTTTTCAGAGAAGAAAACTCATTATGCACCTCTACCCAAAATTTAAAGAGCGATTTATTATAAAATTGCCTTTTAATTTTTCATTGGATGTGAAATCTATGAAGATTTCTTCTTCGGAAGTTGAGAGCCCTTTTGGAGTATCTTGAAATAGATCCTTAATCCACTCGTAACTTGCTACCAATTTGTCCTCATCAAGAAAATACTTTTTAAAATTCTTTGTCAACATGGCTAAATGTTTTTACATGGTTTTAAAAACAATTTTCACATGTTGTTCTTCAGATTTGTAAGTTTTAACACATAACGAGCTGGGGCTTTTTTTCTCCATCATTTACTTCAGTAGTGGTAAATCCAAAATTTAAGTATTTTTGAGAATATTTCCTTGATTTAATTTTCGAAAGCATGCTCGTCTGTTTACTTGTTGATCCTTTATTATCGTCGAATGTTTGCTTACGACTTAAAAATATATGGATGATTTTGTTTTAACCTACTGCCGTAAATACTTAATTACCGTGAATTACAATTAACGTGCAAATTAAAAAATGTACATTCAAGCTAGATTCGGTAGCTATAGAAGTATCGAGTCGACCAAAAGTGACTGGAATTGTACGAGGAAAAGCATTTTTATATGTTTTGCGCAGACGTCCGATAGGTTGCCAAGACTCACGCAAAAGTACCCGATAATGCCAGATGTGATGGATATGATAGAGAGCAACATAGACTAGACTATTTTTCTAATGACATTTGTACTTTGAGAAATGGATGCTGAAGGAAATAAATCTTTAATTAAATATATCATTTTGCGATCTGTTCCAATTTAAAAATTAGAGAAAAAAATAACATAATAATAAGTAAGTAATATATATCTTAAGTAATTTTCTTAAAATATATATTACTTAAGAGTTACATATACAAAATTTAATATACTTATCGTATTAATTTGTACGGTTTATAATTAAGATCGTAATGTTACTTTAGCGTCTCTCTCCCAAAGTGCATTTTTATTGCAGTAAATACATTATTGTTGTACGGGGGGGGACAAAAATTATGATTGAAAAATGGGTCGCCAGTATTGAAAGTTTGAGAAACACTGCTTTATATTGCTATGTTCTATGTTTAAGTGCCTTTTAAATCCATGCTGCTGTAGGCTTATATGTGTGTTATTTGTTTACCGTTATTATTTGAGGGATCCAATATAAAACTCTGATTTACTTTTAAAAAAACCTGTTTGTTATTTGCTTAGAATTTTTTTTACCTATCAAAGTCGTTCAAACAAGTGATAGAATATCATGAAATTGGAATATCTCAAAATATAAAAAATATATACATAACGTTTGAGTAAAAGTAATAAGTTTTTTAATTAAGTTATTTAATTAGTTTCTTGAAATATTGACATTTTTTAAAATGTTAATTAATTAACTCTTAGGTTATTCCGATTGTCATTTAAGCGTGAATAATTGAATCTTTAAGAAATAAAACAAACTTTAACAAGCAGCAAAAATTTTAAAGTGAAGATTTTTTGAAAAAAGTAGGAATGGGAAATAAGTTTTTAACTTCATAAAGGTTTTTAAATACAAGAAGTTTTTTTACAATGATTAATTAATTAGTCTTAACATAAAAGTTTTTGCTTTTGCATAGTATAGAATTTCTAATATTCTTTTGAATCTTTATTTCAATTTTACACATGATGGCCCATTTCCCGTTTTTTATATAAAAATAATTTAAGAAGTTATTTTAGAAGAATAATATTTAAGAAGAGAATAATTTAGAAGTTTAGATTTTTTATGATTCACACAAAAAATTTCTTTCTTCCTTTATTTTTCTTTTTTTGGAAAAATTAAGCATAGACGGAGATTAAATGCATAATTGCTAGTTTTGTTTTATTTAGCTATTGAAATCAATCGCATTAATTAGTAGAACTTTTTTTTTGTCTAAAGTACACCACAGAAAAATTTATAGTCATGAGGAAAACTGTTAACATCTTTTAATATCAATTATTTTAGTGAAATTGATAAAAGAACAGAAAAAAGCAATTAATAATGTGAAGATAAAATTTTTATACAACTAAAATCATCAAAAGTTTTTTCCTTTTAAAAAGTATTCAATTAAATTCCTATTCCTTTTAGCATGTACGATTAACTTTGGGGAAAAAAACATGAAATGTTAGCAGAAATGTAATAAAGTACGAGTATTTTTTAAAAATATGAAGCATATTTGAAGTATAGTTTTATTTTGACAGTTAAATTACATTTCTTAAATTATATTTCTTATTAAGAAATTTTTCGCGCTATTTTTGTTTTAGAACAATAAGTAATGAAACAAAACACTTCTGCAGATAAATAAAGAAAAGTGAAAATCTTATTGGATGTTCAAGATTTGAAAGATACGAGTCATAGTAATAAACTCTTTTCTTTCTACCTTTAGAAAAGAATATAATTACTTGAATGCAGTCCTTCTTAGCTGGAAAAATTTATAAATATCTTTTTTTAGATATGCAAAGCATATCACTTCTTTGGGGGCTTTTATTATTTTTGTTTCATGTATCGTTTTTATTTCTATCTGAATTATTAGAAATATCTTTCTCACAAAATCTATAAGAATTCATTTTCTCTTCATTTTCCCTCCTGCGTTTCTCAATAGCAAATGAGCAAAATAAAATACCTGAAATTGTTTCTCTATTTTTTGCTTTTCTAAGCTATTCATAAAATTGTTATAAATCTTTCATGTTTCTTCAAGAGTATGCATAATATAGTTCAAAATATGCTTTTCAGATTTACTTTGAATTATATAAATACTGTATGAAATAATTTATACCATTTTTTGAAATCTAGTTATTCTCAATTTTGTCAGATTTCGAAGAAACAAATACTTGAGCAAGAAAGAATGAATTATTGAACAAATTTTCTTTTGTATTTAAATAATTTATTTGCAAAATTCTCGGTTACAAGATGTACAGCAAATATTTGATTAAACTAAAATGACACTTATTATACCGTCAACCTATTTCAGAAAATGAAAAGACGCCACCAATCTAAAAAATGTCACCCAGTAAGTAAATATTAATGTTGCGCTTTTCAGCTACTCAAGAGCTTTTGGTGACTGACTTCGTATTTTTGAGCCATGACCAAATAACGAGGACGTTACCTGAGCTGCAGTTCCCTTTATCCTATTTGTACTATCCCCCACTCCAACGGAAGGACAATTGAGCTTTTACACAGCGCTCCCCTACACAGTGGGTCTTCAGCGGTACTAGACTCGAACTCATGATACGGCGCGAGTTCATTACCTTGACCACTTGGCTACCGCGGCCACCACCAAATGCTGTATTCAAACAGGCGTGGAAATAATTTTCAATATTGGCTGAATATCGTGGCATTTGGCGACATGGCGATATTGATGAAATTAGTCGACTGTAAGTATGTATTTACCAAAAATAAAAAAAATGGAAAGAATAATAGTCAACTTAATGAAAGTGAGAAAAAACGGCTCATTAGTAAATTAGCTCATGAGCTAACAGTTGATCTTAAATCTAGGTTTTGTGTACGAAGAAGAAATTTTGTAAATTTCTGCGTCAGCAACTTCATCAGAAAGAAAAATTTTATCTTTCGCTTATGGTATAAAGGAATTCTTTTGGTTAAAGATGTTAATTAAGGATGGACTATTTCGCCAAGAAAATTGAGTTTTTAAGGTATCCGACTCCCCTAAAATTGTGATATTTTTCAAAAATTGACAAAAAATTTTGTGATTTTATTTTATAGGCCAGGTTATTAACGTTAAAGAAATAAAAAGTATTTTATTTTCATTTCACTAGAACAAAAACAACAAGTGTTTTAGTAAAAGCAGATACCATAACTTTAGAACAGATGCCAAACTTTAAATTGCGTTTTACTCGAATTGTGTTTTCTAGAAAATGTTCAAACCTGGCAACAATTGCTTGAAAATTTATGAAAATAATTAGCAAAGGTTTTTTTTTTGTGTATGCCTCTGTTTAATAGTAGAAGTGTTGTAACCATCAGATTTATCAATCACTATTTTATTACAAGATTTACAGTCACTTATGTGAGTATAGTCACTGTTTTATAAAGCAATCATTAATAAGTAAAAAGTGTTCTAGTTCTTACAAAAATTAAAATATCTCTTATCCTGAAGATCATTTCAAAACTGAATGGTAAAATAACACATCAAAATTGAAAAATTGAGAATAAGAGTTCATAAACTTTTTGTATAGAGTGTAATTTTTTGTAATTTTTACCCAATTTTTCCCATTATAATAATATAACATGTCTTATTCTCTTCTAAATATAGCATTTTTTTTCTTAAAATATACTAAATAAATAAAAAAAAGCCATCAAATATCCGCTTACCTCCATATTTAAAGAAAACATCGTATGTAGTCGTATACCTTAAAAATTTGATAGATCTTTTTTTTATCTACAAAACTTTAACATACCAATTGGGAAGTAAGAAATAACTATTCCTTTTATCTTTTCTTTTTACCCAAAATTTATTATTATTATTATTTTTCTGCGTTTAACTTGTAATATTTAGAGGATTCCCTATCAAATCAATATGTTCTGAGAAACCTAAATATATACATGCTTCCCGATGTATTTCAAAAGACATCACACAAAACCTGGAAAATGTTAAGAGAGGTAGCTTCGCCACCTCCCAACTAAAGCTTCTGATTGTCAGTTGCACCGACTGAAAGCCGCCATGGGGGTCTGTCCTCCCCTCTCCTCGGTTCAATCGAAAGCTGCCGAACGCACGTGCCACTGCCCCCGAGCACTCAATCGCGGGAAAGACCCGGGAAATGTGTGACAGGAACACGTGCTCCTCCTGTTCAATCTTCGCATCCGTTGTGCTTCGCCGCATTCGTTCATGATGAGATGCAAACATTTTCCTCCGCTTCTGATGGACGTGATTTCGGGAATTTAACACTGTGACTGAGATAGAAGTCGACCTATTGACAAACAGCAGTTACTGTTTGAAATATAGCATTGTTTAGATTAGAAGTATAATTATTTGGTAATAACGGGGGGTAAACGTTAATTTGTGTTGGAAAAATGACTTGAAATAATACTCCGGAAGTTGAATGTTTATAAGAGCACGTGAAGTTGTCTCCCTCTTTTTATTGTTTATATATTACGTTATTTATTCTGATTTTATTTTATTCTATCGAGTCTTATTTCTTTCAATGAACCCGTTTGCATTTTGCAGAATTACTTTAAATAAATGGAGGAACTGAAGTGAATTGTGTGTATTTCTTCAAGGTTTTTATATAAACCGCTGAAAAATAGTGTCGTATAAAGATATAATACCAAATGCATTTTTCTGCGGATTGAGGAAATTGTTATTCAACTTAATTTCATTTAACAGTTGAGGCTACTTGAAACACACCTGGTCTGGATTTAGATTTTGACTAGGTCACAAGCACAAAGTCTGTATTTAGTTTCGAACATAAATAAATTTTATTGCAATTTTTATTTTTTAATAATTTTTTTTGTTGTATTTATTTAGATTTTATTGCTTGTAAGGGTTGTGTTTATGCCCTTAGACAGTTGGAAGTACAATGGCTGTGTAAAATAATATGTTTTGCTCAATTTTTTCTCTGAATTAATTCTGCACGTTTCAAGTATATAAGTAAAGCTAAAACAATAGACTATCCGCTAGGACAGGCGTTCTCCTTCTTCAAGCAAAATTGACACTTTTAAGCCAGAACAACGCCTCAATGCAAATGAACGTTTCTATCGACTAATATACAGAGTCAGCAACATAGAGATAATTGTGGATGATTGCGGACCATATTGCAACAAATTGATACGTGTCTGTGAATCCTAAGGCTACACTGTCATATGCATAATTGGAATTCAGCAGCTTGACAATTTCTGATACGTCAAGCCGAGAGTTAAAATTTCGTTTAGATTAAAAACAAAGTTTATTAGTTCCCTTTAACTTGTTTTGTCTGCAAAGCCCATAGTAAAGGGTGTTTTTTTAGAGGTATAGAACTTTAAATTGCAATAAAACAATGATGTATTATTCGATTGACATGAATTTTTTTTATTCGAAAGATAATCTTGTGGCATTACATTTTAAATATGATTTCTGGCATATGACTGCCACGGCTGTCTCGGATGTAGGCCAATCAGGACGTCCAATTCTCGATGACTTTTTCCAACATTTGTGGCCATATATCGGCAATAACACGGCGAATGTTGTCTTCCAAATAGTCAAGCGTTTGTGGCTTATCCGCATACACCAATGACTTTACATAGCCGTACAGAAAATAGTCTAGCGGTGTTAAATCACAAAATCTTGGAGGCCAATTCACAGGTCCAAAACGTGAAATTAGATGGTCACCAAACGTGTCTTTCAATAAATCGATTGTGGCACGAGCTGTGTGACATGTTGCGCCGTCTTGTCGGAACCACAGCTCCTGGACATCATGATTGTTGATTCCAGGAATGCAAAAGTTAGTAATCATGGCTCTATACCGATCACCATTGACTGTAACGTTGTGGCCTTCATCGTTTTTGAAGAAGTACGGACCAATGATTCCACCAGCCCATAAAGCGCACCAAACAGTCAGTTTTTCTGGATGTAACGGTGTTTCGACATACACTTGTGGATTAGCTTCACTCAAATGCGTCAGTTTTGTTTGTTGATGTAGCCATTCAACCAGAAGTGCGCTTCATCGCTAAACAAAATTCGCTTATAAAAATCTGGAACAACGGCAATCTCGTTTTGGGCCCATTTGACGAATCTACTCCTTGCTTGATCATATTTAAAATGTATTGCCACAAGATTATCTTTCGAATAAAAAAAATTCATGTCAATCGAATAATACATCGTTGTTTTATTGCAATTTAAAGTTCTATACCTCTAAAAAAACACCCTGTAGTATCTATAACTTGGTTAATAAAAGTAAATTACCCTATTTACTCGAATCGAGGACGCACTATTTTTCCAGTATGAATGCTACTGAAAATCGGGTGTGACTTGGAATCGAGGGCAAAATATTTGTTGGTTGTGGAAAATGAAGTTTCCACCCGTTTTAAAAGAAAAAATGTTGCTGTCCAATCTAGCCACTTGCATCAATGACTTATTCTACTCCGTAGTTTAACTCCAGCATTCAGTCTATCCTAAACATTGTTGTCTGCCATTATTTAAGATTTCTTTTGTATGCGCTTTTTTTTAATCATTTAAACACCAAAGGTATTGTTAATAGCATAAAGACGAGTTCCCTATGACACAAGTATGAAACAGGAGGTAATTCTATATGGAGAAAAGATCGGAAAAAGAGCAGCGCCATTGAAAATTTGACGCGATTGAAACAAATATAGTACACAAAATGATATAATTTTTGTTTATAAACGCTCAACAGTCTTTAATAATTTTTTTTACATTCTTCCAAAATGTATTCATTTTTTTTTTCAAAAAAATGTATATCAAATGCATTGGATGGCACGGAAGACGACATCGTATGGGAAAATGGCAACGCCAATACGAATTCCGACATCAGCTGTGACATTGAGGGTGACGAATCATTTTTCGAAACATGTTATTGACGGTTAGAGTAATTATAAGTTCATGTATGTATTTCACAGTTTTAATACCGGTAAAATACATCATTTATTATATATATATATAACTTATTATATTTCTCACTAGATTTTAAAAAAAATTCTTAAGTATCGGAATTTAACAGAATTTTTTGATTTTCTCAAAAACGTGTAGAGAATTAGGGGTGCGACTTATGATCGATGGCGGCTTAGGTTCGAGTAAATATGGCATTGTTATTACTTGCTTGTAATTATTTTGAGTTTGATTAAGAGGTCTCAGGGGTATAAATTTCTCTAGAGGTAAGAAAAAATATATTTTACAACAGGTATATAATTCTTTTAAATCTAAATTAAATTATTCGAATCTTTTGCACATTATTTATAAAGGAATGAGGCTTCAGAAAAGTATAAAATGTTTAAAATATAATAATAATTTTAAAAATCATTAGCATATGAAAATTCTATAATAAATATAAAGTATTTTTTGCGTTGCGCACGCTATTTTCTCAAATAGTAGCCTCTGATGTATAAAATTTTATAGAACTATAGAATACATCATACTCTTTAAACCCTGCCTAACTTTAATATTATATATCTTTTGTATTTTAAAATATTTGTAAAATATTGCAATTATTTAAACATTTTTTACAAATGTATTTTTTTATTTATTAAGATATGTAAGTTATTATTCTATTTATATAAGAATAGCTACAGTGTAATAAGAATGCATTTAATTTTGTAAATCAACTTATAGCTAGTAATTAAAGCTACTATTTTAGAAAATAGTATGCATGGCGTAAAACGTAATAAATATTTCTTATAGAAGAGTTTCTTATTTTCATATGCTTATAATTTTTTAAAATATGATTATATTTTAAACATTTTATACTCCTCTGAAGCTCCATTTCTTTATAAATAATGTGTAAAAAATTCGAATTATTTAATTTAAATTTAAAAGAACTATACCGGTTTGAAAATAGTTTATATTTTCAGACCTCTAGATACTAACATTCTAAATTTGAGCACTGACAGATTTGACGTGCATCAATTCCTGAAACCCAAATATCTATCACTTAGTCCTGACTGGTTATATACACGAACCCGTAACCGGCACTGCTCATGATACCGTTTAAGGCTGTTTTCGGTCAATGTTAAAGGATAGGGATGAAACGGCAAAGACATTTGTGGGCAGGAAAAAGCTCCAATAATAATAAAAAATTTTATGGATATAAAGAAAATAATTGTTTAAAGGATAGTGTTTTTTGAATTTTGATTTTTGGAAAATTACACAGTTTTCAGCATTTTTGCAAAATGAAATTTGACTTTTCTATGTTAAAGTATAGGAGGTGGAAACGCAAAAGACATTTTAACAGAAAAAAACATTTTTTTTAGAGTAGAATTAAATAGTATATAAGAAAGCAAGCTTCCCTCTTTGGACTAGTGTAGCCAGAATTAAGTTTTATGTTTTTCTTAATTAACTTTTTTTTTTAAATTTTAAGTTCATTCTGAATTATTTTTGGCGTAGTTAGGACTATCTCAAACAGATGGCACCACCATCGTTTGAAAAGCGAATTTATTCTTGGCTACGAATACTTATTTTTGGCGATATCTTTTTTGAAATATAGTCGCCAGCTGAAATTATGGTAACTTGCAAATTGTTACAAATAGTGGACAATGGAAAAGATTTATGATGTACAGAGATTTAACATCTCAAATCTGACGAACTTTCCGATTTAGGAAAGTTTTAAATATTTTCTGCATGTGTGCTTTAAAAAATCGTTTATAATTATACAGCTTAGATTTTTTTTTTTTTTTTTTGTCTGTTATTGAAGGAATGTCTGTAAGAATATTTAAATTTTGCGAAATGACTTAACGCGAAGAATGAAAGTATACTTACTTTATACTTGATCGAAAGTTGTGAATTAACTCTAAAGAACACAAATTACTTCTCCTTGCTCACAAATTAAAATTTTAATCTAATTATTGTAATGCAATTATTATTATTATATTATTATTTTCTTTTTAACTAACAAAAAATTTTTTCCCATCGATTTTATATTTGACGTAAAACTTTACCATAAACCATTGGAACAATTATTAACACAAAATATTGTTTTCTAATTTAATTAACAGAAACTTATTTTTCAATTAATTATGTTCAGATTCTAAGCCGCACCCCAAATTCTCAGCACATTTTTGTGAAAAAAATAGTGTAAAATATATTATCGATATATGATATATTTACGGAATGAAAAGTGGCTGCGATACCCTAGTGGTCAAGGTAACGTACTCGTGGCTGGCGTGTCATGAGTTCGAGCCTAGTACCGCTGAAGTTCTGTCGTGTAGGGGAGCGATGAACGTTAAATCTGAGAGCTAAAACGTCCTCTCATTGGTGTGGTAGTTAGGAGATGGGAGGTGCAAGCTCAGGTGTCGTCCTCGTCACTTGACTATGGTTCAAAGTTACGAGGTCCGTCACCAAAAGCCCTCGTGTAGCTGATCAATATGACATTTATATTCAATCACTAACTAAACGAAATAAAAAAAAAACAATAAAGGTGAATTAATAAAAAGTGAATAATTAATTTACTTTACCAGCATTAAAAACTTTTTCAGTCTTCGAATCTAAGCTGCACCAGAATTTTTTGTAGCCTAAGTATCGGGAAAAAAAAAAGTGCGGCTTAGATTCGAATAAATTCGAAGAAAAATTCAGTGTAATGAATGTTCGCTACATGTCTAAAGACATGTGCCTGTACAGATATACGATAATTTAATGGAAAACCATCTTTCAAAATTAAAAGTACAAAATATCTATGATTTAGAGAGCGAAACTAGGGGGCAAGCATCTTCTGAACGATGGAGATATGAGAGATCGTTGAGACTCTCATCTTCTTTTTTTCAAAGAAATTGCTTGCAGGAAAAAATCTACTCCGTGTTTTCGAAGCTTGTGATGCGCATTGTGTATGGTAGAGACTTATGCAATGCAGCAATGAAATATGGATTGGCAAACGAGGAGATCGCTCGGAAGCAGTATGAGAGGGAATATTCAACTGAAGTAAAAATATGTGGCTTATTTGTGGACAAAGATAAACCCTTTTTGTGTGCTTCACCCGATGGATTGGTTGGTGATGATGGACTCATAGAAATTAAATGCCCTTATTCTGCGAGATCTGAATCAAATCTGCTGGAATTTTTAATTACAAAAAAAAAAAATAGTCTAGGTTTCAAATTTTCCAATGAAAGGGGAATCTATTTACCATTAAATCATAAATTTTACTTTCAAATACAAGGTCAGTTATTTATTACACAACGGAAATGGTGTGATCTGTATTTATGGTGCAAAAAGGATTCGTTAACTCTGCGTATAGAGGCAAACGAAGAGTTTTGGAAAGGAATTATTCCAAAACTATAGAAAAGTTTTATTTTAAATGTGTTCTTCCTGAAATTCTTGATGGAAGAACACCACGAAATATGCCTTTGAGGGAGCCGTTATATGTAGAGGAATCTAGTAGAAGCAAAAAACAGAAAATGATTGATATAGGTTAAGAAATGAAACCTATATATTATCGAATGATTATTTGATTAACGTCAAGCTTTGAAGCTTCACTGGGACTATCGCCGACCTCGTCATTTCGATCAAGTGACGAGGACGAAATCAGAGCTGGAACCGCAATCTCCCAAAATTTCCACCATTAGCAACATATAGTATCATCTACTTCAAACATCTGCTTTGAGGTTCAGCCTTCTACATAGCGGACGGCCGCGGTAGCCGAGTGGTATAGGTATCGGACCGTGGCTTGCCTTGCCACGAGTTCGAGCCTAATACCATTAAAGACCCGCCGTGTAGGGCAGCGATGCACGTTAAATCTGTCGAGAGCTGAAACGTCCTCCCGTTGGTGTGGTGTGGGAGTTAGGAGAGGGGGGTGCCAGCTCAGGTGTCGTCCACGTCACTTGACCATGGTTCAAAATTACGTGGTCTGTCGCCAAAAGCCCTCGTGTAGCTGAACAGTGCGACGTTAATATTCAATCAATCAATCAATCAATTCTACATAGCGGATCTTCAGCAGGGACACCAGAATTCAAACCGACGATGCAACACCACGTCGATCACGAGTTCGTAACCATGAACTCTTGCCTACTGTGACCTCCTATATCTTCTCGAACAGGATACCGTAAAAACTGTCCGTGATATATATTTTTATAATTAAGTATATATTACTTAGCCATTTATTTGGATTCCTACATAGAATGAAACTATTATTTTGTTACCAAATATGCCCAAAAATTAAACAATAATGCAATTTTCTTTGATTTAAATATAATGTTAACTTCCAAATTGAAAAATTGTTATTGACATATATATTCATTAAATAAACATAAATTTCTTAGAAAAAATAAAAGCAATGTTTATATATTATATGCTTGATTAACTGTGCTTGATAATTAATTGCCAGTCTATTTTCTCTCCCTTATATAATGATATTTTAATCGTTCTCTAAAGTTACAAAAGTAATTTTAATTTCAAAATATCTCCATTCTTTCTTTTTTTTTTTTTTTTGCTGAACATGAAATAATTTTGTAATTCTTATTTTCATTTACGTACCATTTCTTATAAAAATATTTTTTGAATTTAAAAATTATTTTACAAACATACGTAAAATAATGGTCAAAACCATAATTAACCAGTTTTTAATGAAATAGCTGCTTACTATCTTAGAAAAATATCAAAATTGATAACCTTTAACCTTTTAACATTTAAAACTACTTTTTAAAGAAAACTATTCAAAATTGTTTCCCTTAAACCTTTAATAATGTAATACAGGTGTAAGTGTATACCTAATTGGAAATTTCTGAAACATTTTTTTTTTTGTACATAAGAACTTTATTTTGTAATACTTTTAGAAACATTTATTATTTCATTATAAAAGAATATTAAATCGTTTTTCTTTATATGTAGTGCCAACTAGATTGTGAATATTCCATTGTTTACTGTACCGGGACCAACAAAACAAATTTATTCACGTTAATACATTGTTTTTGCACAACTAAATCGTTTTGTAATGGAAAATGAACTTTTTTTTTTTATTTGTGGATAAAAACACCTATAATCAAGGAGAGCGAACAACTTATTGACATTTTAAAAGACATTTGACGGTAAAATCTGTATTAAAACAAGAACAGCTCCTAAAATTTAGATTGCAAAATAGTCCATAGTTAGAAACGAATAAAGCATTCATAACAAATTATCAGAATCCATGAGTCGAAAAAGTAAGAAAGCCATTTTAGATCTCTCATGGTCAAGAGTCAACACTATTTTACTCCCAAAAAAAAAAAAAGAACAAGTATTTCGTTTCACAGTCGTAAAGACTGTGGCCCTCTTCTCCCTGCAGAGAAAGGGGAGGATTCTATTGAAGGAAGTGCGCTACACACACACACACAGAGAATTTTTTTTTTTCAAAATCAACCAAAAGCGGAGAGCAGAGTGCACGCGATCTTCTCTTTCAAACAATTAAATCTCACCAGCAATGACATCCAATAATTCACAAAATAGCTGTAAATTTATGTTTCGAGATATCTTTCCGATTTTTTCGAAATTTCGCAATTGTCCATAATTCTGGAGATCTTCGTATAATAAGGACCATTATAAATTTATCATCTTCCATCCTCTCAAAAATTGACACATTTGTTGAGTAATTCAGAGTACCACTGAGAATTGTACCTCTCGTGAAATAGGTTGCCAACCCTGTTCTATTGTATAAAAGTAAAATTGTATCATACTGTTTGTTCATTAAAACGTGAAATTTAATTTTTCATTGCTTTAAATCCACCTATTCCTTTAAAAATCATTTGTTCAGGAAAAATTAAACAGTTTCGTTCTGTACATCATTTATCTAGAGAATTGATCGACAAACTGTGTTCCACGAGTCCCAATAAAAAAAAATGGGAAAGAAAAATTACAAATATGTATGCAAAATGGATTTATGTTCTCATGAAATTCGTTTAGCCACAATTATCTAAAGATCATAGACTAAAATTAAAAATTTTATTTATACATAATTTAAAATTTTTTTTTAACTTTTATTGTAATATAATAAATGAATTTTAAAACTTTATTTTATGCAGTAGATTGTGAATATACTATTGTTTGCTATCCCGAGTTCCACGAAGTAATTTTTTTACTAGTTAGTACAATGTTTTGAAACCTTTTTACATTTGTGGGGGAAAAAACACCTATAATGAAGAAAAAAAAAAAATTTATCGACATATGAACAGATTCGATGCTAAAATTTAAATTTAAGCTAGAAGACCTACATTTTAGGTTACCAATTCATGCCATATACGCAGAATTTCTCACACAGCTATGAACATTTTCATGCCATTCACAAAAATGTATTTAGAAAGTGAAAAATATTTTTAACGCGATTGGCAACAAAAACAAAATACAAAAACGAATTGAACACGGAATATGAAATGCTACTGCAGATAGTTTCAAAAAGCTTATACGTCGATAGTTTGTGTAAAAAATTGTGAACACATATCTCAGTTACTAAGTATAATACATGCGTAGTGACATTTGGATCACAAATTTATATTATCAATGAGTAAATAACATTAAAATTACATCATAAAAGTTTTTAATAAAAATAAAATATTTTTTAAAATTGTCTTTACATATAATATCAAAAATATGTTTATCTATATACTTTAAATATTATTTTAAGATATATTCCCTTCAGCGAGGAAGGGTTTCCTCGAAAACATGTTACAGTTCTAAGGGGTCCAAGAGTTGAAAAGTTTGATGATTGACCAATGTCCAGACATGAGAAGTCTTTCATGGTCAAGATTCACTCTGCTGCTTTAACCCCTCGCCCGAAAAAAAAAAAAAAGAGCTAACATTTATTTTACTAGTTTGTGACGACCATCACCCTCCCTTTGCCCCCCCTCGCGTGTTCCCTTTCGCTGAAGGGGAGAATTTCATTGAAAAGGTTACCCGAGAGAGAAATTTATTGCCCATCTTGGGAATCTTAAGACAAATATTTGTGCCAAAAATTTCGCAATAGCCAACGCCATCTAGATGTCATGTAAGGTGTTAAACTAATGGCCCGCCATCACCTTAAGACCTACCTTGTAGAGGGGAGGATGCTTGTCTAAACCTGTCGATGTTCAAGGTTCTCATATTCGTATGGTGTTGAAGTTTTGAGAGAAAGTGACACACTCAAATACCGTCGTCCTCACTTTACAGTGGGTCAGAATCACATGAAGTTCATTGCCCTTGTATTGCCTTTAATTGGGACGTTAATTATCAAGCAACCAATTAAGAGGTATAACAAGATCTAAACCCACTAAATATTGCTTTCAAGTTTGCAAGTCTTCCAGGTAGTTTATTGTAAACTCAGCAAAATAAATTAAGTAATTGCAATCAGGGGCAATTCCCTGATCTATTAAGGTATCCGACTACCTTCGGAATGGTGATTTTAAAAAGCCGCATAAATGCATAATTTTCATGATATTTAGTGTCACTTAGATTATAATACATGTGTAAAATTGTTTTAAAGGACTTTTTGGCAAAAAAATTATTTAAATACAATATTTCGGCAAAAAATTAACTTAGAATAATCTTTTTTCTAAATGTTCTCCTTTTGTGAAAAATGCTTCTATTATAATAATATTCTACTTGCATATAGCTCAGACCTCTGTACAGAAGCTCAACTATAAATTTTGAAAAATTCACATTATTTTCAGAGTTACAACCCATTAAAAGAATTATCGCTGTTCTTTTCTTAAAATTTCTTCCTTCTGTTGTCGTAAAACAAGGATAAACCCATTTCTAAGATATATATTTCAAAAATTCTAGTTGAGCCTCTGTACAGAGGTCTGCCCTTTTTCAGGCAAAATATTATTATAATAGAAGCCTTTTTCACAAAAGGAGAATATTTTGAAAATGGATCGTTCTGTGTTCATTTTTTGTCAAAATATTGTACTTAAATAATTTTTTATTCTAATACTATTCTTAAAACAATTTTATATTCCTTTTATAATCTAAGTGACACTAAATATCATAAGTGTTATCAATTTATACGCTTTTGCAAAATCACTGTTCCGAACGTAGTCGGATACCTTAAGAAATTAAACGTGAATAACCTTTATCTTTCTTGAAACAAATACGAGTACATTTACCGAAACCTTGAAAGAAACTATGCGGTTTACTTAAAATCTTGTTTAGTCAAATCTTAGATTGATTATTGTAAATTTTTTCTATAAAGAAACTGAAAAGTTTTTAAAAAATGCTTTTCAAAACTACCATACAAAGAATGAAAATAAAGTAGTCAATATGTATAGCTCTAGTTCCCTTTTGACGCATTGACTGAGAAGTTTCCTAAAAATATTTTCAAAACTACAAAGAATGAAAATAAGGTAGTCTATGCGTACAGCTTTAGTCCACTTTTGATGCATAAAATTAATTAAAAAGAAAATGAATCCAAAACTGCTTAAATCCTGAATATTAAGTTACTTTTCTGTTTATATTTGAAAGCAAAAAAAACTGTAAATAGTTTTTACTGTTTTTTATGTTTATCAAAATGTAGAGTAAAATAAAGTATAATATTATCAGTCAAGAACTAAAATATCTATGAGATCAATCGTCAATACAATTATTTTAGGTGGGTGATATAGTAACAGATTTTATATGCAATTTTCCGCATCAGAACTTGTTCAAGAATTCTTTTGTATTTTACATGGTGTATTTTTTTTGACGAGACATTCTTTACTTTCCCTACTTAATAAAACATGTTCATCATAAAACAAAAAATACATATAATGTACTTTGAACTTATAAATAAAAATACGTACACGTATATAATGTACGTATGTAAAAATTGCATATAACAATAAACGCATTGCTAAATTTTAAATATTGAATTATACCTTTGAAAACCATTTTGATTTCTTACTATGCGTTCCTATTATGTTTATTATACTAAAACAAAATTAATAATTGTTATTTATTATGATTCAATTGAGATAAGAAAACGATTTTTTTACATGATTTCATTATTCTTATTCAGTAGTCTTTTTGAAACAGAATTCAACGAAAATATGTACTTCATTATATTTCTTCCAAAACAACTTATTTCATTAAAATAACTATCAAATGACAACATTGTTAGTTTCCGAAAACAACATTTTAACAGCAACAAAAACTTTTCTTCCTATTAACGAAGAGAAGCCACACAAAGCAACAAATTTCTCTGCAGGAAATACGTTTCTCCTCATTTATCTGGTTTCCCTTTTTTCCAAAGAAGCGAAATCAAATATCGTGGACAACATTGTGTTGAATGTTTTCCAAAACAAGCTAAAAAGAATGTGAATTTCTTGACAATGCGGAAAAAGGTCTTCAGTGGAAAACAATTTTTTGTCTTTCTAAAATAGGCTTTATCAAATTGATGAGATTTGTACGAAGATAATTATCCGTTTGTTTCTTCCTCCGAGAAATTTATTCAGATAAAAATGTTCTTAATCTTCGTTACTATTATTTTAAAGGCAGAAAAATATTTGTTTTTTTTTATGTTTCCAATTCATTAAATCTGTTGACTACGCAAAACATTGTCCAAAAATAAAGATACAGAAAATAATAAATCTTAGAAAGGCTTAGTTGCATTAATAACTTTACATATATTACTTTCTTATAATATCATAGATAAAATTAACATATACGTCGACTCGACTATTTTTATATTCCTGTAATAATGTTTTACGTATAAATTACTAGAATAACATCTTTTAATATTCAGTTCTTTTAATATTCTTTGTTTAAGAGCTGTAATTAAGTAATTTTGTTTGTTACAGTTTAGTTTTAAGAAATATTTCGTTGTTGTCCTTTTTTAATGCCTTATATGAGGTACACCAAAAATTTGTAATTATAATTAATCTTTAAGTTCTTACATCATTTTGTTTACCAGCTTTTGCTAAAGCTACAGCAGTAAGAAACATTGTGATGCACTCTATCTATATATATTTCGAAAATATACTTCGTTTTTATTTTAATGGATTAATTATTCATTAACGTCTCCCTTTGAGGCTGCAGGATAGCTATTGATGACGAAACTCTTAATTCTGCATCTTCGTCAAGTGACATCCCACTTTGCAAATCCCCCCACCACACCAACATGAGGACTAAAACACCTTTTCTGCCGGTTAAAAATTACGCAATTCACTTCCCAGTGCCACCGTTTTTCATATAGGTGCTCTTATACGGTGTATTGGGGAGGGGGAGACACACATAAACAAATATTTTTCTGAAATAAGTAAATCCTTCGCAAACACTGGTAAGGTCATTTTATTACATTCCGAAACCTTCGGATTGGTTTTGCTAATAAAAGCGTAAAGAAAACAATTGTAATTTAGAAAGACGTATATATACGTCCGGGGTACTGAACGCACTGGTTGAGCAAGACGGATATATACGCAAGGACCAGTAAATAGGTTAAGTCATAAAAATTTCAGGCTTAGATTAGTCCCTCTACGTTGTGGGGTTTTGTGGGGCTAAAACTCGAACCTTTTTGTGACTCGGCAGAAATAACCCTAACCACATACATCTATCTACCGAAGGTTTTTACACCATATTCACAGCTAACTGAACCGGGCTATGAAACCTACAATTAAGTAGCCGAAACTAAGTGAAAGCCAACCGCCGATTAAGACTTTTTTCTCTCATTTCACTTTTTTCCCCCAACTCTTATTACCCAACTGCGAGTTTGTAACCTCATTGGTCACGGTGCAATTAAAACATCAGCAGACACAAATTCACAAGCATGACTTATCGTTTACTGTTATTTTTCAAAGTATCTTGATTGTTAGAAATATTCCTTCATTGTCGCCACTCTGCTTGTGCTAACTTTTTAATAAGAGTAATTCTAAAAAATTGGAATTTTAAATTTGATACCTGATGCTGTTGGTTGAGTTCGAATAACAGCCAGAGATGGAGATAGTACTTATGTTTATATTACAAGAAAATAAATATTTACAGTTAAAGTTTACACTAAAAGGTAATAATGCGATTAAATGAAAATTACACCCTTGAAGGTGCTGCGGATTGATGCGAACAAGACCTTGCGTCTGTCCGTTGCGTTTCAGTTTACAGAAAAGTCCCCGTACCGGTTCCAAAAAGTTTCAGTTGTGGTAGGAAAGCGGGAAAATCTCGCGCACTCAGTTACAGTTAAGTGAGGAGTGGAAAGTCTGGCGCACTCAGTTACAGTTAAGTGAGGAGTGGAAAGTCTGGCGCACTCAGTTACAGTTAAGTGAGGAGTGTAGGAAACAATACCTGTTGCAGTTTTACTATTCTTGTTCTTTTAGAAGGAGCTGCGGATTGGTTAATACCATTGGTGACGTAGTGCATTCCCCGTCAGCTGGTATAATTTTTTTAGTGTTGCATCATATAGGTTTATAATAATTGTCACAATGTAATTTTGGCATCTAGTTTCTTCCCCAGAGGAAAAGGCACACGAGGCACATGTACAGGGATTTAATTTTGCCGAGAACATTAAGCTAAGCAGACACACTAGGGATCCTTAACATGCCGCATAATCATACGACATGGACGCTGTCGAATTTCGTATCATGAAAAATCACCGACTTGGGCCAGGGTCGAACCCGCAAACTTGGACGTACAAGGGCAGCACCTAATCAACAACGACACCCAGTCCGCTTACAGTTCATAGTTATTGGTTAAAAATTATCACAAAATATTTTCGCTAAATGCAATTAATTTGGATTGCAATATTTATGACAAAACCAAACCGTTTTACAACTGAAATTCTTCAAACGTAGCAAAGTATTTCTTGTAGAATTAGATAGTCTTTTTAATAATGCCAAGTAGCCCCATTTCATTTGGATTAAATAATCCCATTTCAGTGAGTAACGAATATAACACCAACAGAAAAGAGGAATAATTAAACTTCAAGGTACCTCACGCAAAATATCCACTGGATCTTATCTTATTCCAATCAGTAAGAGAAGTTCTGGCAATTGTCTTTACTATTATAACGACTTCTCCTTCCCGAATCAGCTCACTGGGGAAAAATAATCGGTTCAAAGTCCATGACGCAGTAACTATCTCTTTCGTGACGTCATTTCCTTTCAGTACCATTAATTTCTTCGTACTCCATTTAACAGGAGTGCTTCTGCCCAGCCTTATCTTAAGTGGAGAAAGCGAACATCTGTGGACTCGAGGGAAAGGACACAAAAAGAGGGAAAAACCAATACCAAGTGGCGATTACAATTTCTCATCCTTCGCTTAACTCCCTACCTGATGGTAATTCCCCTACACATATAATTATTAGCTATCTCTTTAGGTATTTTTTCCGCTATGCTTTAGGGAGAAAAAAAGGACTCGTTTTGTTATCTACGGTCAAGATAATTTTAATGTCTAGAGGATAATTTGTTGCGATGTAGGTTATACAATGTTATTACGAGATCAGGTCATTAAGGAAAGTGGCTTGTAATTTAATTTCACAGTCGAAAGGCGTTTGACCTTGATATGAATTTTATCGATAGTCTTAATTTGGCTTATTACTCTTAATGTTCTTAACAAACTATCATTTCGATTCGGCAGGATGAATTTAAAAGATTCTTTAATGATTTTTCTAATGAGAATAGAACTATCGAGTCAATACCGTAACCCAGCGTTTCTCAAACTGTGGGGTGTGCCTCCCGGGGGGCGGGATAACTCTATGAGGAGAGCGCGAGCTTATGGAAAAGGTAACACAAATAAAAGTTTATTAAGAATATTATTAATGTACTGAAAGTGTAAACAAAAAAAATTCGGACATAACAAAAAATAAAATACACATTTAAACTGCTATAATACACATAAGTGTATCAGTACTGCAAAGTATATTTTATACTTAATTAAACAATAGTAAGTTAAGGACAAGTTTAATAATTACCAGTGACCTCATGGGCTTGTCATATATAAAATTGTATACAAAAATTAATACTTATCTTGATAATTTGTAAGGTTTATAATGAATCCCTTCACTGCCGATTAAAAGATACGCGATTTGCTCCCCAAAAATATCGTTTTCCACGTAGGCACACGTATGTGATGTATTGGCCGGGATGGGAGGGGGGAGGGCGAAGAAAAGTAAAATTCTATTAAATAAGTAAATCCTTCACAAACACTGTTGAGGTCCTTTTAACACATTCCAAGGCTTTCGAAATAATTTTACGGATGGCAGTGTATAGAAAAGATCGTACTTTGGAAAGACGTATATACCCGCCTGGGGCGACTAACACTTTGGCTGAGCGAGAAGTTTGTATATGCCGGTGGCACTTAAGAGATTGAAGTAGTATTGTAGTTAGTCTAAGCGTCAAAGTATAGTATTATTAAATTCAATACATTGACATTGGTATGGAGGGGGGTGATGAAAATTATGATTGGATATTTGGTAGCAAATATTGATGCTAATCGATTCTAAGTGAAACGGAAAAGTAAAGTTAAAATGTGTGGTTTATTAATACTATTAACGCCCATGTGAACAACTATTCGGAGGAGTGGCACCACAGCTTGTGATCTCTCATATGATAGTGCAAGTACTATCATGTGGGTAAATGACTTCTATAAATTGTTAATGAATAATAGCAACGCATAAAGTTGCCACAGAAATGTCTTTTTTTCGATTCTAATACTTATTCTTTATTAAGTTTGCTCGAAAGACTTCATTTGAGAAGTCGTATAAAAATAAATTTATTTTAAATTTAAAAAAAATTGGATTCTAAATAATTTCGTTACAGTGAACTTAATTAATAATCGAAACAGGTACATGTAGCAAACATGATAAAATTAAATCGACAAAGTTTCAAACTACATTTTAGAATTCAATACATGACATTTGTAATAGTCTACTACAGTATAAGGACGACTGAATGACGCGTTTAAAATTAGCTCACTCCTCGTACATTGTTTTAAATTTTGAAATGTGTAATTACATTCGAAATATGAGCCATTGCATGATTGTTTTTCAATATTATATATAAAACTTTCAGAAACCCAATCTAAAACCTTAGTCAGTTTTTTTGTTTGCTTGTTTCTTTACTATTTTCAGTTTCTAAAATCAAGAAAAAATAATTGAAATATAATATAAATAAACTAGCCGCTACAAGATCAGCTCACTGGATATTTCATTACATTTTAAGACTATATTATTATTTTCTAAGTTCTAGATTTAAGCTTTCCATTGTATTAAAAATATTCTTATCGCTCTTTTTCTCTTGATTTAAAAAAGAAAATGACTTGAACTTCTAACACAGAAGTTTGTTTTGTTTGTTTACGCCTTGTAGCTCTCTCTCGTAGTCGGTTTCCTCAAACCCTATTTTACATGGATCTCTATTGGACAAAAGAAACCTGCCTATCCAATTTCAAATTTGTAATTCTTTTAAGTAAAAGACGGAATTTTTTATTTATAAAACCCCGCTACTCCCTGAAATTCACCTTGGAAGTCGATGTTCTTACTGGTTATTTATTCAACAGAAGGAAAATTTTTGCAAATTTCAAGTTTGTGGATCTAATAAGTAAAGTAGGAGAATTTTTAAAAAATATATAATCTCTCCATAATGCAGCGTTTCTCAAACTGTGGGGCACGTCCCCTAGGGGGCTTGATAGTCTTACCAAGGGGGCACGAGTATATTGAAAAGTCGAAGAAAATTTTTTTTAAAATTATTAATTTACTGAAAGTAATCATAACAAAATACATTCTGTGTCCGCCACACGGGACTAATAAAGATGACTCTTACTTTTAAAACTTAACAACTTTAATTTAAAATATGAAGGATATAGATAAATGCCAGCAGCTTCGAGTGACGAGGTTCTCTCCTAACGAGGGACAGTACAGGAACTGAGAATTGTACAGAGATTGTATTACGCAAACAAGTCGAAGCAAACAACTTGTTGCCATAGCGTGAAAGATAAATACAGTAGATGGCGTGGGTAAAAAACATGACAGTTAAACTAAATATTTTACACAAAATGCATATAAAATAGAAATTGTAAATAATAATAATTGAATAGAAATTAAATATAGTATGTGTAAATGAACATAGCAAGCACATTAATAATAAAAACACAGTTTGAATAATAATAAACATACAGTTTGAATAATAATGAAAATGTATTTTGAATAATAACGAAAATACAATTTGAATAATAGAAAGGTACAATTCCATCCAAACATACTGAGATAATAAAATATTAACATTCACAATGATGTAATATACTTAGGAATGTATCAGTAATGCACAATGTATTTGATAATTAATTTAACAATACTAAGTTAAGAACAAGTTTAATAATTACTAGTTACGCCATTCGCTTGTACAAAATTATACTTAAGACTTATCTTGATAATTTATACTGTTTATAATTTTAGTCGTATTTTAATTTTAGCGTCAAAGTACGTTATAATTGAATTCAATACATTGTTGTTGCATGGAGAGGGGAGGGGGAGTACCATGAAAATTGTGATTAAACATTGGGCCGCAAGCATTGAAAGTGATGGGGGGTCGTCAGTCCCTAAGGCTTGCAACTGTAATTTTTATATCGGCCCTGTTGTTGTTTACAAGAAAAGGAATTTCTCACCCCACCGAAAAGGGTGACGCGTTTCCCACGCCTGGAAGAAGGCAATGTACCCATAAATACATCATGGTTTGGGTTGTTTTTGGGAATTTCCCCGCGTTTTGGGGGAGTCATTGACCGCGAGAGGATATCCCTCCGCTGACTCCAGTCCAATCAGAAAAGCTGATTGTGTTTCGAAAAAGAATCCTCTCCAGAATACAGAAGTAAACCGCCGCGAAATATAAGCGCATGCACGACGAATTTAGACACTCTCTGACACAAATTTTATCACCGATTTTGGTCTGACGACCCTTTGACAAAATGCCGCGGTTGGAGACTCTCGAGATGGCCACACCATGTTTCCTCTCTCTCAGATCCTAATTCAGTTAAGTAATCATGTATATCCTTAGTATTTAATATAATTTCAATCTTATTGTAAATAAATTAAGTGTTAATTTAAAGAACGGCTTTTTTAATTTAGTGTCCTGTTTTATTTGTCTTTAAAAGATCTAATGTTTAAACGTAAACTATAGTGTGACGCCAAATGACAAATTATAACCTGGGTATTTAAAATGGATCTAACGAAATAAATTAATCAATTTAACATTAAGTTAAACGGGCGTCGCATTAAAAGTTTGAGAAGCACTGCTGTAACCCCTCGCATACTTGAGGGGTTACGGCAGTGATACCCCACAAGAGCCAATTTCCTCAAAACCAGCTCTAAGCAAATCTATAATCAATTAAAGAACATGTGAGCCAAACTTCGAGTATGCGAATGTAAAAGCTCGAAAACGGGGGTTTATCTAGAACACTCCTCAACTAACCTTGGGAGTTTATTGCATTAAAACCCATTATTAACGCATCTCTACGTAACAAAAGGCGCATACATATTAAATTTCAAGTCTGTAGATCAGATAGTTCAGGAAATCTCGTGATGAGTGAGTCGTTTTTCTCCTACGAATAAGCAAATATCAAACGTCTAAATAAATTACAGTAAAGGCAGCATTTTCAAGCAACAAAATTCTATCATAAAATAAAGCATTGTTTCAAAACTGGATAAATAAATTTTTAAACAATAAAAATCCTTGAGTATGTTCCAACTTATTCTAAATATTTATTAACTTAAGATATGTGATTCATATCTTAAAGCAACAGTTGACAGAAATTTCTAGATCCGGAAATTGCCTTGACAGAAAATGAGAACACCGTAAAGACATCCGCTTTCGAATAGATCAAAGTCACATTATCCTAAGCATTGAGCGGATAGATAAAAGAAATAAAGGATAAGGTAAAAGGAAAAAGCTTTGATAAGGATCACTTATCTACTTCTGGTATGCTATCTAAAAGTCTATCGGACAGTTTCTTAATAATACCGGAAGAATCCTGCCATTGGCCATCATAGTCGCAATGCATCATTGGAAAAAGTAGTGGTGTCTTACTTCTAGTGTCTTGTGGGGGAAGTTATCCGTCATATTTTGCACGAGATGGCATCCCTAAAAATTGAGGTACATGAGAAACCACTCAACTTGTCACCAGGGCCTCCGAAAACCGCTGCCACCGGCTCTCTCCATATTCTTGCTTTCTCTGTGCTTTTTTTATTTCTTGTTGGTGCTGTTGCCTTTATTGTTTGTATCTAGAAGATGAAGTGCAGAATATCCCCAAGCTCATAACGAAGGAAATGGTTGAAGCGTTTTCGTAAATTGCCGTTGAGTGAAAAGTAATTTTGGTGTGAGACACAGGTGGATGTAAGAGGTATTGATTTTTATGATAGCTGGAGTTGCTGGTAGGAAGATTGTTGTTGATTGCTGTGAAGAAGGGCTTATTTTTTACTGAATGAGAGGATAGAGGGTGATGAAAAACGTCAATACTGATATTTCACTGAAATTTTAAAGATGGTGATGGGATGTGAAGTGTTGTCAGCTTTACAATTTTTTTGCAATCTGGAATGCGGTAGTGTCAATGATACAACTAAATAATCTCCTTTAAGGCCCAAGTATGTTTAATTTACAGAGCATGAATGTTTTGGATGTTTCATTATATTAAGTCATATTAATATATTTAATTGTTTTAAGATGAGTTATAATCAACGTTTGTTTGGAAAAATATTGTGTGCATGGGAAAACACTTATCCAGATTTTTGAAAATATTTTGAATTATATTTATTCAGCAATTATGTTATTTGTTTTACCTTGGGAATTAATTCAATATTAAATATTAGTGAATAAATTAGAGTAGAAGTAGAATGTACTAAAAATTTTGGAAGCATTTAAGTAACAATTTGGAAACTTTTGTTGAGCTTGTGTTGAAGAGAATTTTTTAGTTTTAATAAATTCTTGATTATATAACTGAAATTTTACGAGGAGAATGTAAGTGAGAGAGAATAATAAATCTAGAGATATATTTTCAAAAATTCGCATTACTATTTAATCTAGTTTAGAAAAAAAAACTAAAGAAAAAGAAAAATGCATGCATTTTAAAAAGGGTATGAATGTATTTATGATCCTGTATTTTAGAACCGAAACAAACGTATGCACCATTTAATTTCAAGAAAACAGTAGACAGTTTGGGATATGATCTCAAATTTAAATAAAATGTAATTGCTTATTAGAAATTAATTTTTTAAAATCTTTCTTTTAGCTCAGTTCTTGCTATGTGCAGTAAATTTTTTTTTAAGAAATGAGTTACTAATATCATTTTTTATTCAAACATCTTTCGTTTGGTTTGAAATTACGAAGTCATCAACAATAGCCCTCATACTGCGTCTGAGTGGAATGTGGTTCAGTTGTAGTAAGAGGTCTCTCAATCAAGGTTCTCTAAAAATATTTAAAAATATATTAAAAGCATTATGCATTCTATTTTAATGTTTACGAACTTGTAATAAATAGCGAGTCCTTAACAGTGGGACATGCTAAGTAAATAAAAACTATGTTATAAGTAAATATGTTAAGTATATAAGTAAATACGTTAGTTATTTTGAACCATTTAACTACACATCATTTAACCTTGTACAGAGTGTTTTTTTTCCAGGTATAGAAGTTTAAGTTGGCATTACTTTCCAAGATGGCGACCGATTTAACAGCTGTCAAGTGATTTATTCTCAGTTTGATTTGGCAATTCATCATGAATAGACTCACGCCTGAACAACGCTTTCAAATTGTGCAATTTTATTTCGAAAATAATGGTCGATTTTCATAAGCGAATTTTGTTTAGCGATGAAGCGCACTTCTGGTTGAATGGCTACGTCAACAAACAAAACTGCCGCATTCGAGTGAAGCTAATACACAAGTGTATGTCGAAACACCGTTACATCTACAAAAACTGACTGTTTGGTGCACTTTATGGGCTGGTGGAATCCTTCTTCAAAAGCGAAGAAGGCCACAACGTTACAGTCAATGGTGATCGGAATAGAGCCATGATTACTAACTTTTTCATTCCTGAATTGAACAATCATGATGTCCAGGAGCTGTGGTTCCAACAAGACGGCGCAACATGTCACACAGCTCGTGCCACAATCGATTTATTGAAAGACATGTTTGGTGACCGCCTAATTTCACGTTTTGGACCTGTGAATTGGCCTCCAAGATCTTGTGATTTAAAACCGCTAGACTATTTTTTGTGGGGCTATGTAAAGTCATTGGTCTATGCGGATAAGCCACAAACGCTTGACCATTTGGAAGACAACATTCGCCGTGTTATTGCCGATATACGGCCACAAATGTTGGAAAAATCATCGAAAATTCGACGTCCAGATTGGACTACATCCGAGCCAGCCGTGGCAGTCCTATGCCAGAAATCATATTTAAAATGTAATGCCACAAGATTATCTTTCGAATAAAAAATCATGTCAATCGAATAATACATCGTTGTTTTATTGTAATTTAAAGTTCTATACCTCTCAAAAAACACCCTTTATAAGCCGGGAATTATTGGAAATCTTTAAAAGGGAAGGTAAAGAGTGTTGTCTTGTATATTAATCCGCTCCTTTTGGGAAAAAAGTAGCTTAGGAAAAACGATTTTTACTTATTTATCGTTAACCATACGCAAGCAGTTTCAATCTTTTAATTTTTGGGTCTTTTGAATAGAAATTTTACTCTAAAAGGAAAAACAAAAGAAAACCACATAAATCCTTCTTAGCCAGCCTACAGAATTCGAGCTTCCGAATCTGTTGCAAAACTCACATTTCCTCATTGGAATGACTAAATGTGTCTGATCATCATGTTGCGAGTTCCTCCTCCGGGACATGAGACATTAGTCGCGCTAGATACAAATTTCTCTTCATGTTCATTTTCCAAATTAGAAAAATAGCACTGTAAGTATTACTAGCATGGATATTCTACAAGATGCAAATTATTGAGAACAAAATTTGTTAGTTTCGGATTGGGTTAAGATGACTGCCTACCTTTTTGGACCCAATTTTTTTTTTTATAAAAACAAGTTTTTGAAACAAATTGAGTGTTTTTAGGAAGAAAAGTAAAAAAAAAATACGCAAACACATATAAAAAATTTAAATAAATATTGTACTTTTAGAAAAATTGGTTTTCAAGGAAATTTTACCAAATTTTTACTAAAACGGGTGACACTGTATAAAAATGTTTAATACAATTATCATAATTTTCTTTATACACAGCATAATATTATGGTACTCTTCAAAATGAACTAAAATCTAAGAGAAATATTAAAATACAAAATATTACAGACATTTATACATAATAATATGAAAAAATTTTAATATTTAAGTTTTTTTCTTTATAAAAACTATCCTAAATGAAAAAAAATATTTAACTTACAACAAAACTTATGATCCAGTCTAAGAAAAAAATAATATAATAAACATTCCCACAAAATTTCAAAACGTTATCTGGTTTGGTTCTTAAGCTTAAGATATCATGTATCTGGTAAAGAGTTTCTTTCGAAAACGTAATTTTGAGAAAAATTCATTTAAAGTTTTATCTTACTGCCCTTTTGTGCAGAGTTATGTATTTTAAAATGACTATAACTTTATTTCTATTTCGTGTAAAGGAAAAAGAAAAACTGTTTTAGAAAAAAAATGTTCGAACTATAAGATTTTGAATAAAAAATGCCTTATGTAGACGAAAAACGACATTTTCAAGGTAAAAAGTCACCTTAATAGAAATAAAACTATCTTGCAGTAAGAGTTTCACTTTACACTGCAATTTAACTTCAAAATATTCCATCCATTTTATCTGCTAGGCAAAATTGTTGCCCTCGTAGTGATATGTTTGAATATTATAGAAAATCCCCCCCACTCCCAAAGCAGCTTACGTGCGGGTTTCAAAGTTTGGGTTAATTTTTACACAAAAAACGTACTTTCGGCTTATAATCGGAAATAAACGGTAATAATAAGCTTTTAAAGTAATACATCATTCCAGTATACTTTCTATACGAGTAATTATTCCAATGAAGAAGTATGTTTTAAAGTAATTTGTGTAGATTTGTTTCCATGCCATTCTGATCTTAATTTGATTTTCTTATACCATGGCAAATAATGTTATCAGAAAGAATGGTATGTTTAAGTTATAAATGCCTTTAAACAGTGCGTTTATAATTAATATCACAGACCTAAACAGCGTCAAAAGCAAACACATTTTTTAAAATTAATAGCATGTTAGCTGCACACACATGTTATATGATAGAAACATAACAAATAGCATCGCAGAAAAAATGAAAATTCAACTCAACAATCTCTTTTAGAGATTCCCCCCTTTTATTTGCATAAGAGATATAGAAACAAAATATAACTCTTTTCCAACAGCAAATCTAATGAAGAAACAGCTAAATTAATCAGCCTTTTGCTCTGTTGCTAAGTCCTTTTCCTAATTCTGTTTACTCAGAAGACTAATTTCCGAAATTACCACTCTTTCTGTTTACTCACTTTAACACTTCTCCGCAGTGCCTTTTCGCCTTTTGCCAGAACATAGATAAATAATCTTCCCTGTTTTTTTCATTAATTCTGTGTACATTTGTTTTTGTTACTACCTTGTGAAGAAGATTAATTTATAAATTACTGTTTTCATAATTGTATTATAGCTGCGAGAAGTATTTCCTGGGGTGTTCTTTTCATTGGATTAAGACACATTCAATGAGTGCGAAAGGAAACAGTGTTGTTGGATTTAGAAGAACGAGGAAATTATATTCAAGATTTAATATCACACATTTTGTGTTTTGTCCTTATTTTTCTATAATTCTCTTAATGTCATTTCATAAAGACATGGAAAATAATATCTAAAAATATTAAAGTAACAAATGCGCCCATAAGAAAATTTATTTTGAAAAACATTGCGAATTTTTAGTTTCTTTATCTGTTTTTCCTTTTTGTTAAAATTTATTTCAAGTGGAAGTGTAATTTATTCATTCAATATGAAATGGTTTTTGAAATAAACTAAAAAAAAAGGTTATTTAAAAGTAGCTTTTGATGTAGTAGTAGCTTATTGTATTTTTCATCATTCGACACAATGCGTAGATGTGTGAACACTCTTTAGTAAATAATAATTTTTTTTTAGAAAAAAAAAAAAAAAGTCAAAGAAAAAAAATATTATTTTAAAAAATGATTATATAAATATGACTAAAATAAAAGTGAACTATAGCATAGCAAAATTTTTTAACATTTTGAATTTTTTGTCCTTTAATCACAATAATTCAGCATATTATTTTTTAAAAAAAAAATACCGAAAACCATCACATAAAGTTCCTGTGCTTTCGTTTATAATTGTCAATAATTAATCCATTTAATTGACGCGATAGTTGAGTGGTTCATAGACCCGAACTTGTGGCCGTGATTCAAGATCTAGAGTGGTGGAACTGAAGATCCATGGAGCAGAGAAGCTGAAGCACATTAAATCTGTCTTGGACTTATGTTCCCGTAGTTTGGAAGTTTGGAAAGTGGAATACCAGCTCAAGTACAATCCATGTCTCTTAACTGAAGTTCAAAATTATACGTGGTTCCTCGACAATATCTCTGACATTGCTTTAGATTGCCTCGTTAATAAAAATTTACATCAAACTTCGGGTTCACCGAATTGTAATATGATGCTTAAAATATTAAGATGAAGATTTGGTCTAGATTTAAGGTTTCACATAAAGAATAATAATCGTCTTATATTGATGAAAGAAAAAACTAGTCTTATTTTAGCCCAAATTAAACTTCACTGTTAAGTGGTCTATGAGGCACATAATAAGTATTATTTAAGTTTATCTCACCCCATCGGTGCCTCTATAGTTAAATCTTTACATTTATTCTCTCAATTATTTTGCTGTATTTATTTAGCACCAGTGTCTTTATTGTTGAATTTGCTGGTCATGCTAAACATATTTGCTAAAAAACCTGCCGAAGAACCTTCAAATTATTGTTTATATCTTTGTAATACTTATTCCTGTACATCATAATTGCTCATCATAGTTCTATAAATTGCAATCTATAAGGGATTTTTTTATCTATCCTGTAAAACAACCCCGGATTTTAGAATGGGGCTTTTTATTTTAGAAATACTGCCTTATTTAAGAAAATATATTTCATTGTGTATTTTTAGTTTCTTAAGAAATATTATCAGCACCACACACACACACATAAACAAAAACGAAATAAAATAAGTTTTTCAGTATTCCTCTATTAATCATATCGTTTTAGTTATCCAGTATAAAGTGTTCTGTATTACAGAAGAGCATTATGCTATATTCTAATAGTAAAATCTTGAGTTCTTTAATGTTATGCTGGCATACAGTGATAAATATTAATTTAATTTCATTGCAGCTTACACCCTCCAGCATTACCCTAGTTATATTTCACAGAAGCATAAACTTTCATTACGAAATACCAATCTAATATATGCACCATATCTTTCGAAACTACCCTCTCCTCCGTATCGACCTCAACGAACAACACGCGCGTACATTTACAATTATCAACCCCCAACACAAAGCCACTACAGTCTGACAGAAACAATTGAATTTTAACTCCGTTCTCTTTGATCATCTGCTCTCGTCCCATTTCGCAAAGATCAAAGACCCGCTCCAGTGCATCAGCAGCTCAGTAATCAACGAGTCCGCCTGATCCGGACTCGCTTCTCCATCAACTTTTATAATCATGTTACATTACCTCTCTTAATACACCATGGCTAATCGGATAAGAGCCGGTAAATCATCCAATTTACCATCGTGCTTCGAATACGGGCTGGCTCTAAATAATTTGGAGTCATATATATATCGAATGCCAGGGTGCAGAACGAATGTCACGCAATAGGAAACCCTGTCTTGAGGAATATATCATTGCGTTAATTAAATTCGTTCGTCGTGTTCTGTAACGATTTTCTCTTGGGGTAGGGTGGTAGTGTTCGTCTTGGGAACGATTAACTTGTTGTAGAGATGCCATTTAGTTGGGGAGTATCTAGGACTCTTCCCATTACTGAGATAGCAAAGCAACTGTTTCAGTGAGTGATTGGTTATAATTGAAGTCTTGTCTTTGTTATCTTGATTAAAGATGATTTAAATTGTGGTATTTATTTTTGAAGGGTATATGATCTCATTTCACCATTGCCGTCTTCTCCTGCTGTTGAACAAGAATAGAATTTTTGGTTAGTTTCCAAAGCAGGAAATGGTTTCAATTTTATTATTATTATTTAATATAGCTCCAAATACGGGTGTAGCTCGGCGATTCTCAAAGGCCATAGAAATCTTACAAGGAGGGCGCAAATATATCAAATAAATACTAAAAAATAATTAAAAGGAAAGATTATTTAAAAAAAATTATTACTTAAAATTAAATTACTTAAAACATTTATTATTTAAAAGTAACATATACAAATTTAATACTTATCCTGATCATTTGTACGGTTTATAATTAAGGTTGTACTTTGGCTTTAGCTGTTCAAAGTACATTATTATTGCACTCAATGCATTATTATTGTATGGGGAGGGATGGAAATTATGATTGAAAATTGAGTCTCAAATATTGAAAACTTGAGAAAAACAATGGTGTAATTCTTTCTTATACAATGTCTATAATATTTGGAAAAACTCATATAAATATGCAAATATGCTATTTTCTAAAGCATATTTTATACACGAAGTGGATTGATAGTAAAAATGATATTACAACTGGAGCCGCTTTTGTAAGAAAATGTTTTAATATACCTAGTATTATAACTTCTGATACAATCATAAAGGAATTAAAATAAAATAATAATAATTAAAAAAATCAAATTCAAAACTCAATTTTTTAAAGTTTTATTTTATTTTTAACATTGACATATTACGCATTTTATTCAAAAGGATTGCTCCCCACGAGCTTCTAACTTCTTTAGCCAAATATCTATCGAGTCATGCATTACCTCATAGAAATTTCCATCAATGCTTTCCGTAAAGAACACTTCAGACTGTTTAAATTAGGGTGTCGTTTTTGGCACATGTTTGCCTGCAATACTGACTACAATTTATAATCGAGTGGATCTAAATCTGAATTGTTGGTAAGCCAATCTTTGTTTCCTAGGTTTCTTGTTTCGCTGCAACAGTGACTTTACTTTAGGGTATCCGATTACGTTCGGAATCGGGATTTTGCAAAAACGTATAAATGGATAATATTTTTGATATTTAGTGTCACTTAGATTAGAAAATGTATATAAAATTGTTTTAAGAATAATATTACAATCAAAAATTATTTAAGTGCAATATTTTCACAAAAAATTAACATAGAATGACCCATTTTCAAAATATTCTCCTTTTGTGAAAAATACTTCTATTATAAAATTATTTTGCCTGTATATACCTTAGACCTCTGTACAGAGGCTCAACTAGAGAATTTTTGAAATATATAACTTAGAAGTAGGTTTATTCATGTGTGTTTTACGACAACAGAGGGGAGCAATTTTAAGAAAAGAAACGCTGATAATTATTTCAATGGGTTGTAACTCTGAAAATAATGTGAGTTTTTCAAAAATAATTGTTTAGCCTCTGTACAGAGGTCTGAGCTATATACAGGCAAAATGTTATTATAATAGAAGCATTTTTCACAAAAAGAGAACATTTTGAAAAAGGTTATTCTAAGTTAATTTTTTGCCATAATATTGTACCTAAATAATTTTTTTTATCAAAATGTCCTTAAAACAATCTTATACATGTATTGTGTAATCTAAGTGACACTAAATATCATGAAAATTATCCATTTATGCGCTTTTTTAAAATCACGGTTCCGAACGTAGTCGGATACCTTAAGGTATCTCTGGTGCTTGGATTCCTTTGTAGGGAAATGCGAGTTATTTTTCGATGACCTCTTTGTCTAAGGCAGTGCTTCTCAAACTTTCAATACTGGCGCCCCCCTTTTCAATCACAATTTTTATCGCGCCCCCCCTTATACATAATAATTTACTGAATGCAATAATAATGCACTTTTACGATAAAGCAACAATATTTATTATAAACCGTACAAATTCATAAGTATTAAATTTTGTATATGTTACTTTTAAGCAAAAAAAAGTTAAGTAATAGTATAATTACTAAGTTATTTTTCCTTTCTCTGATTTTTAAATTGGAACATATTACAAAATGCGGTGGTTGCTTAGAAGACAAAAATATAGATATCAGCTAAATATAGAAAATGAACTCAGAGGGTCAATTTCTTATCTTAAAACTCCTTTCAAAAACTTTTGCTCTGTAAGACAAGCCCATGGAAGTAGCTAATAATTATTAAACTTGTTCTTAATTTAGTATTAATTAATTAGTCCTAAAATACTCTGTGCGCCACTCATACATTAAAAGCAGTGTTTCTCAAATTTTCAATACTGGCGACCCAATTTTCAATCATAATTTTTGTCTCGCCCCCTGTACAACAATAATGTATTTACTGCAATAAAAATGCACTTTGAGAGAGACGCTAAAGTTACAATACGATCTTATAAACCGTACAAATTAATACGATAAGTATATTAAATTTTGTGTATATTTTAAGTATATATATATATATATATATATTTTAAGAAAATTACTTAAAATATATATATTACTTAGAATTATGTTATTTTTCTTTCTCTAATTTTTAAATTGGAACAGATCGCAAAATGATGTATTTAATTAAAGATTTATTTCCTTCAGCATTCATTTCTCAAAGCACAAATGTCATTAGAAAAATAGTCTAGTCAATGTCGCTCTCTAAAATCATATCCATCACATCTGGCATTATAGGGTACGTTTGCGTGAGTCTGGGCAACCTATCGGACGTCTGCGCAAAACATGTAAAAATGCTTTTCCTTGTACAATTCAGTCAGTTTTGGTCGACTCGAAACTCTTATAGCTACCGAATCTAGCTTGAATGTACATTTTTTTTAAATTTACACGTTAATTGTAATTCACGGTAATTAAGTATTTACGGCAGTAGATTAAAACAAAATCATACATACATTTTTAAGTCGTTAGCAAACATTCGATGATAATAAAGAATCAACAAGTACACAGACGAACGAGCATGTTTCCGAAAATTAAATCAAGGCGATATTCTCAAAAATACTTAAATTTTGGATTTACCACTACGGAAGTAAATGATGGGAAAAAAAGCCCCAGCTCGATATGTGTTAAAACTTACAAATCTGTAGAACATGTGAAAGTTGTTTTTAAAATATGTAAAATCATTTAGCTATGTTGGCAAAGAATTTTAAAAGTATTTTCTGGATGAGGACAGCTTGGTAGCAAGTTACGAGTGGATTAGGGATCTATTTCAAGATACTCTCTCTCCATAAGGGCTCTCAACTTCCGAAGAAGAAATCTTCATAGATTTCACATGCAGTGAAAAATTAAAAGGCAATTTGTAATAAATCGCTCTTTGAATTTGGGGTAGAGGTGGATGAGGAATTATGTGTACTGAAGACAAAAGCACTTCGTATACTATTACCATTTTCAACATCCTACCTTTTGCAAACCGGATTTTCTGCAGTGGATGCCTTGAAGACAAAATATAGATCTCAGCTAAATATAGAAAAATAACTCTTTAAGTGTCAATTTCTGATATTAAAACCTTCCTTTGAAAAACTTTTCTCTACAATAAAAGCCCGTGGAAGTCCCTAATAATTATTAAACTTGTTCTTAATTTAGTAATAAGATTGATTGATTGAATATTAACGTCGCACTGTTCAGCTGCACGAGGGCTTTTGACGACGGACCACGTAATTTTGAACCATGGTCATGTGACGTGGATGACACCTGAGCTGGCACCCTTCTCTCCTAACTACCACACCACACCAACGGGAAAAAGTTTCAACTCTCAACAGATTTAACATGCAGCGCTGCCCTACATGGCGGGTCTTTAGTGGTACTGGGCTCGAACTCATGACAAGGCAAGCCACGATCCGATACCTATACCCACTCGGCTACCGCGGCCAAATTCAGCAATAAGAAATTATTTATAAAATACCTTCTTCAGTACTAATACATCAAACGTATACTGGCTGAAACACCGACTCTTCACACGAGTTCATTTTTTTAAAAAAATAAAACATTATTCTTGATATAATAGCTGAACTGTAAGGAGAGTAAAACTGTGTGCACGACATTGTATACAAAAATGTAAAATGATTTTTTTTAGATAAATGCTATAATTGTAAATAACTGTTTAAAGAACTGTAATTTTAAACCTCACACAATTAGCATTTAGAATTAATGTTAAATTATGAAAAAGAATATAAAATTCCGATGAAGAATAATTGTGTTACTTTTTAACATTTAAAGCGAGAAGACTTCAAAAAAGTTTAACCCGGGAGCAGGCGCGTACTCAATACTAACATTAATGGTAGTGCGGGGGACTCAGTCACCCCAATCATTTGTTTAGAATTATTTTTACTGTACACGATACAAATCGGAATTCTAGTGAATATTTTAATTTATAGAAAGTATACTTACCTTCTTCCAAGGACTATTCAATTCTTTGATGATTTGAGAAAAAATCCAATAAAACTGAACTAAAATGATTCAAAAGTACAAGACCATAATAAAGGACGCAAATCAGACATTTTTCAATTATCCTACAGAAATGTTAAACCAATCAATTCTTTCCAAATATCGCAAAAACTCAATTATTTACAATTTCCTTAAGCGAAAAGCAAACACATGAAAGATGGGAGGGAACTAATATTGATAATAACCATACCATAAGATTGAAGGTCAAATTAACATTCAGATTTTTTATCCAGAAACTGAAATATTTTGACATCTACTAATTTTTAAGAAACATCTGTCTTTTAGGGGATCATATATAGCCTTTGTTGCTCCATATCCCACAAAACCTGAACTGAACTGAACGTACTATGCAGCCTGGCTGAAAAGTGAATCATGACTTCCTTTTCTTTTTCTACAACTAATGTACAGTATTTCAATAATAATTGCAGCGGTTATTAGCGGTCTTAGAATTTTTCTCAGGGTCTGTGGGTTTCGTTTTTTCTTTTAACGAGTAATATTTTATGTTAAAACGTAATAAAAAAATCTCTCATTGAGGAAAAACAGCAAAATAAAACAAAATGTTTTTTTTTTTTCTTTAATTTGGTTTTGGGATCAAAGATAGCTATTTGATGACGGAAAAAGCTAGATAATAAATATAAATTATGTCAGTGTGTTGTTGTGTGTATTTTTTTTATTATGGAAGAAAGCATTTTGTTTTACTTCTCTTTCCGGTTATTTTTTTAAAAAAATCTTTAAATTTTCGATACGCGCGCCCCTTGTAGGGTCAGCGGGCCCCCAAGGGGGGCGCGCCCACACTTTGAGAAACACTGGTCTAAGGTATTCGTTTAATAGGGGACTCATTGTTCTTTTTGTCACATTTATCTGTTTAGCAATAAAAGTCTTCTTTTGACAGGGATTTATTTAGGTGCTTTGACTTGAGCTGGTGTATCGGTGATGATCCCATCTAATCATATCTGTAGTTCTTTGGACTCGGAGAATCTTTTATTTGTTCCATAAATATTTAAGAGTTTTAAAAATCTTCGACGGGGTCTTTTTAAATGCTGAGAAAAAGCTTCTGGACGCAATGGAGTAACGGAAAATATTTGGGTCCCTGGCAAAATCAGGTTTTGCCCTTAATATTTTACAAATTGGTCATATAAGTACTTAGCGTCAATCAGCCTTTAGGCCCCCCTAGATTGCTTTCACCCCGCGATGCGGGGATTGTGGGGGTGTACGTTACGCCACTAGCTGAACGCTTCTGCTGGACGTATATTCTACAGTGACTGATTTAGAACAAAATCCTTGAAAGACTACAGTTTTTTGAAAAATATTGTAAACGAGCTCCAATGACGAAACTTAAAATCATCTACTTTGTTAAAGTCGCAATCGACGATCTCAAATTTCTGTATCAGAGCTTATGATACGAGTAGGTGATTATTTAATATAGTGCATACATATAGAGTACATTGACTATAGATGTGAAGGGTATAGATACATTTTTAAAGTAAATTAGTAAAGTACTTATGCACCTACTTGATAATCTATATCTAATATGCTGAGAGATTTTGGAAGTTTTCAATAAGTTGTTAATTAAGATTCAATCTGGTTATTTCAACAGCTACAGTACATAGGTATCTGCCGATAATGTTATAATTCCAAATTATGTTTGACGAAAAACAGCAAAAAGGAAGTAGTTTATATATATATATGTAGGAATGGATGTGTACATATTGTTGTGTTGTTGTTGTGGCTAATGCCACCTGTCTGACGTAGTACATATTGTATCCCTCCTATATTCCTTAATGACGTAATGCCAAGAGAGCGCCACCTATCTGACAAGGCGATTCGAGGATAACGAGTAAACGAGACTCGAATAGAAAGATTGCGTGGGAGACGACTGAGAGGACGACGGCGAGGGCGCAGGAACGAAACGTCTCGTGGAATTCAACGATCTAATGATGTTTCGATTACTTTTTACTAACTTTTAGCCCTCCCTTGTAAATAATTCCCCTTAATATAAATGTATATTTAACTCAATCTGGCCGTTGTCACTCTCTCTCTCTCTCTCTCTCTCTCTCTCTCTCTCTCTCTCTCTCTCTCTCTCTCTCTCTCTCTATATATATATATATTTGTTACGTTTATTATTCTATTTTTATATTCTTTTTGCATACAGCATATTTTTGTGTTCTACACGGGATTAAGCTGTATTTCTGTTAAAAAATGGTTAAATATCCCAACCTTTAATCTTTGAGAAGAAAGATTTCAGAATTTACAAGATTCTCTCTCTCTCTACTACGATTACTAGTTGGAGAATGATTTGAATAGAATGGGTTATAAGGAGCGGACTGTATAGTTTTTAAAATGCTCTTTCACTAAAATACTTAAGGTCATTTCTACCCTAATACAGTATCAAAAGTTAATTGAAATGACTCACCGTCTTTTCCAATGAATTGGGTGCCCGCCAAACAACACGAAGTATCCATTGGTGCTACAAACATTAGAAAAAGCCACAAGAAGCACACACAAGAATCATGATTTCACTAAAACCAACAACAACCGACTTTATTCAAAAATGGCCACGTAACGACTTCACCAACAGCATCTCGAATATCACCAACATGACTAGTGCGCAGCAAACAACTGCTGAATAGCTAGAATCTTAAAGAATAAAATTAATGATATTTTAACTAAATGAACTTGAAGATTTACAAGAAAAAATAAATAAGGAATTACTGAATAAATTAAGACTTAAAATAAACTAGAATAATTAATGAATAAAGCTATTTTTTACAGCAGTCCCCAGTTTCTGGTGTCACCCTCTGGCGGCAACTTTTAGAGCTATAGTCTTGAGAAACCTGAACACTAGTTATAAAGAAAAAAGCAGTTTTCAGTTTTGAAGATTATTTTTTTCTAAAATAATATAATTCGGATATATATATATATAAGACCGCAACTCTGTATATATATAGTCTTCAAGCAATTTAAATTAAGTTCAAGGAAAAAAAAACATATAAAAACTTTAGAAAAAAATCAAGCATGTAAGAAAAATTTTAATGTGATGCTTTGATCAGCAGCATTAGATATGTATATCTTATGCTATTTTTTCCCATTTTTTCCTTTAGTGAAAACTTCATGATTTCAAATTAATGAAAATTATACTTCGCTTTAAAAGGGGCTATGGTACGGTCATGGTCATGAACTCATGCCTAAGTACTTGCCATGAACATAGGGTCGCGGTCCCACCGAACACCTGCTGCGACTACATTCAAGGTCTTACACTTTTTTTATAGCTCTGTTAGTATCGAATGTTTAAATTATGAATGGAAATCGCGAAATCTCAATAGCCATGCATTGGTTTATTTTTAACAACTGTGTGTGTGTGAGGGGGGGGGTCCATCTTCATTCAGTGTTAACAGAAAAAAACAACAGTTTTCCCCTAATATCTTCGGAATTAATAACGATTCAAATAAAATTTGGAACATAAGATAAACAAACTACAGAACAATGATACAAAACAAATGGATGTAACAATGAAAATTCTTATTAGAAATTATTCATTATGTTTAGTGAATTTATTAATTGCTAGAATATTGTCATAATTTATATAGTTTATATTGAGCTATTAAAAATGATATTGATTTAATGAAGCTGTGGTGGAAATTGTTAAAGTTATTGTAAGGAACAGCTGCCTGCACCTGGCAACAGGTCGAACGAGAGACGATATAGAGAAAAGGATCTGGCAACGACGGAGGAGAAAAAGGTCGGAACGGGAGAAAAGAGAGAGGATGACGAAAAAAGCCGGGGTCGTGAAAAGTAGACACGGCTGAACGATGTATCGTAATCCTGTAACATCTCAATATATTCTTTATTTTAAGAAATGTCCCATAGAAGGTGTGGAATAAACAGTGGGACAAAACCCTGTCTGCAATTATTTTTCTTGTCACAATTCGAACACGATCAGAAAAGAACCCACAAATTTACACTGGTGTCAGAAGTGGGATGCAATGGAGCAAAAGTTAAAGGAACAAATTATTTCAAATTGATCGGTGTTCGTACTACAAAGTTGTGAACAAAAAAAGGTCTAGTGGACATTCAGTTTGAAAGAAAATTTTTAAGAAGGAAACGGAATTCTGCGGTGTACTTTCAAGTTGATGACCACGTGGATCCCGGGAATTCTCTTGCAGCAGTTTCAAGTGAAAAATCATGATCTTCATACAGAAATTTGCTATCACCTGTCGAGTTGGGCTATGGAATAAACAGATGCCGTATTTTTCTTCAGTTTCTGATGAATGGAGTCGTGATCTGAAAAGTGTTCAAGTCCAGAAACAGCTTTCATGTCGAGATAGGTGGCTATTGTTCCCCTAAGTTAAAATATTGTGTGAATATTTAAAAAGTAATGGGATGCAGTCATATTTAATTTGTTTTTTTTTAAATAAAATAGAAAAAGCAGATATATCTGAAAAAAAAGAAAATTTCATTGGTTTATTGCAATATTCTATGTTGTTGGATTATTGTGTAGATGAAATAAGAAAATTTGTGTACTTATTTTACCTGGAAATGATAGGGTATCATTTTAAATGTTGTAAAATATGGTATTTAGAGTTCTAGTGTTAAACTATAATTTTTTTTTATCATCATTCTTTACTGTTTTGAAGTTGTCTCAAAAAATAAAATCTGTATAGAAAGTGTTTTGCATAACAATTCAGTTTGCAGAATTTAAAAAAAAAAGAATTAGATTAATTTATCTTGAAATAATGGTTGCGAAAAATGTATGTTTTAGTGGGTAAAAATATCCATTAAAAAATGTATATGTATTTCAGTTGACTTCCTGTTAAAAGGTTGTAAATAAGAGATTTTGTAGGTTATTTATGACTCAGAATGTGGCATGTTTTTTTTTTAATATTAAATGATTGTTTTTCATTTTAAGCAAAAGTTTTGCAATTTGTCAGTTAGTTGATAGTTTAATGCAATCTGAGGTTATTTCCTTTGCTCGTAATTTATGATGTATATGTATATTGGTTTTTTTGTTTCCTGCATAAGATTCTTTTTAATTAAAAAAAAGGAACTAAGAGTAAATTTAGGATTTGAGAAATAATTCTATGGTAATGTAGCTAAAGTATGTTGTTAATTGTGTTTTTTTTAATTTTGAAAAAGGTTTTGATTAGTAACAAATAACTGTGTCTCATATAAGTTTTATTGTAAACATATTTCGTATTGTGTTTCTGGAATTTGAGTACTCTTAGAAAAAACGAGTAGAATTTTTCTTGCTTGTTAAATATATAGTACTAGGTCATTTAAGTGTTTGTAGTTAAATTTGTCAGAAGGTAATTTGGCATTAGGTTTAGCTTGATTAAAAATGGCATTTCTCATTAGAAGTAAGAAAATTGACTTAATTCAATTAGCGCGGGACTTAGATGAGTCACCTGATCCGTCTATGTCTAAAATTGTTTTAAGGTATTTAATAATCTCTAGTAAATATTACAAGGAGGAAGAGGCAAAAGAGTTATTTGAAGTTATTACAGCCGAAAGGTTAGAGACAGAACAGCAGCAAAAACTAGAACAAGAATAATTATCAATTGAAAAATTACGCTTGGAAATGGAATTATCTAGGATCGCTAATCAGAGTGCTACTCAAAATAATGGTCAAACCTCACGTGTAAAATCTTTAGATGAAATAGTTAAAATGGTTAGGCTCTTAACTGTAAAGGTACCCAATAAATCAGACGGGTGGGAATATTTCTTTTCTAGTCTTGAAAAGGCTTTCGCTAGTGAAATGGTTAGCGACGAGTTAAAACCGAAGGTTTTGTTATGCATGTTAGGAGACAAAGTGTCAAACTTATTAGTTAACCTAGGCGAAGAAGAATTAAAAGATTACGAATCTTTAAAACAGGTTGTGCTCAAGGAGTATGAACCCTCACCAAAAATATGTTTAGAAAATTTTAGAAAGGCCAAACGTAACTCTGACGAAACTTTCTCTCAGTTCGCGTCCCGTTTAACATCGATGTGGTTATACTACTGTAAGTTAAGAGAAGCGAACTATTTTGAGTCAGTTAATCAACTGATCGTAGCAGATAAAATGTTTGAAATGTTGGATTCTGAGACGGCGACCCATATTGGTGTGCTCCAAGGGGAAGAATGGTACAAACCCAGGGACTTGGGCAAACAATGTGATATATTTTATGCTTCCAAAGGGAAATCCTACGATGAACCTGAGAGAGCTAAATGGAATGATAGTGAAAAGAGAAGTTTTAATGGTAGTTGCGGTAAACAGCCATTTTGGGAGAAAAAGTCAGATAATTTTTCTTCTAGGAAAAACTTGGATAAAGGTCAAGTAACTGAAACTAAAAAATTCGCTTGTTTCACCTGCGGATCAGATAAACATTTTAAGCGGGATTGTCCGAAAAACAAAGAGGTAGATAATAAAAGACTTAATGTGAATAAGGTGTCAACAGAAGGGACGGAATTGGTAGATGGGACGGTAGCTGCTAGAGTTGATGTGCTAGGTAAAGTCATTCCTAGACGGGCTATTGAAGACAAATTAAGTAAATTAGTGAAATCATCTATCAGTGTAGATGGGAAGTTAGTCCATGCGTTATTGGATTCTGGTACGGAAATTACTGTTATCAAGAAAGACTTAGTTCCTGGAATATCGGTTGAAGGAGCTTCCACGATTTATTTGAAAGGTATTTTCGGTCCAGCGGTTAAATGTCCTTTAGTATATGTTCCAATTGGTCTTGCTACCGGTGGCCAGGTTAATGTGGTGCACCAGCAAGTGTTATGTGCTTTGGCAGAAGTTTTGGTAGAAGACGTGTTGCTTCCACCAGATGTTTTGGATATGTTGGGAGGAGCCCAGAGTGAAGAGAATTCACTGGCTCAAAGCTCTCAGGACCTGAGGGTTGACTCAGGAAATGTAGATGAAACCGAGGTTTCGTCGGGTATTCTGCCAGAGAAAGCACAGGAGCACATTGAGGATTCTCAAAGGAATATTACTTCATGTCGGAATGAAGTGGGAACATTGGGTACTAAGGATGAGGAGGTGACCGCTGAGATGGATAAAGGAATCATGGTGGCTGATAGTTTTCGTTCCGAACAGGAGTGTTGTGCCGAGTTAGCATTGGTTTGGAAGTATGCTAAGGAAGGCAAAGGAAACTACTATGAAGTAGACGGATATCTATTTCGTAGGGATAAAATACTCGGGGAGAGTATTGGGCAGCTGGTAATTCCGAAGTGCAGAAGAACTGAGGTGTTGAAACTAGCGCATACTTCCGTGTTCAGTATAGTCACATGGGTCCCAAGAAGACGCTTGAACGAATAAAGTATTCTTTCTTTTGGGAGGGTCTGAGGGCCGATGTGAAGAAATTTTGTGAGTCATGTAAAGAATGTCAGTTTACTCGATCGGTTAGGATTAAAGACCGATCATCCAGTACACCTGTGGCAAGGCCTGAATTGCCATTTGAGGTGGGGAATATGGATCTGATAGGACCAATTGATCCGCCAAGCTTAAAGGGACATAAATATATTTTATGTCTGGTTGATCAGCACACTAGGTGGGGTGAGGCTGTGCCGTTGACTAGTCTCAGTGCGAAGGTAACCTGTGAAGCTTGGTTAAACATATTTTCGAGAACCGAGATTTATCTTTTGTCGAAAAGGGAAGGTTTTGTAGAAAAGAATAGCGCAGCATCGTGGGTCACGGTACTGGATTTGTGGAAGTGGTATTTCTGTCGTTCTCTCACGAAGGGGTATGCCGCGTGCGTTATGCCGTTTGACATTTACATGACTAAAAAAGTGAGGTTTAAGATTGAATACACTTCTTATGGATGTAATTTAACGGCTCAGGTTTTAAGAATGTTAGAGCAGTTTGTTGTATCTCGAATAGTCGACATAGACATTCTGAAGCAGATTTGGAAAAATCGTGTAAAACAAATTAACTTTGTATTAGAATGGGTGAGATGGGTTGGGTCGGAAATTATACCGGCCAAAGGCAAATTAGAGCCATAGGAAAGTTTTTACTGTGGACTTAATGTGGATTTAGTGAACTCATTGAGCATTCACATTCATGAGTTAATGAAATAAACATTGTCTAGATTAAGATAAAAACTGTAATGTATATATTTAGTGTTGTTTTTTTTGTATAATGTGTTTTCCATGTATCTGTTTGCAATCCCATTACAGTTTAGATCTTTCTGGGAACATAGTCACTTATTTCAATTGGGTGAACTATTCATATTATTTCATGTGTTTGTATTAAGGAACTTTCACTAGAACAATCATCAAGACTTTTGACTGTTGCAATTATTGGGTGTTCTGTTTGTGGATTTTCTGTGTCACGGTTTGTGAATTTTCTGTTCCTGGTGTCTGATATGGTAAAATCAGCCACAAGGGGCAAATTTTACTCTTAGGTGGGGCGTGTAAGGAACAGCTGTCTGCACCTGGCAACAGGTCGAACGAGAGACGATATAGAGAAAAGGATCTGGCAACGACGGAGGAGAAAAAGGTCGGAACGGGAGAGAAGAGAGAGGGTGACGAAAAAAGCCGGGGTCGTGAAAAGTAGACACGGCTGAACGATGTATCGTAATCCTGTAACATCTCAATATATTCTTTATTTTAAGAAATGTCCCATAGAAGGTGTGGAATAAACAGTGGGACAAAACCCTGTCTGCAATTATTTTTCTTGTCACAATTCGAACACGATCAGAAAAGAACCCACAAATTTACAGTTATTAAGGGAGATGAGATTATTTTTGTTTGCCGACCTCCTTATTCTGTTCAATAAACCATTTATTATAAATCCCTCTATATTTTAAAAAATAATTACTAGAGTTAAAATCATCAGAGAAAAGCCTTAAGAATGTTTGTTAACATATTAAGTAGAACACTATAGAAGCTTTAAGAGAATCCCAACACAAAAGTACAGTATTAAATATAGTAAGAAATGTAGATCCATAAATTACCAGAAAATTAATAGAATGAGAATAACTCGGGGCACTTTAAATGATTAGATAAATACATTACAGGGATTAAGTGGTAAATGGATTTTGAAAAGCTATTTGATGAAGCATGGATTACTGTTCCACTTAACTTAATCGATAGTAAACTATTAAAGGGATAAATATCTGCATTTAATTTGTAACTCTATAGCATTTTCAAACGGTTTATAAGTCTGTTTCACTGAGGTCAGAGTTAATTACTCTTTTTAGAGAGATAATAACTTTATCATTCTCATTTTAATCTTTAAATTTTTATTTATAAAAAAAGCTTTATATTTTTATGTAAAAGCTAAACTTATATTATATTATAAACATTTTTATTTAAAAGTTCAAATAGAAATATCTATTTTATTGAAAAGTTGAGGGAATTTAGGAGTATTAGTTAGAAAAAAATTCAAAAGATCCATATACTGTATGACATTGGCTATATTCATTGAAATACTAATTCAAGATGCTACTCTATTATGTAAAACTTATCGTGCATTGTCAATTTATACAATGCAGATGCGTATAGTTAATAATATATTTTTTAAAAAAAGAGGGTTTGATTGATTGAATATTAACGTCACACTGTTCAGCTACACGAGGGCTTTTGGCGACGGACCACGTAATTTTGAACCATGGTCAAGTGACGTGGACGACACCTGAGCTGGCACCCCCCTCTCCTAACTACCACACCACACCAACGGGAGGACGTTTCAGCTCTTGACAGATTTAACGTGCATCGCTGCCCTACACGGCGGGTCTTTAGTGGTACAGGGTTCGAACCCGTGACAAAGCAAGCCACGGTCCGATACCTATACCACTCGGCTACCGCGGCCACTAAAAAAAGAGGGAGTTATATATATATATACATATATATATACTTTTCAAAACAGTCTCTTTCATTCATCATGTTTTTATCCTCTTGTATATTAATTATCTTCTTAAAAAATTCAACTAAATTTCAACTATTTAATTAAAACTATTTAAAAAAGTTTTAGTTAATTTTTCAAGGTTACATTTGAACTAAAATACCGAATAACAATTACCTTTCTTGAAACATTTCTCCTTCAATATCCTCAACATTGACGGTTATTCTACTTTATGTGTGATAGAGTTTACTATTTCTATGAGTAAAAACTGAATATATTAGAAGCTTCTTCACTTTTATCTTATACAAGAGGCTGTCGCATGTTTGTTTCTGCTTGAAGAATTACTGCTAACGAAAAACACTTAAAAGAATATTTTATGAAAGCTGTTCTACATACACTCATGTATTATAACCTTAAGCGAAACGAAATAGGTACAATGAGCTCAATCCATTTGATGTCACAGTCACATGATAAATGCAATCACGTGTTGCTAGCCAATGATTTTATACGTCTTGTTGATAACAACTTCTGCTTTTTATAGCAACTTTCTTTTAAAAAGTACATATTTGTTAATAATAATGGATATAAGTAAAAACAAAATGCAATAGATTTAAAAGTAATAATTTTTTTCTTTTAAAAACTATATGAAGAATCTTAATACTTGAACATCTTTATACAATTATAAAATCTGAAAATCTGATTTTATAAGTACATCAACACGTACAAGTCTAATGGCAGCTTTTAGTTTTAGTTGACCATCAAACTGAAAACATTCTCTACCATGTCAAATTTCATTTGAATTGATTCTTCATTCTTAAAACCGGGATCCTTTCTCCGAATATTTTTAATATATATTTAATTTCTGTTAATTATACTTCATTGTATACAATGTTAACCCGGCACTTCTCACGCAGGGTATGCAATACCCACCGTCTAACTTTTTTCAATACTCCTACTAAACCTTTTTAGAAAAATGAATAGTTTTGTTATTTTTGTTTCTCATCCCCGACATTAGCAGAGTTGGATCAGGTCCATGAGTTTATTCACCCTGAAGAAGTCCAAAACCAATAGCGGATCTTGAACCAAGTCCTGCCTGGTAATCCCCAAACAACATAAAATGTGGCCAGGGGAGACCTGAGCACAAGAACACTTAATGCAAATTGCGAAGTGTTTAATGCCATCGACTAAAGTCAATGACAACAGAAAATGAATAGTTTCTCGTCATATCCTTTGAGGAGCCTTAGCTTGTAGGCGAATTCTAAATTTATATTTTTGGATACCGCCTCTTCGGGTATGTCATGTCGTGCACGTGAATTATTGTTACAGTTCTGAGTGAATGAGCACGCCTTAAATCTTCCTTATGATATGACGTATTATTGCAGTTATGATGAAGAAATGTGATATTTAAGTAATTTAATAGATGCAGTATTTAATAAAAATATAGTACTACAGTATTTGAGAATGAAGAAATTCTCTTCATGGTTATGATGAGAAAAATCAATTGTGAAGAGTATAACAGCAAGTATGATTCATCCACTGAAATCAATCCAGATTTAGAAGAGGGAGACATGTTGAAAACAAACGTTTTATATGTAAAGACAGAAAAACATTTGGGAAGAAAGTAATTTTAAAGGAGGCAACCAACTGGTACACATCTCATCCACTTTCAGATGAATTTTTGAAAAAAAATGGTGCGTGGAACGCCACGCAATAGAAGTGAAACTTCTTTGGCGACGATGGAACATTGATTATTTACCCTAATATTCCAAATTGACCGAGTACATGTCTGAATCGCCTAATTTGTATGAAAGGTATTCGTGGCGAAATGAGTCTTTCTGATATCAAATCCAATGTAGAAAGATGTCCTGGAATTTCTGGGTATACAAAATCATTATATTTTGATAAATTTGGTATACCTTTCCTATTTAAAATTTGTCGGCAATTGTAACATGCTTTAATGCCGGGGTGGGCATTACGTCGATCGCGATCGACCGGCGGATCGCCAAGACGTTTTGAGGTGACCACCTGAAGTTTTTAGGAGTTAGTAATTATGTACGGAAAATTCAAAATTGGCTGACAGCAAGCAGAGTATGAATCTTCTACTGACTATAACAACAAAAACCAACTTTAAATAAAAATGTTTTGTTTTTTAATATATTTTGAATTGTTTCATAATAAATGCATCATTTGATATAATTATATTTGTGGCCATTGTTATTAAGTTTATATAATATTATATTATATCTTGCGCTTTGCTTTAAACGTTGTTATAAAAATGTTTTATTTTAGTTCCGTATAGGTATAAGAACATATTCTCCGTATTTATTATTTTTATTAAAATAACCTTTTCCTTACTTCAGTACACGTACGACATTGGTCAGTGGCTCATACAAGAATCTACAAGGGTCGAAAATCTTCCATTCTCGAATCATACCTCAAAATGCAGCCAAACATATTTTTTTGATTTTGTCGATTGTCGGGAACAAAAGACAACCGAAATAGGTTGCTGAATAAGTAATTAGCATTCATTAATATAAAAAATTACTAAAAACAAATACTTAGTTACATTTTACGTGTGCCGTGGGTAGAATAGTGGTTAGAGCATCGGACTCCAGACCGGAAGGTCTGGGTTCGATGCCCGATGCGAGTACACACGGAGTACGTGCTCGTTGAATCAGTGGGTCCGAAGTCTTGTGGGCTGAATCACAAGCGCAGGGACTGGAGAATATTTCCCTCCCCTTCAGTTCCATGCATAAATGGTGAAGGTGGAGATAGGTGGTGTCGCCATCTGTCGTCCCTGATTTTCACCGTGCTAAATCGTACTGTCACCTGTGTGGTGCTCAAGGCCAATGACAGGCGTACTTCTAGTCCCTTGCCACGATGAATTTCGTGGGCCTCGATCTGACTACGTCAGACAGGTGGCATTAGAAACAACAATAACATTTCACGTACTATATACATGGGATTACAATGAATCGGAAAAATTATCTAGGTCTATGAGGGAGGGTCCGGGCCCGTGGACCCTCCCCACTTGTGTGCGCCACTAGCACTAGGTGGACCGCAAAAGCTTAAAAAATTTAGAAGTAGCCCTTACCCAGTAAAAGTCTGCCCACCCCTGCTTTAATGTGTCTTCTAAATTAATCCACGGTAAAATATTTTTTTGCTCAGCAACAGACCTCTAAACCATAATCTATCACAAGTTGAACGCCCGTATCAATTGAACGATTATCAACGAATTGCCTTTGAAAAAATCTATGTGAGCATTTTTATGGGAATCATAGTCTTTGTACCGTAAGATAGAATTTATTATTTATTTACATGTATCAGTTCCAAAACGCACTAGACTTGATAAGGGCTCTGTAGTTAATGGCACAGGGTAGAACACAAAATCCGTACTAATCTGTGCTGTCATTAGAAGAGTCTCAATAGCATCCCCATCCCTTAAACTGAGTATTAAGAGAGTATTTTGCAGTGGTTTTTTTGTGCTCAATATTCTCTCATGTAGTCTGATGGAAATTTAGCAGTAGTACTTAATGTATTTGCAATGTTTTTTTTGTTTGTTTGCTACTTTTTGTCACTTTTTCCACTGGACTTACAGCTAGTTTTTCTTTGTTCTTTCTGTCACGAAGCTATTTTCCTCTTTGTGCATTTGATTTAGGCATTCTGACTAGAATTAATATAATATTTCAACACGAATAAAAGTCTAAAAAGCAAATTAGCTGCCAATAACATCGCAATGTAGCAAACAATCTAAGAAAATATTTCAAAAAAGCACGCTTTTGTTGCGAGAGCTATTTTGTCGACACCGTAATGTCACTGCATCTCATGCAACCGTTGATAGATGTTCTCGGGTCTGGGGGGAAAGGACCCCCAATAGGAAGGTGGGCAAGTTGACCAATCGTAGAAGTGAGCAATCATCCAGCTTTTTCACGAATATGACGCAAGTCACGTGTTGTCCTCGCTCCCCATTTTCCTCCGAACTCGCTATCCTGTCATCATGGTGACGATTCGGGGGATGGGAGTTGGGGAGACTACTTCCGTTCGCTTTTTCACTGTTACGCAAAACTGGGCAAATTTCTCATTCACTCTCGAGCGCAAAAAAGTTTCACTTCAAAAACTATTGCTGGAACAATAAGAGAAAGTTAAAAAGAAATTCCACATTTTTTAAACTTAAATAATAGAGAAGTTTACTCCTATTTGTTTAGTTTTAAAAAAAATACCTATTACAAAAAATTAAGATCCAGTGAAAACATCGCATTTACTCATAACAGGATTAAAGGAGTGTGTAACCAATGTACTGATGCCCTTATAAAAAGAACATAAAAACTAAATTTAAATATGAAAAATGTAATAAACATATTGTGTATTTCCTACTTTTCTTCCTTTTTAACTTTTTTATACCAATTTTCTGGTAAAAACAGAATGTAAACACCCTTGGGTATGAGATACCTTGCGCGAGAACTTTTTTCGCGTGCGTGATGCCGGGTTAATATTGGATAAATTATAGCGCACATCGCATATTTTTATTAAAAAAACGTATTTCAGAATGTTTTTCTAATTAAGCCCAATTTAGATATAAATTTATATAAAACATTGCTTTAATTACTCCTATTAATTTTAAACTTTTTCAGCTGTTATTAGATATACGGCTTTTTTAAGATTTCACAATAGCTGAGAACAGTTTACAAAAATATACAGAGTGATTGTAATTAAAATTTCACTCTCAAAATGCTGTAAGAAAGAACCTTCTCAGAATAACTGCACAGGTGAAAGAACTCTGAGAACATTCTGAGGTGAGGTGAACATTCTCTCATAGGTGAGATAAAATTCTGAGTACAGGTGCAGAACTTTGCACCTGTGCTCAGAATGACTTCAAATTTGAACTGAATATACTTGAAAGAGAAGGGGATGCATTATTTTTTGTATGATATATGAAAAATAATGCATTTGTGTTTCCAGTGCTACTTTTTTTTGAAGATGTTAGCTCAAAGACATTCAAAAACTGATTTTTCTCATCTAATGTGGTTTGATCTTGCTGTGGTATATGGGCTTTTCCCCAGCAGTGCAACAACTGTTGAATGGCTTGGAATTCATTATTTCTATAAAAAAAGAAACAACCATGCAAATTGAATAGTACAGTTGGTTTTTTACCGAAGCTATCATAATTCGATTCAAAAGGCCACTTGTAGCCAAAACCATTTTCATTAAGCCACTCACAGCGTTATCTGTAGATACACTTTGAAACTTCTTTCTTATGCCATTACTATTTCTCCCTTCTTTTTTAGTTTAAATTTAAAACCATCCTGAGCAAAGGTTAATTTTTATAGCATTTTAGAATGGGGCATTAACTATGATCATTTTACATTTACAATAATTGTGATCATAAACCATATTCAAACAAAATATCTTTCATTTATGGAAAATGCAATTGTAATATCAGGATTTTGAGGCATTTTTAACTCTGTTAGCATGATTTTAAAAGAAAGCAAAGGAAAAAAAAAGTTTCATCAAAGGATTTAAAGAAAAAACAAACAATTTTTTTTAATCTTTCAAAATGTATTCACTAAGTCCACCCTCATTTATCGATGATGTAGAACACACTCACATAATCATCACCCACAGTGAATCATTCACTTCCAACGAGAATCTGAATAAAGTAGAATCCACCCCCGAGTCCATCCAGGACATAGTCAATCATGACCCGTTTTATTTCATTATGATGATCCCACGCTTCGGACTCGTGGCCAGCCAATAGTTTTCAACACACTTCATTTACATCGTATATGAAATTTCACCCCAGGGTGTTCACGGGGTTGGGGTTCCATCTGCCCCACACACGATAATCACGTTCTATTGTTATAGATGTGAACTTTCAGTTTAAGGTCATTACTCTTGGTTGTTATTAGGTCTATTCCCTGTCGGCTATGAACGGTGGTGAATAAATGTTTGAGGGTGGATTTATGCTTGATTTGAAAAAGGACGAATCGCTTTTTCCTTCCGTATTGTCAATTCGTCTTGGACAATTGAATGGATTGTTATTGGGTTTGGTTGTGTTCAAACGCAGTTAGGTCCTTTTATTAGCACGAGTTTGTTCTTCTAGATAGACCTCTTTAATTTTCAATACATATTAATGGGAATTTCTGTCCAAAACTCTCAATACAGTTATAACAGGGAAAAAAAAGACAGTGTAAAGACTGATTAGCAAAAAAACTGGTATATTAATCTTACATACCATTACACTGAAAGGTAGGATGTCTATATTAAAGATATGCACCATGGGAGGCGTCAGTTGCTAACACCTGCTTATTCTCATTAAATTCAAACAAAATAATAACAGAAAAGCATTGAAATCCTGTTATTTAAATAAACAGATAATAGTGAAAAGTGATGAAAACGCATCTGAATTGAACTTAAGAAATATATTACTCCAAAACTAATGTATAGGGCAGCGTTTCTCAAACTGGGGGGCGTGCCCCCTAGGGGCGTTATAACCTGACAAGGGGGCGCGAGCTTATTAAAAAGTCAGAAACAATAGATTATTTAAACAAAAATTATTAATTTACTGAAAGTAAACTAACATAATAAAATACAAAAATACACATTTGCACTCATAAATGTATCAGTACCGCGCAATGTATTTTTATAATATTTAACAATATTAAGTTAAGAACAAGTTTAATAATCACCAGTTACCCCATGAGCTTGTCATATATAAAACTTTTACAAAAATCAACACTGATCTTGATAATTTGTACTTTTTTTATAATTATTCTCAAAATTGCCGATTAAAAGTTACGGTATTCGTTCCTCAATGTCTCCGTTTTCCACATAGGCCCGTGTATGTAATGCTTTCTTTGGAAGGGGGGGGGGGTAAAAGTGGAAACGAAAAGTAATAAATAAATAAAACCTCTGAAATAAGTAAATCCTTCGCAAACACTATCAAGATCCTTTTATTTTATTCCAAAGCCGTCGGAAAAATTTTATGGATAGCAGTGATCAGAGAAGATCGTAGCTTGGAAAGACGTATATGTATGTGCGGGACATTTAATGCTTTGGCTGAGTGAGACGTTTATATATGCCGGTGGTACTCAAGAGGTCAAAATGTATTGTAGCTTCAGCGTCAGTATGGAGGAGGACGCTATGAAAATTACGATTGAATATTGGGTCGCAAGTATTGAAAGTTTGAGAAGCACTGGTGTAGGGTATCGAAAGAAATTTTTTAAATAAATGATTGACTTGAATTAATATTATTTTGGAGTTACATGGAGATTTTATTGGGGGAGATAATTATAATCCTGAGCTCTGGTGACGATATCCAGATTAATATAGCCCTTAGTATTTCTGTAAATGTTCGCGAGACAACATTTGCTCGAAAACATTTTAGTAAATAAAAAAATAAAATTTTATTTTTTTCCTCGATCTTTTATTAAACATTGTATAGGTTAAATAAATGATGTTTATTATATATTATATATATATATATATATATATATATATATATATATATATATATATATATATATATATATATATATATGTATATATATATATATATATATATATATATATATATATATATATGTATATATATATATATATATATGTATATATATATATGTATATATATATATATATATATATATATATATATATATATATATATATATATATATATAAATGTTTATTATGTTTAATATAAAAAAATGGCATTTTTTTTCAAATATATACATAACTTTTTAGAGAATATAATAATATTTATTATATTTATTCTAATTTTATTTTGATTTCCTAACCCGAAACGGATTTGATACTTATAACGCTATATTTTATATAAATGTTTAAATGAAGGCTTCTAAATTTTTTTTAATGTTCTATCCACAAGCCCAAAATATTTCAGAAAAAGAAGTAAGAATAAATTTTAAAAGTTTCGAGAGTCAAAAGTTTTAAATTCGATTAGATAAAATCACTGTAATAACTGTAATATTATCAAAATCTAAATAAAAATTAACAAATGCTTGTATTTCTATTCTCTTGCTTCTGATTATTTTATGCTGAATACGATAAACAATATATATTTCAGATTTGAATAGAGAGACTGTACATAGTTCCTAAAGTTAGCAATATTTTTGTAAATTAGTAATTTTTCTAAAAAAAATATTAGTTTAAACTTTTGTTTAATCGCCTAAAATTTTAATTATAACTTCGGAAAACCCAATGCTTGCCTATTTTCGTACATTTGGAAATATTTTAAAGCAACATTTCATAAATCTTTAACGCTGTTTAATATGAAAAAAAATGATTCTTAAGCGCTCAACATGTTTTATATTTCATTACAACAGCAAAATACTATATGTTAATATTCATCGATTACAAAAATGCATTATTTTTATTTTTCACAGAATATTTCAAAGAGACTTATTTACTTTAAAATATATGTTTAGCGAAAATATGAGAATTTTTTTTTTTGAAAATTTTTGTATTAGTCTCTAAAAACACATTGGAACTCCAATAGGTATAATTTACTTAGAAATCCAACCATTTTCCATGTCCGCTTTTTTATGATTATATGCAAATAGTTCTATGAAACCTAGGGAATGAAACATTCTCACATTTAGATAAATGTGAAGAAATTTTATTCCTTTTAGAATCAGCAATCGTGCACTTTGATTTGATTCAAAAACTAATATTCTAAATTCGACCAAAAGCAAAAATCGAACAGTATGAAACCGTGCAAGTGACACACTTCCAAGAGTTGAAACCTAAATCGATTTATAAATACGAATTCCCGCCTTTCATTTAATGAATAAAATTCTTGAAAATCCTCTACCTAAATTAAACTTTGCGAAATAGGAATCACTTTAAAGTAACATTGGCAATTCAGAATTCACAAAGCTCCGTAATTCAAGACAGCCTAATTTATACCACTTCGAAGACTCTCTGGCATTGAAAGAGCATTTCACTTCATTTGATTCGAAATCCTCCCGCAGGCGATTTAGCCAAAATTGCCTAAATTAGAGGAAGGCACTTTGCATTCAAGTCTCCCTGCTTTTGTCGTACCCTACGCGCAATCCGCCATATTATAAATTACCATTTTCCTTCCTCTGCCTTCAAATTTATTCCGACGGATTTATCCTAATTACTGGGACATTTATCAGAGTTCACCGAACCTAATCTTTCGGAAAATGTATAAAAATATGTTTTCCATCAACTACGACAACGGTGAATTTTTAATCCGTCTTCTCCTCTTTTCTTGAAGACGAAGAATTCTTCATGTTTCCCATCGCGCGTTTCAAAAAGTTTAACTAAAGATGTTCCACGTTTCGCTTTTGTTCGTTGTCAATTTGCGAAGGACAAAAGCCGACCGTGTTCGCTAATAAATAACAGAGACTGCTGCCTTTTTGGAAAAATTTGCATGGGCTGCTTGCATTTTCGTCCAATTAATCTCGTTTGTTTAGCGACACCAAGTAATGAATATGCAATAAATTTTGCCGCAGCGTCTAGGGTACTAGGGTTCTCCGTGTTTTCCTATTACTTCAGTGTCGCATGTGATGGTATCATAATTTTTCGCTTATTCATTTATTTACACATTCATGTTTGTAAATGTTGCTGTTTTAGTATTGAGGAATGAAGATAGACTATTTTGCAATTAATTTTAATAAGCGGAGCTAATAACGAAAAGGCTTCCAGTAAATATGCTAATATTGTATTCAGAATTAACGGAGAAGTGTCTTTATGAGGTAAAGTTCAGTGATTGTGAGAGCAAGAGAGTGCTATTTGTGTTAGCTATTAGCAGAAAATAAGTTTCCTTCGTGTATTTTGGTGAAATACCATTATTAGTATGTAGAGTTTTATTTTGCATCTAACACAACAAGCAAGGCTTATTACCTTTTAAAAATTTGGGCATTTTAAAAAATGTTCTCATAAAGGATAAATAATTTTAAGAAAACATGTTGACTGTCTTAATTTTAATCAGAAAAGCATGCATAAATTAGTAATGGATTTCAAATTTTTAGCTATTTACGAACATTTCGCTTTTAATCAAGACTAGGAATTAAAGAAATATTGAAAATATAAAAGCTAGCTTCCAGTGAATTAATTGATTTACTTAATTTAATCAAAAATTGTTGATCCTTAATTACACAAAAAAAATTAAATAAATTCCTGCGTATTGTACATGGTTGTTGATAACCATACTTGTTTTTTTTATGGATTTTCAGTTAAATACAATAATAATAATAATAAAGACAATTTCATTTTATTTATTGTTTTCTGTGCATCCCACATACTTTCTTCCATGTACTGTAGTTTTATACTAAACTTAAATTATGAGTTACTTGTACCTATTATCAGACGCATAAAAAATCGCATGATACATTTATCATGTATAGCACAGCAAAATAATAATTTATTTCTTATTTTAAAAAAATAGTTCTATCCAATGGAACATTTTTTAAACACATTTAAATGTTTCTTAAAACATTAGTAGTTGAAAATTACAATACGTTAAAAATTAGTTTAGCTTAAATTAAATAAATGATATTTAAAACAAAGTATTCAGATTTATGTTGGGAGTTTCAGAAAGAATACTCAACATAAATAAGTGGGCAAATTTTAGTTTATTCGCCCATGTAACACTTACAAACCTATAAGAATTGTTTAAATCTGAGTATGAGGATTGTTTTATAATGTTTGAAATTTCAGTTTCAATGCTTAAATGTCCTGTACTTAAGAAGATGAAAAAATCAAGTCATGAAAAATTCTTATAATAATATAGCAGCTTGATATTTTGTTGATTTAACGTTATAAGGAAGAATATCTTTTTTTATTTATAAGTACAAATATGAATTTAACAACTAGCATGAAATGATAAATTGAAGAAAATACAAAAGTTATATTCTGCGTCTCAAGCACTACAACCGGTAACCGGCCAAAGCTGTCTCAGCCAATTTACACCATCTTGATCTATTCAATGCTATATTCTTCCATCGCTTAACTCCCAAGTCATTCAACCAGTTTTCTACTTTATCCATCCACCTTGTTTTCGGTGTTCCTCTTTTCCTTTTCCCTCTGGAATTTGGAAAGTGATTTTCTTAAAAGGATTTTCATCACTGTATGGAAATGCAATTCCCAGCCACCTTATTTGGGAAGCCTTGACCACTTTGACTATGTTGGGTTCTCTGTGTTTCGATTATTCAAGGTTGAGCCTTATTCTCCAAATTCCGTTTTCTCTAAATGCAACAATGATTAATACCTCGAAATTTTTTTATTAATACAGTGAAAAGCATTTAACGCGGAAATGCTTAAGGTATCCCACTACGTTCGAAACAATGATTTTAAAAAAGTACATAAATGGATAATTTTCATGATATTTAGTGTCACATAGATTGGAATATATGCTTAAAATTGTTTTAAGGACATTTTGACAAAAACAATTATTTAAATGCAATATTTTGGCAAAAAATTAACTTAGAATAACATTTTTTCAAAATGTTCTCCTTTTATAAAAAATGTTACTACACTCATATCCATAAATTAAGGATAATGAGGTTCAGGCAATGAAAGAGACAGAAGAAAAACAAATTTGACTTATTTGTAAAGTCTATTTATCAAACAAAAGGTGAAGAGCAAAAAAGATGCTATATGTTTGACATAATTAATAAAAATTGCGATTTTTACTTCCTGGAGCAAATTTCAAAAAAGAACCTATTGACAAAAAAAATTATAACATGGTTAGTATGATGTTATAATACGGAGTATATCTCCAGGACGATGCAATAAAGGATTTACAACGCCTAGGCATGCTGAGTATCAAATTAGCAATCTGCTCTTGGGGAATATTACACCACTCATCAAGCAATGCCCTCCGAAGTTTCGGTAGACAGGTGGGAGGGGCTTGACGGGATGCAATTCGTTGGCCAAGCATATCCAACACATGCTCTATTGGATTCAAGTCCGGTGAGTATGCTGGCCAATCCATACGGATAATATCCTCCGATTGAAGGCATTCATCTAGAATGTTTGCACGGTAAGGATGGGTGTTTTCATCCATAACAGAAATTCAGCACCTATGAGGCCCCGAAGCAAACGTACATGTTGAACTAGAATGACATCCCGATAGATGTAGCCTGTCATCGTTACACTCTGAACATGCAGGTCAGTTCTGGAACTAAGAATAATTCCTCCCCAAACGAGCCATCCTGCACCACCGCAACGTTGTCGTTCTCTTGGTGGTAACGGGTACCTGGCGCTCTACATATTAAAGTCCGGTGAGAAACAGACTGCAAACTAAACCTGGACTCGTCGGAAAACGTTACACAAGACCACTGTTGTTGTTGTGCTCAATGCATGCTCTCTACTCCAGGTTAATCGCAGGTGACAGTGAGCTGCGGTAAGTGAAGCATATCTGACAGGCCTACGAGCATATAAACCAATGTGCCCTAAGCGTCTGTACACGGTCTGCCTTGAAACTGTCGTACCGGTAGCTGAAGAGAGCTGACGGGACAGGTCTGATGCTGTGCTCTGTCTGTTTCTTTTGGCAGTAACTGCCAAATATACCGGTCCCCATTAGGCGTTGTAACTCGGAGGCGACCTGTGCTGTAACATCTACTCACATTACCATCATCTTGGAATCGTTGCCAAAGCCTGGAGATGACACTCTGGGCGATTCCAAGTTCCTCGGATACTTCCAGCTGGGTACGTCCACATTCCAGTCGTCCAATAATTCTGCCACTTAAAAAATCATCCAAATGCTTCCTTTGTGCCATAACTATGCTATTATTGCACTGAAAGGCTTTTAAAGCGCTTGTGAACAATTTTACTTCTTTGCCACCATTACTTATATACCCCTCTCTTACATTCTCGTCATTGTGACGGACTATCCGTGCCATCTAGAGGTTTCCTGTAATTTGCATATTCTTCAAGATGTGTGTGATAATTCTACAGATGAAATTTTTATTTTAGAGTTCAATTTCTGTGTGATTCTGAATTATCCTTAATTTATGGACATGTGTATAAAATAATAAAATTTTGCTTATATAAAGTAAAGACTTCTCTCCAGAGAGTCTGAACCATTCTTTTAAAAAATTCACATTAGTTTCAGAATTACAATAAATTGAAATAAAATTATCGGCGTTTCTTACTTAAAATTTCTCCCCTCTGTTATCGTAAAACATGGAAAAGCCCACTTCTAAGTTAAATATTTCAAAAATTTTAGTTGAGCCACTGTACAGAGGTCTGAGCTATATACAGGCAAAAAATTATTATAATAGTAGAATTTTTCACAAAAGAAGAATATTTTGAAAATGGGTCATTCTATGTTCCTTCTTTGTCAAAATATTGTACTTAAATAATTTTTTATTGTAATACTCTCTATTGTTAAAATAATTTTATATACATTTTCTAATTTTAATGACACTACATGTCATAAATATTATCCATTTATACGCTTTTGCAAAAACACGGTTCGGAACGTAGTCGAATACCTTAAGACGAAATATCGGTTAACACGAAATAATAGAATGGTCCCGAGGAACTACTGTGTATTTACATTTCTCTTCTCTCTTAACACGAAACGAAAATCCCTTAACATGAAAAGATTTTCTTTCTGGGAATGAACAAATTACGAAAAACACCAGCCATTTAATAAAATATTTGAAAGAGTTTCGGTATTATTGGACTTTCCAACAAAAATCATCGGAAGATTTCGTCGCAATATATGATGATTATGTGTGTGCAACCCCAATTATGGAAAATACATTTTGAAGTTAGTTCAAAACTCAAAAAATATCATTGACGTAAATTCCGCCGACGAAATTGTAGAGAGTAACGTGATTCCTGTTTATTCGTCATCTGAAATGAATAACCTCATAAAAAGTATTCATAGTTATTTAGGTGCTCTTTCAAATGGAGAAATAAATAACAAAATAAAAGTATTAAACAATTTGTTGTTAAAAACATAATACAAAGAAAAATATCGGATTATTTACCTAAAACTCAATAAAGAGATTTTTTCAAATTTTTGAAAAATTTGTATTAAATTTCGTTAAATTGTAGTGGATGTTTTTGTTTCAATTGATTTTTATTGAATACATGTAATTTTTTATGTAAGTAAAATGTACACTAATAAACTTAGTTTTGTTAAATGTATGTTTTCCCCTAATATCATTTAACACAAAATTCTCTTAACACGAAAAATATTTCAATCTCCTCAGTTTCGTGTTAAGCGATTTTCACTGTACGGTCGAACCTCTATATTGCGAATTTTTTACACAGCGTACTTTTTCCTGGAACTTTGAACATTTCTCGATTTTCTTCGTAAAATAATCTCTCTGTAGCGAAGTGCATTTTCTATATAACGGAGTTTTCTTTTGTGATTCAATTTTTGTTCTCCCTTTTTTTAAAGTATTTCTGAAGAACAACATTATGAGGACCTGATACATGTCAGCCTTAAAGTCCTTACCTTGGTTTAGTGTGGAAGTTTGAAAATTTGTACGCCAACTCCGGAGTCTTCCTCCTCACTTGACCGTAGCTTTCTTTCAAGATGTCTGTCGCCAAATGCCTTCGAGTGGCTTTAGAGTGTACTGTTTATGTAATCGATCAATCCGTAATTGTGAAAGAAAAAAAATGCTATGCAAAAAGATTAGCTTTAAAATTATTTTAATGTATATTGATAAGTCTTTTGAAGATAAATTTATGCATTCTGCATAAAATTCATTGTACAAACAAAAGTCATGGCCTACAAAAATATGAGCAAAATTAAAATCCTTTCAAAAATTCATTATTAAATTCTTAAGTATTGAGATGAAAAGGAAGCATTTTCGTCAAGTTTCAAGAATTATGCATTTTGTGGATTTAACAAAAATATAAAGAAAGTTTTTTTTAAATTTCTAATGGGATTCCGGATTGGTGTTTTACCATTGCAAACTTAGTACATTCCCCGGTAGCTGATATCATTTTTTAATGCGGCACGATGTAGGCAGAGTGCCAATCACCACAAGTAATTTTTACGTCCTGTATCATCTCCAGAGAGAAGTATCTAAGATCTGCCGATGGGAAATCATCTTAAGAATTTAATTTTGCTGACAGAAACTAAGCCAAACAGACACTCAAGAGATCTTTTACATGCCACATAATCAGAGGACATAGACGCTGTCAATTTTCTGCTTCATGAAAATCGACAGAATTGGGTTGGGGTCAAACTTGCAATCTTAGGCGTAAAAGGCCAGAGACAAACCAACGAAGCCACCCAACAGGCATTTAAATAAATTTCCATTGTTAAAAAAATATGATACAGACTCATTATATCAACATTATTTAGAACAATGGAATAGAAAATACATTTTGAAAACTTAAACTATATTCTATCATAACTGACTAAAGCTAATTATTTAATGAACATATTAATCCTAATGCAGTGATTGCTATTATCAAGTTTGGAGCAATAACGATGGAGAAATACGGTTTACTAATTGTTATTAATGCAAATTCAGGTAAATAGAATAAATACCATGTCAAACATTTCTCGCCTACTTCAGACAGAAATGTGTTTTGAAATACTAATTATCGAAACCTAATGAGAACATTACCACACACAATCACGGTATTCCAAACATTTCAAAATATTTCCTTAACAAACTTAGAACCAGCTGTGTAATAGTAGACTCTTTCGAAAGGGCAGCCACATGTTCTAATAAGTTTTAAGAGGATTTGCGTGTTAATTAGCATGAAATATGAGATTCGTTTTCTGCATGTCCCTTTCGAAATATTTTCCTCGGACAGAAGCAGACGCCTCTGGAAACAGATCGAATTAGTCTTGATTTGCAAACATGGAATGTAAATATCGGATTTAATTGAAGAGATGTGTTATTGGGATGGAATGTTTGTGGTAATGTAATTCCAAACATTTCTAAGAACGCCATATCCTTCTATGAATGAGATGTGACGTCTTTACGTTCTAAATAAATATACTTAGTGCATACGTATTCTTATGAAGATTTATAATTTTATTAGCGTTATATGTATGTGTGAAAAAAATGCGTCTAAGGCTTTTGATGATTACATCATTAATTAATTTCATATTTCTATATTATCAAAACCCATAAAAAATAACTCGTTGCTAGGTATTTTATTTAAGGCTATCTTCGGGTAATGTTAAATAATAGGGGCCGAATTCGGTATATTTTTTTCAGATATTAAAGTACTCAAACACATTAATATTATATTCCGGCTCTCTTATTTTATCATACTACTCACCTTTATCCGAATTGACACATTTTTTCTTTTATAAAATGTGTTTTTCAATTTGTTTCCTATACCGTAATGCTAAATGAGCTACCCCTTCACATATTAAAAGGAAACACTAATTGTTTATGAAATATTTTGAAATTTTAAAAGCACTATAATTATAAACAAATGCATAAGTTACAATGTCACAAATTTTTATAAAAATTGAGGCATTTTTTTCTGTCAGAAAATGGGCTCCACGTCAAGTTCACGCTCTTGTACATATGGCGAAAACAGCCTTAAAACGTTTAAGGCAGCATTTCTCAAACTTTTAGTATTTGCAACCCAATATTCAATCAGAATTTTCCTCGTGATCCTCTTCATACAATAAGAATGTATTAAATTCAATAACACGACTTTGACGCTAAAGCTACAGTACCTTTAATCTCTTAAATGTCACAAGCGTTTATAAACATCTCGCTCAGCCAAAGTTTTAATCGCCCCGGGCGTATATATGCGTCTTTCCGAAGTACAATATTTTCTGTGCAGTGATATCCATTAAATTATTCCGAAGGCTTTGGAATGCAGTAAGGGAACCTTGACAAAGAGGATTTTTGTTATTTCAGAGAACTTGCTGATTTATTCCTTTTCTCGCCCCCCCCTAATACAGTACATACGCTCCCCTACATAGAAAACGAAGACTTTGGGGAGAGAGTCGTTGCTTTTGATTGGTTGTAAAGGGATTAATTATCAGGATAAGAGTTATTTTTAGTAAATAATTTTATTTATGTCAAGCCCATGGGGTCACTGGTAATTATTAATTTTCTCCTTAACTTTGTATTGTTAAATTAATTATAAAATACATTGTGCAGAACTGATACATTTATAAATGTTTTTATGTAAGTGTAAATGTGTATTTTATTTTTAATTATGTCAGAATGTACTTTTTTTGCATGTCAACTTTCAATAAATTAATAATTTTCTTATATAATCTTTAGTTTCCGACTTTTCAATATGTTTGAGCTCCCTCGTAGAGTAATCCCTAACCCCTAAGGGGACACACCCCATAGTTTGAGAAACGCTAGTGTAAGGTGATATTGACGAAGAGAGGAATTGGTTAAAAATTCCAAGCATTTTCATAAAAAATTTCAATTTCAGAAATTCCTTGAGGAATTCCTTGAGGGAATTGAAATTAATTCACACTAACTAAATTTTTTAATAATATGTTAATCTCTCTTATTTACTGGAGTATTGCACTTGTTCGGTGTTACCTTAAATTTATATCAAACATGCTTAAAGCAAGTACTGTATGGTATTTACGTATTATAACGTCATCCAATTTCGTCAAATCAGAAAACACCGCCAACTACTGCCGAACAAAATTATTGAGTTTTTACATACATGGAAAGAGTTTTTCAACACTCACTGCATATCGCAGCTCTTGACGATGTCTTTTCATTTGAAGAATTGGAGTCGCTTGTCAAAAAAAATATGGCAGGGTTTCTTTAAAAATCTTTTACGTTATTTGAATTTATTAGTAATTTTTTTTCCAGAAATTGAATGAAATATATAATTAATTTTATGGCGCATTCTAAAAACTGAGCGAAAATTGGTTAAGAATTATTCAAAAATTTAGTACCTACATGTATATTATACCGTCGATCAATTTCGTCTAATCAAAAAACGTCGCCAAAGGCTGTTAACGTTTTCCCTTAAGTGCGAAACAAATCCCAGGGTTTACTTTTTCTGTATAGCACGTAGATAAAAAAAGACTTGGTGAACTTATTTTAAAAACACACACACATACCATTAAAATAAGCAAAAATATAATAATAATCACTTTAGTCAAGCGGCAAAGTACCATAATTGCACTCAAAATTGCGAAAGGTGTATTTTCTTCACATAAAATAGACTACACCTTATAAATTCACATAAGTACGCATCAAGTGCTTTAAAACAGATCCGCTGTGTTTGTTATTTTTTCCTTTTACTAAAATAACTAGTCTTTCGGGTACTTACGTATTAGACTAAAATATTTCACTGCGATCTTTTCTGTAGAACATACAGAAGAAGGATATATTAGAAAAAATGTTATTATTTTTTCGAACATACGCAATCAAGAACATGGCGTTTGACTGTATGCGGGAACCGTACAGCATATAAAGAAAGAATATTTTTGAGTGCATGTGAACAAGAGTGTTGTATTTTAACATGTATGGCAGCGTTTCTCAAACTGTAGGGTGCGCTAACATATTGAAATATCAACAAGTAATATATAAAAAAAAATTAAGCCAATTCCTTCTTTTGAATGGATGAATAGAAAGTATTTTATTAACGATTAAAAATTTGAATAAGAAATATATATATAAATAAATAAATATATATAGAGAGAAAGAGTTAACTTGTAGTAGGAATTGAAAAAATGAGCACGATTTGTCTGCCCTGTTGTAACAATGCACCCCGATTTGGCTAGTTAGGCTGAAAAGTCGGTTTTCGACGTCAATTTTTGCATTTGTTTTAACAGTTGCATAGTTGCAACAATGGAGACGAATCTAAGGTGGCATAGAAAACCGGTAATTTAGTTTAGTTTAATTTAATTAATGAATTAATATTTGAAAAAAACTGTATTAACATTAAGTGTCATTCACTACAAGTTTAAAAAAATTAATTTAAACTTGATTGTATGAATAAAAATTATTTTATTAACGATAGAAAATTTGAACAAGTTATATATATATATATATATATATGGGGAGAGAGTGAGAGAGAATTGAAAAATAAAAATATTATTGATTTACTGAAAGGAAGCAAAACAAAATACTTTCTGTTTTAATAAAAATAAAATACACATTTATACTTATATAATTACAAATATAAATATATATCTACTGCATGATGTATTTGATAGCTAATTTTAACAATACTTCAAGAAAATTTTAATATTTACCATGGGCAGGTTATATATAAATTGATATACAAAATATACTTATCTTGATAATTCGTACGTTTTACAATTAAAGTCGTATTGTAGCTTTAAGACAAACTACATTATTATTGAATTCAATACATTGTGTGTGTTACTTTATGGAGGGGGGGCGATGAAAACTATGATTAAATATTGGGTCGCAAGTATTGAAAGTTTGAGAAACACTGATGTAAGGGAATGTATTTTCATTACTGGCTGCATATTGTGGCGTTCGGCGTCGATTGAAAATCGTCGATGATGTAACATGAAATACCGAAAACGTCTAAAATAAGATTATTTAAAATATTTCCACACAATGTTGTTATATTAGAATATATATTCTTCAAATGAAATCAGACAAAATTTCTGATTAAAAATATATGAATTGTTATATTTGTATAGCTTTATTTTTAGATATTTCATCGTACCTAACAAAAGACCTACTGCAATAGCTTTGTACAGAATTCCTAATCTACGCAAGAAATAAAAGTTTGATATATTTGAAATTGTGTAATTTATTGAACTTATGATTATTATATTTTAGTTTTAAATAAGCCTGCGTTGTTCTGTTACATATATTTTTTGATACTTCTTTTCTTTCTCTTAATAATTTTTAATTATTCAAAATTTCTAGTAAAGTCTTATGCTATCATTATGTTAATGAATATGCAGTTTCTAAATAATATTTTTGTTTCAATATAAAGGAAATTTTTCTTGTTCTAAAGTAACGAAAATAGGAGGGCAAGTGTACTTTTTATGAAAAAGGGTGCATGTAATGAGGAAGAGCTACTGTCTAATTAGCAACTTCTCTAAAAATTTACATTGCTGATAGAAATTGAATTTTTTTCCCATTTTTATTGACTATGGAAAAGGTTTAGTGGCTGTGAAAATGAACTTCAGCATCTAAAAAAATATTTTCTCTCATTTCCAGGTAATTGCATATACTTCCAACGTATCGGGAAGTTAATTCCGAAATTAAACGCAATGTCAAACTGTCAAAAGTTTGGTCAAAACTAAAAGATTGACGAAGTTTTGTTCAAGAGTCAAAGCAATTTGCACAACTTAGAACTTTTAAAGTGACGTTTTGACAGGATACTTAGGCATGTGTTCTGTATATTTAATGAAAGAATTACTAATTATATATAAATTTCATTATTTGCAACACTATTATTTTTAAATATCTTTTTTTAGGGGGAGAGGGAAGATTAAAATTTTTACTTGAATCTGAAAATACATTTTTATGCATAGGATAAAGGCAGTCTATCTAATGTCAAAAAGCCTACTTCCAACTTGGAAACATTTTTAGGAAGAAATCTGTAAAAATTTTTCATATAAATTGGTGGTGGTTTAACTTAAAAACATATTTGTAATGCTGTCAATAGTGTAATGGCATATTGAACTGAATACACAATGCAAATTGAATTACTGTAATTTATCATCAAACTATTACCTTCGATTGCTGGGTGACATTTCTTGTACGAATCAATCATTTATGTTATAAAGTGGGTTATTAATATATTTTTGAATAACCTGAAAGTGTTTGAAGGAATTATATATCTATTTATAAAAATAGAATGTACTAAATGTTCGTAAAATTATCAGTTAAAAGATCAGGTATTGTGACATTTTGAATCCTGAATTTTGCTTCTAAAATATATTCCAAATCCCTTTATGCTATTCATATCCTACGGCTGAAATGCTGTTACTTTTCCGTTCAATTGATAATCTTTTCTATGACAAACCGTTTCCCCCAACGTATGCATTTTTTAAAAAAAATAATTGGAATCGAAAATGAATAGTCAATTTTGAGAGCTTAGGAAAATAATAACAAAATAAGTTTTAGAACGATATTTTACACTAAAACGTTTTTTTGGTAGATCATTTTTTTATCAATCGTTTGGTAATTGAAATTACTTAATTATAAAATCAGAGATTGAGGTAGAGAGTATATACAGTGGCCAACAAAAGTGTTCGTACACTTGCAAATTTCTATGAAATTTAATGTTTTTGACAAATAAAAAATGAATATATCGGAATTTTAGTTTTCTTATACCTGCAATTTATTCTTATTGGAATAACATAATCAATTTTTAAAGCGTAGTATATTTATTATTTTAAAAAATTAATATTCACGAAACTAGAAAAAAATCACGCGATAAAAGTCTTCATAGACTTAAAAAATCTCAACAAAGCTTGAAATATATTTGTTTTTTAATTTGTTGCTAGTAAGATATCTTTTAGCGTCTTCAATTTTAAAACGTCTTTATATATTTCATCACCTTTTTTAATTTCTGCATCAACGTTCCTCTAGTCTTTTTGATTATTGTTTTTACGTCGCATTTTGTTTTTATGTTATGTTTCCCTTTTCCAAAATCAAGTTATCACCAAATATTATACGTTCTACCAGGCTTAAATCAGAAGGTATAACAGGGATTTTTTTTCAGAATTTGGTGGCAGTTATAGAGACAAGAGCGACGTAAGTTGAGAGCAGTACGCTTGGCGTCATTATCTTGTAAAAAAGGAAGTGTACAAACGCACTTTTGAGAGCCACTGAAAATTGTTTGGTACGATTTTTAATTGATAATTGCTTTCTGTAGCTGATTCAAAATAGAACTTACGTCACCTGCATCCAATGGCACAATGAAGAATTTTTCAAACGGGGTCTCGTGTTGGAAGTCCACTATTCTTGTATAATGTTCCACTAAGCCGTCCCAAATGTTCTTTTGATTTTGTCGATTTTCGGTAACAGAAAACAGTAAGAAATTAATTATTAAATAAATAATTAGTATTAATTAATAAAATTAATTACTAATAACAAATACTTAATAACATTTTACGAACTATATATACAAGATTTTAATCAATCGAAAAAAAATGAAATTTTTTTTAGGGGGGGGAGGAGAGGTCTGGCTTCGAGGCCCCTCTACTTGTGTGTTCCACTGTCTGTATCTTATTGCAGGGTTTTTATGGAGAATAAATGAAACATGTTTTTTTTTTGAAAAGCAAGTAATATAAATTTTTTTTTTATAATCAATTCCTTCTTAGATCAACAAAGAAAATTTTTATTTCAGCTACTTTTTATTAAATAGTTGCAATTAATATAAATATGTATATACGTATGACAGAATTTCAACATTAAGTGGTAATTAATTTTTATTAATTATTATTAAAGTATCGTATTGTCATCCGAAACAATCGTGTATATAAAATTTCAGTTCAGCTGAATGCTTTAAAATGTGAGAAAAATACCTTTTCAAGTGTTGACACAAATCGCCAAAAAGGTCTCTAAGTCGGCAAAAACGATGCCAACGGGGCTATATTTGTAATTCTTTAAATAATTAGCTTTAATCCATTAATTTTTATTAATTATAATTAAATTATTGTATTGTCATCCAAAACAATCATGTATATGAAATTTCGGCTCAATTGAGCGCTTTAAAATGCATTTTTTAACGATTGAAAATTCCCCCAAGATAAAGAAATGAATAAATAAATATAATATGTAGAGAGGGAGAGCTAGTGGTAGGAATTGAAAAATCAATTTTTTTATCAGCATTTCAAGTTACTTATTTGCAAAAAATATGCTCCTGACTTTCAACCTATTCTCTTTTAAACTACTTCATTCAACCTATTCTCTTTTAAACTACTTCATTATTTTCTCTTATAAAGCCGTCATTTAATGATGCATCGAGAATACCTTTGTCATTCATACGTAGTAGACATGCATGTCATGAAGGACGATATCCCAGTCATCTTTCTAACAATGACCATCGAGTGTAATAATTGGGGTCGCTGCACATTAAATCAAATTGAGTTTCCAAGGCTTCACTTCACATAATACAGAAACAGGGGAAATATTAGCTCAGACACAGATCTCGTATCATTTATTTGCGGTTCATTAGCCGATCAAAATCTTCGTGTAATTCTAGTTAAACGTTAATTCAAATCAATAATCTAGTTTAGTTTTTTACGTGTGTAAGAAAATAGAAGAAATTTGGGGGGAGGGAGGGAGGGGAGAGATTATTACAATCCAACCCTACGTGCTATAAATAATTTAGTTACTTTCCTTCGTAGATTTTTGATATACAATGAAAATATTCCATCATGAAATTGAGTGAGACTAAAGTATTTGTTCGTATTAAAAGAATTCCGTGTTGAAGGATATTGCAAAAAAAAATATGTATTCAACACAATTTTTATCAAGAGTACATTTTATATACATAGATATGTTTATGGGGATGAAATTTAATACAAATTAATGAAACAAAAACATTCACAAGAACTTAATGAAATTTAATACAAAATTTTCAAGTTTTTTCAAAAACAGTATATTTATTGAGTTTTTGGAAAATAATGTGATGTTTTCCTCTTTGCAGTCTTTTTTTAGAATCAAATTGTTAACAAATTGTTCATTGTCGTCCACTTTGTTTGTCGTTACGCTTTGCTTGTACTCCTTGCCGAATTCCAAAACAAACTGATGAGAGATTAAATGTTTTTGTGTGGAATTTGTAGAGGTGGAGGGTGAAACTAGCTTAGATGAACCAAATTAGAACGTCACATGCTATTCCGACGGTATTTCAAAGTCAAGTTAGCCTCCTTTCCACGAAACATGTGAAACCAACTCCTTCGTTTCACAAACTTCTTAAATATCACCTGCGCGTCTGGTGTTTTCCGTATTTTGTTCTTTTTCAGAAAAAAAATTTTTTCGTGTTAATCAATTTTCATTTCGTGTTAAGAAAAAAATGTATGAAAACCTTTAGTAGTTCGTCGGAGCCGTTGCATTATTGCGCGTTAATCGATATTTCATTTTAAGTATTTTTGCGTGAAACGTATATCTCTGTAATATATCCAATGCAGTAAAACACATTGTTGCAAATTCGCCTATAGGATAAGCAGCCGATGACACCAATCATTTGAATAACAACTTATTTATTAATGGACAAGAACAAACAGGTGATGTAAACTTGTGACGGGGCCTTACGTGACTTTCAACAGCTCATCCTCTTGGGGAATCTTTGGGCTAGCACTCACGTTTATTTCACAACCATCCCTCTCAAGAAGAAACCATGAGATGAAAATTAGTTAGTGTATATTAAGTAAGAGTTTAATAATCGTGGGTTAGAAGGAGCGGAACAGCTGAACATAGTGTTACTATGGTAAGAATTACAATTACACATCATGACTAAAGGACGGATTTTAGCTACTAAATTAGTGAATCTAGAATTAATAGGATAGGATTGATTAAGTTAATCAATTCAGATTTGATGCGCTTATTCGCGAATAGTCGTTGCTTTCTTTATATCACTTCAAGGTTTTCCTTTTATAGATTACTTGTTCTGGAATAATATCTTTGATAATAATAAATTAGATTTATCATGAATAGTCTTGGTCATTCATCATTACCTCCCACAACTTTTTGTAGACAAGATGATGAGGAAGCGACCCCAGGGGTAAGATCATTACAAACTCCCGAAGAATTATTATTATCATTATTATTAGATAGAACATTTTATTATAATTGTGCAAATCGTATAAGTTATAAACAGCTTTACAACGCTCCAGAAACTACTCTCTAAACATCACCACTAGTAGGAAACTTTGACAGAGAAACTCTCTCTCTTATCTCAGGTAACGTACATGACATAACTATTTTCTGAATTAGCTCGATATTAGTTTTGAAGGTCATTTTTATTGCCTGATGGTAATTTCTAGGAGGACAGATCCTAGAACCTTATCAAGATAATTCCTTGGTGATATCATATTTTTAGTCAAATTCGTCACTAACCTAGTAACCTTGGTCACATCTAGGATTGCCATAATCTTATTGTTCAAGTTCAAGCTGGAAAAAAAACTTTGCCTATAAAACTCGATTTTCCCATATGGGGAGAGTTGCTGCGAGCAAAACAATTTATGTGGCATATCTTAAGCGTTTTCGCGTTAAAAGTATTTCACTGTGTGGCGGGGCTTAATCGTGCCTTCAAACTAATCCTATTGGGGAATCTTTGGGGCCAGAATGGCATTTCAATCCAACCTTCTCAAGAAGAAAATGCAATATGCAGATTAGGGAATAGATATATAAGGGAGCTTTAGCATTCGCGAGAGAGTCATATAGGAGATATATAGGAGTCATATAGGAGATATATAGGAGTCATATAAGAGATATATAGGAGTCATATAGAAGCCGGAAAGTTGAATAGAAGCTGGTTCAAGTCGGATAATAATATATCTAGATTAATATTAAAAGAATAGAATACAAAGGAAGATATAAAGCTTGGTTGCTGATCGCAGTATGATATCGGTAAGAAATTGATTAATAAAGTTTAATTGTAGAACGGAATCTAGCTTGTTAAGGAATCTACTCTAGATAAAGATTCGTAGGCTAATTTATCATAAAGATAGTGAGTATTGATAATTACGTCATTCCATTCCTGATCTGATTTTTCTAATAAGACTTGTGTTGCATTGATTAATATATATTGAGACGATAATAAATTAGATTTATTACGGAGAGTTCGAGTGGTCAATCATTCATTCCTACAAATCAAGGTTGCGTGGATGAAGAGATGATAGATACCCCAGGGCAGGGGGTTTATCACAACTGTACTTAGACATTCAAGACTTTCTATAAAATATAGCAAGACAACTGTTCTCCAGAAGTACCCTTGTTTGCCTGGTGGGGAAATTTAGAGAGGAAAGTATCAACTCAAGTGTTGTCCTTTTCACATGACCATGGTTCACATTTACGAGGTCCGTAGTTAGTAGCCCTTATATTGTTTTACAGCACACTGTTAGTACTTTAAGTGCACCGTTACTTTCTTCATTTATTACTTAATATTTCTAAGAAATTTAAAATACATTCTTCTCCAAAGACTATCACCTCTTGAAAATAAAACATTTGATTTCTTAACTCTTTTAGGAAATTCGAGCACAGAAGTGTTAATTTAATGATTTAAAACTTCTCCCAATGATTTATTTATTAATTAATGTTTTGTAATAGAATGTAATGATACATATAATATAAAACTCCTTAAGAACCAATTATTTATCTAAAAACTGAGTAAATTCAGAGTGCACTCAATGTACTATTTCATTTATTTTAGTTACTAATTTTGCCATTTCTTTTGAGAAATACCTACTTTTATAGCTTTTAGATGAAATGTAGGTAAAGCGCATGCTATTAACATATTTTCTCTCATTTGAAACTTCTCTTTTGTGCTTTTTTTTGTAGCTGTTGCATTCAATAACGACGCATATACTCTAAACCAGCGTTTCTCAAACTGTGGGGCACGCTCTCCTAGAGGGCGTAATAACTCTAAGAGGGGGGCACAAACAAATTGAAGTCAAAAACAAAAGATTATTTAAGAAAATTATTAATTTTTATGGAACTTAAGCAAACAAACAAAATACATTCTAACTTATTAAAAAATAAAGTGCATATTTACACTCAGATAATACACTTATAAATGTATCAGTATTGCACAATGTATTTTATAATTAATAGGACAATACAAAGTTAAGAAAAAGTATAACAATAACCAGTAAGCAAAAGAGCTTGTCACATAAAAATATATATCAAAAAATTAATATTTATCTTGATAATTTGTATGGTTTATAATTAATCCCCAAAAAATGCCGATTAAAAGTTACTCAATTATCTCCCCAATGTCAACGTTTTCCACGTAAGCGCGCGTATGTCATGCATTGGGGAGGGAGAGAAATGGAATAAAAATAAGTAAATTCTTCTAAAATAGCTAAATCCTGTTATAGCATTCCAAAGCCTTCGGAATCATTTTAAAGAAAGCAGTGCACAAAAAAGATCGTACTTCGGAAAGACGCATGTATACGCCCCAGGCGATTAAAGCTTTGGGTGAGTGAGACGTTTATATACACTGGTGGCACTTAAGAGGTAAAAGTCGTATTGTAGCTAGTTTTGTACATTATAATTCAACTCAATACATTGTTATACTAAAGAAGAGGTGCGCAAAGATAATTATGATTGAATATTGGGTCACAAATATTGAAATTTTAAGAAGCACTGGTTTTAATGTGTTTAAGCTTCTATACGGCAGATATTCTGTACAACAGCATGCACAATGTTAGCAAGAAAAAAACTGATAGCTTTGCCCACGAAAATATAGTGCCTTACGTTTTGTTAAAATTTAAAATTTGTGGTTGCTTTTTAAAATTTTATGGTACAGATTTGTTTTTTTCAAAAAGTCTTACTAATACATAAATAAATATTTTAATAACTCTCTCTGTTTCCATAACCATATGTATAAAATATATAGTGTAAGTTTATAATTTGACAGTTTGTGAATTCTGTCATTGTAATTTGCCGTTTCCCCCCCTTTGGTTTTGGAGTAACTGTTCATTATTATTTTCGATACACATTTTGATGTAACATAAATAAATTAATTAAAAAAAGTGTATGTGCTTATGATCACACGATATAAGGGATAACTTCAAATTCTGTAATGTTATTTCCGGATAAAAACGTATATATATGTTCAGAGCAATTATCACCTTGGTTGAGTAAGACGTTTATATACGTCGGTGGCAGGTTAAAGCCGTGTTGTAGCTTGAGTGGCATTGTATTATTGTATTCAATACATTATTATTGTATGGAGGGGGAGGCGATGAAAATTATGATTGAATATTGGGTCGTAAATAGTGAAAGTTTGGAAGCACTGCTCTGAACTTCCTGCGAAATTATTATTCATCCAAACATCTAAGTAAATTTAGAGCGGACCCATCGACGATCCGAAACGACTCAAGCAAAACTTCTTCCCTCTCGATCTCTGCCTTAAAAGTCGTTGCTAATCTTCGACAAATGCGGATCTCAGCAAAATGCTTCTTCTCCCTTCCTCGGTAAAAACTTTTCGCTAACTTTGCAAAATTTTCCCTTTTCGGACCTACTGCACTTTTAACTCCCGAGATGAGAGAGAGAGAGAGTGCGAAAGAGGATTTTCAAAAATCTCTGGCCCGGAGAAAATTCTTATCTGGGTTCCTCCTTCTCCTAACGAGACCCTCGTGTTTTCTGGAGAAAATATCTTTCCGGAAACTTTTGCCGGTTAAATGTCACTCCCTCTCTCTCATTAAAGGGATTTTTACCAATCTCGCAATGCTGAAGAAAATAGTAGTTTTATCTTTTCCAACTAAGAGCGCTGAGCTGCAGTTGAAGTTCGGAATGGATTACAGGGGAGAAGAGATATGTACGATTAGAAGGGAGGTAATTAGATTTTTTTTAAAGAATTATTCTTCTAAGAAAAAGTGGATTCTATATATATTTTCTAAGAATAAAGAATAATTGGTCTGGGTGTATTGTGCGAAGATTCAGCACATTTCACTAAATAAAATAATAGTGTATTCGAATATACTCCTACAAGTTTTTCTTTTGAGCTTCTTTTTGTAAGAGTTATTCATGCAGCATATAAAAGTTTATCAAATGCCTATTATGAATAAAAATGGCAAAATTGTTTTAGGTATTTTGCCATTTACTTATAATGAATACCAATTCTGAAAGGATTTTGAAATTCCAGAGAGAGATTTGAGTTTGTACGTCTGGTTATCGCAATACCTACAAATGACTATCCAATTAGTCTGTAAACTTGTGGGTTCTTTTCGGATCCGGTCGTGTTCGAATTGTGAAAAAAATAACTGCCGCCAGTATTTTGTCCCTCTGTTTTATTGCACTCCTTCTATGGGACACCTCATAAAAAAAGAAAATATTAAGATGATACAAGATTAAGATCGTCCAGCCGTCTTTCTTCCTCCGACCACGTTTTTCTCGCCTCCGGTTTTCTCGCTAACGCTCTTTTTTCCCCTGGTTCAGTCTCGTCTGGTCTGGTCTCCCCTCTCGTTGCCAGGTTTTCCTCTTTTTATAGCGAGCCCGCTGCCAGATCTCGTGTGTATGGTTCGACCTGTTGCCAGGTGCAGACAGTAGAACCTTACAAAGTCATCGTTTCAAAAATTGGTCACGATTACATTGTGATTGTGTATTTCCGAGGTACAGAACCCTGGACCTATAGATGCGAAGCCGCGTAATATGTGCACTAGTCGAAAGTGATAACCACTGTCCGGAGGCTGTTACTGTGGTTTAAATAGATACCACCACTACAACATTGTGCGCAGTAGCCTTTTCAAATGAAGAAATGTTTTTGTGCACCTGTTTTCTACAAGGAAACCCATGTTCTTGACAACGAAGAATAAATTTACGTGCATATTTTGGAATTTTCACATACCTAATATTTCATATAAGCCATGAAAACATTAAGAATTTTTTTCTGCGTATAAATTATAGGTTTCCCTGTTTGGAAAATCAATTTCTAACTGTATCGTGAAATTTAGCCTTACATATTTTGTATGCGACGCTTTTTTATGGGGTCCCTATTTACCGCATAATTTTTTTAAGAGTATTGCAAACATTTTATTTTGTAGCTGTATATGAAATTTCAGGATATTTTTAATGCTGCATATCTACCACACAAAAACATATTTGAGTGTATGTGTTTTAAAAATAAATGTTACGATATTTTGCAAACAAATAACAAAAAAACTATGGACTAACAAACATAATGATTAATTGTAGTGTAAGACAGACTATACATTAATAAATTTTTAATTGGGGTTAATAGAAATATTTTAAAAACACTCAATTTTTTAATTAATATATTTAAAAATGTTTTTTTTTCTTTTTGTACTTGAAGATTTACTTTTAATTATTGGTCTTAAATTTGAGAACTTGTCCTATATTTATATTATAAATAAGGATTTATAATACTAATTCAAAGTCTTACCAAGATGTAATGTTTTAAAGATATAATTAAGCGTTAAGGTATAATTTAAGAAGAAAAATTTCATGTTTATACAGAGTAAATATTCATAAAATATTAATAATTTGAATTATATATTTTCTTCAGATAGTGTAACAATGCCAAAAGTTTATAAATTCAGAGTAGAAAACTCTCCACTCTATCTATGATTTTGTTTCTTTTTCTTAGATTCATGCATTTGAATCTAGTATCAAGCGTATTTTAAAAACGTGAACGATAACCAAAGAATTATTTCGAAGCATTTACATTCATAGAATAGTACAGTACTTCTTAAACTTTCAATATTTGTGACCCAATTTTCAATCATAATAATAATTAACTTAATTTTCAATCATAACAATTTTCAATCATTTCAATCATTGCCCCCTCCATACAACAGCAATTCATTCAATGCAATAATAATGTACTTTGAAGCGAAAGCTACAATACAAATCGAACAAATTATCAGGATAAGTATTAAGTTTTGTATACGTTACTTTTAAGTAAGAGAGAGAGAGAGATATGCATATGCTCAAGCTCCTTCCCCCATAGGTTTATCACGCTCCTCTAGTGTGAGCGTGCCCCACAGTTTGATAGTCGCTGTGCTGAGGTATTAATAGTTTAATGTACGTTGTTTTAGGGTAACTTTCCTACCGTAAAAAGGAAAAAAAACAAAGTAAATTAGAAAGCTTGATTTGTTTGAAATAAAGCTTTTTCTCAATTTCTGAAATTCTTTTAAATATTTTAAATCTAATTTATCTTCTTCAATAAAAGTTCGCACAATTTAAAATCATTTTTTTTCAAAAAATATTTGATCAAAAATTATTTTTTTTAATAATAATTATTTATTATAAATGAAAATGTACTAATACTTGACATTTTTCTTACGACGAAAAATAAATTTAAAAAATAATTTCAATAATGTAATTTTGAATTATTAGCTGTCCCTGTAAATTCTTTAGAGTTTTATTATACATAAAAAGTATGAATATTAATTATTTACCAGCATTATTATTATGTATTAGTTGTTAATTCCTTTCTACTCAAATATAATAAAGTATATAAACTATCAATCCATATAATATTATTGTGTGGTATTTGCCTATAACCGATTTTTAAATTATTAATGAAGTTTTTTTAAAAAAGCGTTGATTATAAACAATAACGATATTTACATACATTTCAATTAAATTTAAACGTGAAACCAGGGAATCAAACAAACAAAATAATTCGAGAATCACCAAAACTATGTAAATATAATTTAATTTCAATAATAAACAATTTTAATTCAAAATCTTTTTCTTTATATTTATTAATTCCTTCATTAAAACTAAAAGATGTTTTGTTCATAAAAGTGTAATTATTACTACAAAATACTAAGCTTACTTTTTCCGAGAGCTATCTTTAATTTTGAAAGTGTAATTAATAGATAATAAATCAGCTTTTGCGATGAAAAAGTTAAAACAGAAAATATTTTTTCTTCACCTCTTTCATTTTGTTGCATTCCTAAAATTCTTTCATTAAGTACTCACATTCCATTTAATTACTCTCGAATTATTAAAATGAAATAAACATTTCCCCCCTTTTTGCTGAAACGTCTGCAATTAATTTATATTCTCACAATGAGCTACTAGCGCAGCGCGATGCTTCTATCGGAATTAAATATAGAAAGAGAATTCAACACAACTATTCTCTTTCTCGTAATATTTAGTGTTTGAGAAATCTATTTTCATCTTATTTTTTTTAAAAACAGAGAAAAATGATAATCGGCAATGATAAGTGATCAAATTTTAGAAATTCGTATTTATGTGTTTTTTAAATCCGTATATGCTTAATTTAAAAATATAATATTTTTCCCAAAATGAATCATTTTTTTTATCTGATAACTTCTTTATGAACGTTTTGCTGAAAACTGAATCTAAATTAAGCGTCGGGTTTGGGTGTGTAACAGTCAATCGGAAATCATGCTCGGGTTGGTGACGCGAGCTTAGTTTTGAACTGAAAACATTTTAGGCGCATGTTTTTTTTTAAGTAAAAATTTCATGACGACTTTTTTTCACGAAGTTTTATTTCCTTTATCTAAATATTACTGTCATGCAGCACACTTCCATTCAACTCCAGCGAGTGAACGAGTGAAGAAGGGTGCACGCGATAAAAAGTTTTTGATTTCGTGGAGCACAAAAACTATTGTGTGGTCATAAAAACACATACAATTTTTTTCAGTCCTCTAATTTGAATTAATAAGTTGATTAACTTAATTTAAGTTGATCCGCTTTTTTAAAATTTTTTAATAATAATCTTTTTCACATAGTTCGATATAATATTGCAATCGTCAGATATGAATGTCACATAAAAAAATTCGTAAGTACAAATATATATATATATATATATATATATATATATATATATATATATATATATATATATATATATATATATCAGCTCAAAAGATGTGGTTATGTATTTTCGAATTTTTAACTTAGTGAATAAGTGACTTTCATTAATGGCAAGATGCTTGTTTCTCTTCGTAAAAGTTTTGTGAGTAAAGAAATTTTGTTAAATTAATTTTTGAATGATACTTTTCTTATATAATTGTTTTGGCATTTTTCTACTTTTCTTACATAATTATTTTGTGATTTTGTGATTTTTCTGCATTAAGAGTTTTGGGAGATTTTGTTACATAATAGTAGTGATTGGTTTTATCATGCTCTCTGAGTTATCCATACTCTGAAGTTTTGTTTATTTTATTTTATTTGGTTTTCCTACCGAGTTGCAAAGGGGGAAGGTTGGCGCCTTTAAACTAGTTTAACCCCACTTATTCGGTCCTAAGTCCGAAATTGCTTTCTGACTCGCTAGGTTCTGCTTTTTTGTAGTTCTTTTATTTCTCTATAATTTTGTTCTTCATGTTCTGCTTTTATATTTTTATTATGCTATTTCTTGTTATGTTCTTTATCTATTATTTCTTGTTTTTGATAAATAATACATATTTCTTTTATATATATATATATATATATATATATATATATATATATATATATATATATATATATATATATATATACAACATAATAAACAATTTCATACCTGAGTTAGAAATCTCTTAGTTTACAGAATCGTTTTTTTTTCTTGAAAAATAAGAAAAAAAAATCAAGAATAAGTTTAAGTTATGGAAAAGGCACATAAAAGCAAAAAGGCACATGAAAGCAAAAAAAGCACATAAAAGCAAAAAGGCACATAAAAGCAAAACGACACAGAAATAAAAATTATTTACACAGTTTTTTGAATAAATATATTCACTGTTTTAAAATAGTTAAAAGCCTTCGCAAGCTTCGAGTTCTTTATAACATTCATATGTTTTATTGAAAATATCTCTATTTTACACAATTATATTGTACACTATCATACACATTTATATTGATTTAATACAATTCTGGTATTTTTTTTCATGTAAATAAACGAGTTTTATGGAAAACATCTGAAAACCATGATTTCAGATCCTGGTTTCATAACGATAAATTGCATATGTCTAGATCCTGTCAAATATCTCAGAGTATAGAACGCAATATCTAAAATAAGTAGAAGTACAAGGAATCAAAATAATAACGTGACGGTGTGAGGTAACGTAAATAAAAACTTTTACTATTTTTTTAATTTAACTAAAAATTACTCTACTATTATGTTGGTAGTCTTAGAAATAAGAATTAAAAGTAATTTAAAGTTCCCCTGTTCTACGGGACGTTACGACTTCTTGAAGTTTTTTATTGTTATTCCCATATAATTTTTTTTCTTCTTCACATCTTGAATACACTTTAATTTAAACACAAAAAATACATCCTGAAGATTTGAAGAAAATAATAATTATTTTTATAGAATTTCATTTGCCCAAATGATTTCTTATACTACTTTTCAATTCCTACTATTAGCTCACACTCTCTATATATTTATGTATTTATTTATTTACCTTGGGGAATTTACAATCGTTAATAAAATACACTTTTAAGCGCTCAACTGAGCTGAAATTTTATATCCATCATTTTTTTACGATGACAATACAATAATTTTTTTAATTATAATTAATAAAAATTAATTGATTAAAACTAATTATTTAAAGAGTTACAAATACAGCCACATTAGCGACTTAGCGACCATTTTGGCGACTTGTATCAAAACTTGAAAAGGTTTTTTCTCACGTTTTAAGGCAATCTGTTGAACTAAAATTTTATATACACGATTGTTTTGGATGGCAATACGATATTTTAATGATAATTAATAAAAATTAATTACCACTTAATGTTGTGATTCTGTCCTATGTATACACATATTTATATTAATTGTAACTATTTAATAAAAAGTAGCTAAAATAAAATTTTCTTTGTTGATCTAAGTAGGAATTGACTTAAGAAAATTTTTATTATTACTTTTTGGTTGTTTCGTAGCATACCGTCGACCAGTTTCTTCAAATAAAAAGACGTCACCAAATGCCACGATATGCAGCCAATAGAGCGAAACCTTTCCCGTGCATGTTAGAAAACAATAATAGAAATTAAAAAAGTTAGCAACATTTCTGGAATTGGCGATCTCTTTTGCTTTGGGGACATAGATCGATGGTATAATACACTTAAGTACCCTGTTTTTATATCTGTATTGATTCATTTTTGGAATTCTGAATCCTTAAGAAATATTTAGAAATATTCTAAATATCGAAAGGAAAAAGTAATTCCCAAATAATATTTACGATCTTTTCCTCTTTCAGGTTCGTCTATGTTATTCTGACAATAGGGTACTCGTATAGTGAATGAAGGGGTGAATATTAACGTCACCCTATTCGACTACTCGACGACTTTTGGCAAATAACCTAGTAAATTTGAACCACAGTCAAGTGACGAGGACAACACCTAAGCTGGTAGCCCCCTCTCCTAACTTCGACAACCTACCAAAGGGTGGACGTTTGAGCATTGTTTATTTAACGTGCATATTTTTTTTTATTTTATACCGAAGACGAAAGAAAATAATAATTTTGAAAAAAAAATATTTGATGAAATCTAAGGTAACACAAAAATACATAACCGCAAACCTAAGTTGTTTGGATGTAGAAAGTTTAATAAAATCTAACAAAGTATTATGCCAGCTCAAAGTTTCTAGTAGCATGCTAATAATTTTTTAAATCTTTGTTTTGTTGAAAAAATACGCTCTTCCTTAGAATCTATATCTTCAAAAAATTTAATCTGTTTTCGATTTAACTGCGGGGGCCTCTGTCGAATTCCAAACCGTCATTCGATCTTCTGATTGAGCTAGGTCTTAAGACTCAAGTTCTTCACTGCTTTGCTCTTAAGTTTCTTATGAGCTTATCGATCATCAGCTCCGAAATGTAAGGATCCAGCAGTTCTAAATCTCAAACAAAAGACGAATCGATGAGATTTGAAAATCGTGTAACTCCGGGTTCGCGTAAGTCTAGGTATTACTGTATTTTGCCAAATACCGTAAAATTCGGTGTACAACAAGGCTTCTCTAACTTTCGATATTTGCGACCCAATATTCAATCGTAATTTTCATCGCGCCTCCCCTTCCCATTACAATAGCAATGTATTAAATTCAACAATACTTTATTTTGCACACCAAACCTACAATTTTACATTAACCTCTTAAGTGCTGCCAGCGTATATAAATGTCTCGCTCACCCAGTGCGTTAATTTCCCCGGACGTATATATACGTCTTTCCGAAGTATGATCTTTTTTGTGAACTGTTATACTTAAAATAGTTCCGACGGCTTTGGAATGCAATAAAATTACCTGGACAGTGTTTGCAAATGATTTACTTATTCCAGAGAATTTGATTATTTATTCCTTTAGCACCCCTCCCCCCAATACAACACATTCGCTCTCATACGTGTTAAACGGTTTTATTGAGGAACGAATCACGTAATTTTTAATCGGCATTGAAATAATTAATTATAAACCGGACAAATCATCAGGATTAGTGTTATATGCAAAAATAAATTTTGTATATGAAGAGCCCATGGGTTACTGGTAATTATTAAACGTCCTTAACTTAGTATTGTTAAATTAACTATTTTTTACGTTCAGACAATTAGTATTTTTTAAAAAATAATCTTTTGCTTTAGACTTTTCAATATGCTCGCGCCCCCATGGTAGGGTTATGTCGCCCCTAGGGGGCGCACCCCACACTTTGAGAAACACTGGTGTACAATGGTCACTTTTAATATAGAAAATAAGATAACATTTACGGGGGTGCGTTACACACCGGGTATTAAAATGAGAGCTTTAAAAATGAATAAAAGGGACAACCATAGAAAAAAGTTTGACTTCTATGTATATCGAAATACTGTTTAAATTTAAAAGAAATATCATTCCTTATGCATTTAAATGTTTTAATTCTAGAAGTATAATATTTTTTCTTAATCTTTTGGGATAATACCTTGAATAAATGTCTCCAAAACATAAGTACATTGAACACGTATATTTTAGGATTCTTTGTAAAAAGGGGGAAGGAACTTGAAACGGCGTATATACTTAAAAATCAAAAATTGCAGCTGTGCGCGTTATACGTAAGATTTTATGGTAAGTGCTTTTTATGAACCTCGATATCATTCTACCAGATGGCTGCGATAGCCGAGTGGTATAGGTATCGGATCGTGGCTAGCTTTGTCACGAGTTCGAGCCTAGTACCACTAAAGCCTCGCCGTGTAGAGCAGCGATGCACGCTAATTCCATCGAGAGCTGAAACGTCCTCCCGTGGTGTGGTGTGGTAGTTAGGGGAGGGTGTACCATTCAGGTGTCGTCCACGTCACTTGATCATGGTTCAAAATTACGTGGTCCGTCGCCAAAAGTCCTCGTGTAGCTGAACAGTGCGACGTTAATATTCACTCACTCAATCATCATTCTACCAGTTAGTACGTCAACCTTGATATCGAATACTATAAAAACTGATTTACAAAAACATTTATCATCGCAAGAATGGCATCTAGAACATTTTTTCGGTGTCACATTTCATGATATATGGCTGCATATAATTCAATTTCATTACTATTTTTTTCTTTTATCCTCTAAAGCTCACTAAGATACGATCACACTGGCCAAATCCATGTCCCTCAAGACATATCCCCAACAGACCACTTTCGCTCAAATCGACCCAGAGTCTTTGGAAGTTGTGCAAAGTAGGAAAAATTCAAATATCTTCACGAGATCTAAGCACAGTGAGGAAAATGGGAGCCGAAAATACACAACAGAAGGACAGCTTTTGTGACGAACACATAGAGGAGGAGTATACTTGTACTCCAGCCGACGTCATTAAAATGCATGAGATTTCAAAAGTAAAGTATATAAAGATGATGGCTCACAGAAATAAGAAGGGGAATGCGAATTTTTTCTTTTCTTTGGTGTCTAATAGTCACGGAGTTTCTTAGAGGGCGATCAGAGTTGAGTGAAGGGTAATGTCGAGTTAAGAGCATGACAAGAATTCCCTAATGTAAAATTAATGCTCGCCTTGACATTTAAATTTGAATTTGTGATAGAAGTTATTTGAGATATAAGTGGATGTGTAGGGATATTAAAAATATAATGATTTGAGGATTATATGTCCATATATGGAATATATATGAGTATTTTTTTGGATTTTTTGTGTGTGTTATTTTCTTATTTATTTTAACTTTTATGTTATACGGAGATTATATGAGCTGTACAATTTCCAGATCATGTTTAGAATTTTAGTTATTTATTTTAATAGTTATGCATGATCTTGTATTACAAAAAATGTATTATCTTTATAAAATGTGAACTTTATATATATGAAAATTTCTTTAAAAAATTCAATAATAATTTATGGAAATGTGTTATTTTCAGACAAATTTTTTTCATTTATGAAAGTTAATTCATTTTTAAAAGTTATGTAGTTTACTTTAAATTACAGAAGACTAAATTCAAAATATCTTAACTGCAAAGTTACATATATCTTGGCAACACACTGTCTCAATTCATATACAACTCAATTAAAACAGTACTCTTATTTAGCGTACTACTTAAAGGGCCTTTGAATCAACTTTTATTTCGGATAAAAATTTATTTGGGGCAATATTTTTTAGTTAATAGGAAATGTTTCTTAGAAAAAATGCTTCTTCAGTAAAGTAAAGGATATTTATAACGATATTTTAGATATTTTGTGAAGTTATCATTTTGCACATTGGTTATGTGATATAGTAACTTGGGAAAGCCACATTATATTATATAACTGGCATGAAAGAAGTATTTAGTGTATTATACACCTAAAAATACTTTCAAATTCTTGTGTGTTAAGATGCAAAAAATAAGAACCATATGTAAGCTTGTTAAAGGATGTTGTCTCTTACAATGGTTTAAACTATACAGATAATTAGTTGTTCGTAATTCATTATTCAAATTTTGTCCAATGAATTAGACCAAAATTCAAATTAAACTAAAAAGAAGGGAAGAAAATAAAATTTTATGTATTCAAGAACTCAGTTATATAGGAATAAAAATTCCTATATATATATATATATATATATATATATATATATATCATATCATCCACGTGTTGTATTAGGCTTAACTTTTCAACTTGACTTTTTTCCTATTATGTCGAAAATTTCTGCTGCACGGGGAAGGTTGGATCCACAAAGCATTGCTTAACCTTAATTCTATGGCCTAATTCAGCGACAGCTTTAGAAATCATAATAGGTCTCCAGTTTAGTCCAATGAATTTTTTGTATCTACATTTGTTGTGTCTGCTGAATTTCAATTTCTTACTTCTTTAGCACTGTAGGTTCTAGTACTTCTTCACTTTTATTTTATTTTATTATACTATATATATATATATATATATATTCAGTTGAATGTGTGTGCAATCTCGTTTGCTGTATGTTTGTGTCATTTTCAGAAAACACATTCCTGTTTTGGTTTCGGAGGAAATCTGTTTTTTTAACTCAATATTCAAATTGAATAATAAATCATGGAGAAAAGATCACTTAAATTTAAGTATGGTTATGCAAAAACCATTTTCTGGGTTGACATAGTTTAAGTTATATTTTTTTTATGAGGATATAGAAGAAAATTTTGTAATATTTATAATACAGAATATTCCAATTTCTCCTTGTTATTTTATGGAACTGAATGCCAACTTACAATTTCAAGACCCTATGATATCCAACCTCGGCGATTATTATTCTAAGTGAAAGATAATGATTTAAATAGTCTTTAAACACACAAGCAGTTTGAAGAGAAAACACCACAAAAATAAAGTCCGTACTCGTTGTAGAACCCTTTAATCCCGACATTCCGAAAAAAAAGTTTATCTGATGGGATTGTATAGGTATTTCTCAACGTTAAGCCTAATATTACACACAGAAAAAAAGAGAACTCTTGGAAAAACTAAATATGCCAAGGTTCTTATTAAGAACATGATTGATGATCCATTCATATTACTTACTCTATTGAGTTTCAATATTTATCCAGAGTAATAAAGGAGAAAATTTTTAAAGTAGTAAGATTTTTTAAAAAAATTGATTTACATTGATCAATTAACAAAGTAAAGAAGTTAACAAATTGAGACAGAGATTAAGTGTTTATTAGCATTGCACTATAAAGCAACATGAATACTACTCTTAAATTTGAATCTGGATGAAGTGATAAGGATGACACTTGAGCAAGCTATCCCTCTTCAAAGTTAGATTCTAACGGGAGAACTTTGAGCGTTGACAGGTTTAACGTGCATCATCCACTCTACATGGGATCTTCAGTGGCAATGGGGCTCAAAACCATGGCACGCGAGCAACAAGTCCGCTACCATGAATCCTAAGCAACCACAACCCTATAGATTTTGAATAAAAAGATATAAGTCAGCGGTTCATAAACTTTCAATCACCGTAACCCCCCTTTATGTATCAGCCTGACATCGTGGAACTCAAGATTTTGAACACTCCTCTCAGACTCCCAACACATGAGAGCGACTTAAGGATTCCTCAATAATTGTAAGACTGCCTTTGCTACTCATACAGACTTTCTATTACCTCTTTTCCCCTTTAAGGTATCCGACTACGTTCGGAACCGGGATTTTAAAAAGGCGCATAAATGGATAATTTTCGTGATATTTAGTGTCACTTAGATTAAAATACATGTATAAAATTGTTTTAAGAACGTTTTGACAAAAAAAATGATTTAAATACAATATTTCGGCAAAAAATTAACTTAGAATAAGCTTTTTTCAAAATCTCCTTTTGTAAGAAATGCTTCCATTATAATAATATTTTGTCTTATATAGCTCAGACCTCTAAACAGAGGCTCAACTACGAGTTTTGAAAAATTCCCATTATTTTCAGAGTTACAACCATTTGAAATAATTATCAGCATTTTTTCTTAAAATTTCTCCCCTCTGTTGTCGTAAAACATGGATAAACCCACTTCTAAGTTATATATTTCAGAAATTCTATTTGAGCCTCTGTACAGAGGTCTGAGCTATATACAGCAGTGTTTCTCAAACTGTGGGGCGGTAACCCTGCGTGGGGGCGCGAGCATATTAAAAATAAAAGGTTAAAAAAATAGTTTTTTGGAATGAAGTAAAACAAAATGCTATATGACAGTAAAAAATACACATTTACACTGATATAATTTATTTTTATCATCTGGTGACCATCAAAAATAAAAGATTCCACTTCAAACGCTCAATAGCCATCTTTGATCCTATAACCAAATAAAAAAAGACTTTTTGTTTGCTTTACTGTAATCCCACGATGAGAGATTTTTTATTACGTTTCTTTTAACCCCTAAAATACTACTTTTGATTATCATATATTTGACCTTCAAACTTACTGGTATGTTTCACTCCGTCTCTTTTTCTTTTATAAAAGTTGTAAATAATATTTTTCTGTTGCTTTTTTCCCCATGTGAATGAGTTTTATGATATATGGGTAAGAGCACTTTGAAGGATTATTTGGCCAAGATGTATTTTTATGAGTATTCTGAAACATATTATGCATAATGAAAAACGTTTTACGCAATTATTTTTTAGAACACGCTACACTTTTCCCATGAACAATTTTGTGGTTTTGATTGCTGTGTTGTACGACTTATTATGGTTTATAAATGTAAATGAGCAGAATATTAAAAAAAATGGGCGTCTGTGATCCCTATTGAAGGAAGTTGAAACTGATCAAGCAATTGAAGAACCTGCTGAAGCAATGCATATTAATTAAGATGGCGAAAGTAAAAAAAAGAAGAGCCTTAGACATGAAACGTTTGTGTTAAATTGAAATTTTCAAATGCTGTCTAAAAACTATGAAGCCATAATGTAGGACTTTGCCTTTTTAAAAAGGCACAAGGAAGAAAAAGTTCAAATTGCTATTTGTAGATCATCAAACGAGAGCAAAACTACAAAAACGTGAGCAAAATATGACAGTTTTGCTGAAAAATAACGTTCCTGCGTTGTTAGCGAAAAGTGTCTGTGATTTATGTCCTTTATTACGGACACGCACATTTGGAACATTTTATTTAGTTTTATTGGGTTTTTTCACAAATTTTCAAAGAAAAATTGAAAAGTCCTTGAAAGTAGGTAAGTATATTTTTTCTCCCTGGAATTGTGATTTTTATCGTGTTTATTAAAAATAATTATAAAATAAATTATAGTTTTAAAACTAACTAAAAAAAACGCTTTAATAGTGAATCGAACTAAAAAGTAAAAAAAAAAAAAAAAAAAAAACATACTGTTGTGATTAATGCCACCTGCCTGACGGAGTCAGGTCAAGGCCCGCGAAATTCGTCGCGGCAAAGGAAATTTACGCTTGTCGTTAGCCTTAGCCTTGAGCACCATGCAGGTGACAGCACGCTTTTACTCGTTTCCACCCCAATTTAGATGAAGAAGACCATGGGGTGGTCAAGGACCTTCCACCAACCACACAAGTGGACTTGCGGCCCATGCCGCAAAGGCACTATACATTTACTAACACCCATGTCTTCCCCGGGATTCGAACCCATTCCCTACGGCATCGCAGTCAGCGTCGCTAACCACTACACCGGTTGGGCGACAAATAAAAATATATATTACTTAAAAGTAACACATACAAAATTTAATACTTACCTTAATTTGTAGGTTTTATAATTATGATCGTATTGTAGCTTTAGCGCCGCAAAAAGTGCATTATTATTACATTCAATACATTATTATTTTTAGGGGGGGGGGGCGATAAAGATTATGATTGAAAATTGGGTCGCCAGTAGTGAAAGTTTGAGAACCACTGATATACAGGCAAAATATTATTATAATAGAAGCATTTTTCATAAAAGGAGAATATTTTGAAAATTGGTCATTCTATGTTCATTTTTGGCAAAATATTGTACTTAAATATTTTTGTACTATAATAATCTTAAAACAACTTTCTATACATTTTCTAATCTAAGTGACACTAAGTATCATAAATATTATTCATTTATACGCTTTTGCAAAATCAAGGTTCCAAACGTAGTCGCATACCTTATGAAAACAATAAATTGAAAAAATTACGTTGTAGTAATGACTGTGTATTTGTGCAAAAAGTAAAAAAAATGGAATTAATATTTTTGATTGAAATACATATAATCTAATAGAGGTTTTCATTGGAAGGTGGTACATCTTTCAATTTTTTTACGAAACATTTCAGATTCTGTAAAAAAAGGTATCTTATCATTAAAAGAGAGACCTTCGCGAACCCTCTAAAAAGCTCTGGAGACCCCGGGGGTCCACAGACTACAGTCTAAGAATCAGTGATATTAGTAATAATAGAATCTGTGACACTCTCTCTCTTACAATATACTGGCAATATGCTTTATGCTTGAGCATTTAAGGCAGAGGAACTGAACTTTTTTTTCTGCTGAACCACATACATATGTCAGCTATTTGACGCGGGTCACATACATAGAATGGCTATTTCACGCAGGCCACAACGTGAGGATGAATGGAGGAGGGGGGGGGAAGCTTTTAGACCAAGATAACATAGAAAATTCAAAATGTGGATATTGATCAAAATACTAACGCTCTTGTTTTGCTTTTTTTTAACTATTACTTTTTATATTTTTTATTTTTGTCACTAAATTTTTCTAAACATCTAAGAATCACTCTTTCACAATTTCTGCATCAGTAAACGGTTTCATATGATCACCAATAATATAACAAATTACATAGGGTGTCTTTGTTACCACTGTGACATTACCACTGACTAAATACTTTTTGCTGTTGTAAAGATTTTTCAAGAAACCTTATTTATCACATCTTGAAAGAAATCTTCGAGGGAAAAGTCATTGAGTGTGTCTGATTCCTCTTTATTGGTATTTTTAAATACAACACTTTCATGGCATATCAAACAATTATTGGACCATGCTTGTTTTTCACTACAAAATAGTCAACTTCCCAATCGTCCTGAAGCAATCTATTTTCTACGAATGTTTTTCTCTAGCAAGATATGAAAGGCAGTTTAAAATTAGTTCCACTCATAAAATAGTCGCTACTCCACTCCTGTCTATTATCACTAATCAGGAAAAAAATGTCAATTCGCACCCTTACGACATTGACAGAAAAAAAGCAAAATTGATATATTTGATTTTTTAACAAATAATTTCCCACCAAATTTCATAATTAAATGATTTTCTCAGAAAAATGGGTCATGACCGGGCCACTTAAAAAGCCCAGTGGGCCGCATGTAGAGTATCACTTATTTAAGGCTTCCGAAGACGCTAAAATGACCAAATTCGGTCCAAAAACATGTTTTTGAAATTAACTTCTTATTGCGCGGTAAGAAGAAATTTCCGTTAAGGGTTACCAGTTACGGTTAGCGATAAACGTAAGGTAGAAATTAATGAAGTTCCGAATTTTCTCCCCATTTTAAAAAACACCATCTAACTCATACTATCTATCGCAGACAAAAAATATTTACAGAATAGGAAAGATCATTTTTTTCGCCACGATATGGTATATATTATTTTTTAGCCAAATAATGATATTTTCTATTTTTTACGATTTTTTTTTAAAAATGAGTCAAAATTGATACGTTTTTTTTAAAAAGGGTTTCTAAATCATTCCCATTAAGTATCCTTTCGAATTAATGAATTGATATTTTATTTTAAACAAGTTCATGTTTTTCGCTTTTAGAATCAGTCATAAAAAAGAAATGACGGAATCTTTTTTTTTTTGCGATTTTTCAAAAAATACTCAAAATTTTAATTAAATATTTAATAACTTCGTTATTTATAAAAATAATCTAACGAAACTTTTTCTCCATATGTAGAATAGTATTATCCGTAATCTGTTCAAAGATTGAAAAAATAGATTAAAAATTACGGCTTTTAAAACTTCTGTGTTTTTCGTCTATTAGCCCTGAGCTAGCACCCCCTCTCCTCATTCAACAGCAGCTTTAACAAGCCTTTCCTCTTTTTAGCTTTGCGATACATACTTTGTTTTGTTTTTACGTTACCTAGAAGTCAAATTACAATCAATTTTTTGAATTAAAAAAAAATCGGAAGTGAGTCTTTAATCTACCCTAAGTAGGCATTTAAATGGTTCAAAATCTGTCAAAAATTAATTTAAGGAGAGTTTGTTGGATATACAGTTTTAAAATTCTTTTAAGGAAATAATACAAACAATCTATTGTTTTAAAATTTAATGGCAACATAACATTTCTTCCAATAGTTTGGCAATAAAAGATTGTGTTTACTAAATTTTCAATCGAATGGAATTTCTAAATCCAGTTTAAGAAGGGATTTTTTAAATCATATATATGCTTTGGTGTAATTAGATTATTGTGAAAGTTCATTAATTTGTGTATTGTGTTCATTAATTTGTATTTTAAGACTACAGTGGGCAGTAAAATTATTTACAAACATGTCCCAAATTTTTATTGGCTCTATGTAACTTAGAACTAAAATCATATAAAAAAATTGGTGAGAAGAAAATGAGTGTAGTTTTTAAAATTTTAAAAATTTAAAAACTTTCCATGCGTTCTGATTTTTTTTAAAATTTCATATTTTCATCTGATTTAATTTTTTAAGCAATTCTTTACAAATATATGCATGCAATGTAATGTTTTATATGATAATTTACAAAGTATGGGTAAACGCAATTTTTTATATAAAAATTTCAAGAATTTTAATGATTTCCTATACATAAAAAACTTTAATTTCTTCTTTCACCCTATCACTATTATAAAATGCATCCAAGAATTTTTAACTATACATTAGATGAATACTTCTGGAAAGTTTGTTTTGTTATAATTCGACAAAAATTGCAACGCATGGAACATTTTGCATTTTTGTTTCGGGCAAATTTTTGATTTAGACTAATAATGATTCTACTTTTCTCAAAATACATACAATAAAATTTTTTTTTAGTATTATGTATTCAAAATGAAAATTTTGTCTATACTTATACCTTTTCCATCCTAAATATTTTTTTTTAAATACAGTTTGAAATAATAATGTTAATAATAAATTTGTTAATTATATAAAGGGTGTTTTTTTAGAGGTATAGAACTTTAAAGTGCAATAAAAAAACAATGTATTATTCGATTGACATGAATTTTTTTTATTCGAAGGTAATCTTGTGGCATTATATTTTAAATATGATTTCTGGCATATGACTGCCACGGCTGGCTCGGAGGTAGTCCAATCTGGACGTCCAATTTTAGATGACTTTTTCCAACTTTTGTGGCCGTATATCGGCAATAACACGGCGAATATTGTCTTCCAAAGGGTCAAGCGTTTGTGGCTTATCCGCATAGACCAATGACTTTACATAGCCCCACAGGAAATAGTCTAGCGGTGTTAAATCACAAGATCTTGGAGGCCAATTCACAGGTCCAAATCGTGAAATTAGGCGGTCACCAAACGTGTCTTTCAATAAATCGATTGTGGCACGAGCTGTGTGCCATGTTGCGCCGTCTTGTCGGAACCACAGCTCCTGGACATCATGATTGTTCAATTCAGGAATGAAAAAGTTAGTAATCATGGCTCTATACCGATCCCCATTGACTGTAACGTTGTGGCCTTCATCGTTTTTGAAGAAGGATTCCACCAGCCCATAAAGCGCACCAAACAGTCAGTTTTTCTGGATGTAACGGTGTTTCGACATACCCTTGTGGATTAGCTTCACTCCAAATGCGGCAGTTTCGTTTGTTGACGTAGCCATTCAACCAGAAGTGCGCTTCATCGCTAAACAAAATTCACTTAGGAAAATCGGGAACAACGGCAATCTCGTTTTGGGCCCATTCGACGAATCTACGCCTTGCTTGATCATATTTAAAATGTAATGCCACAAGATTATCATTCGAATAAAAAAAATTCATGTCAATTGAATAATACATCGTTGTTTTATTGCAATTTAAAGTTTTATACCTCTAAAAAAACACCCTTTATAAGATTACTTCAAAAAATATAACTTTATTATACAATTCAATTCATGTAAGCCAAAGAAGTTAACTTCTAACGCGTGTTCACACAGATATACGCTTTTTTTTAAATGTTTTTTTTACTGTATTGAATAGAGATATTTTTTGGCTTTACAAAACAAATTTGTTTTGTTTCTACTTTAGCTATAGATGCCGAGCTACAATCAATTTTATAAAATTAGAATAACCGAAAGTGGGCCTTTCTTTTACCAGAAGTGAACATTTAAATTGTTAAAAATCTAGCATGGCATGTTTAAAGACTCAAAATGCTATAAGTGCATTTTTATAAAAATATTTGAACCTGATATTTTTTTTATTATCTTGAGAATGTTCTAAAATGTTTCTTATTGTATGAATATTTTTTGAGTTAATGGCTGCTCTTTAAATAATGATCTCCTAAAACGCGTCGCATTTCTTGTAATACTCGATCAGCTCTACATTTTTTAAAAATTTTACTTAATTCTCGAGATAAATGCCTCCAATTTGTTTTAGTAAGGCTTTTACTGATATAAGTTTATTGCCTTTTCCACTAATTGCTTTGGAGTTTCTCAAAAATATTTCTAAGATTTCACTCATAATAATAATTTTTGTAAAAAATTTAAATATATTTTAAAAAACATTACTAGTTATATGAAGTATATGTTGGTATTGATTCCTTCAAAAGCATTTATGATGTTTTAGTTCGCTACTTTTTAAGAAAATATTCCGAACGTATTCGGATACCTTAAGGTATCCGACTACTTGCAACAACTTTAAAAAAAAAAGGAGATATTTATTTTTAGTGACTTTTAGATTTATTTGATACATTTTAAGAAAAAACTGCTAAAATTAAAAAGAAAAAAATAAATTATTACTACTCAAATGGGAAAAAATGGGTAAAAATTGACAAAAAATTACATAATCGGGGCCCGCTTTGTAACAATAGAAAATAAACAAATTCTCAATTTTTCGATTATGATGTATTACTTTGCTGTTCCTTTTTGAAATGACCTTCTAGATAAGAGATACTTAATTTTTTTTAAAAAACTAAAGCACTTTATCTCAGTTATTATCTGAAATTGTTTAAAAAAACAGTGATTGATAAATCTGAAGGCGGAAACACTTTTACTTTTATACAAAACACACACACAAAATTTTAACAAATTATTTTTAAAACTTTTTGAGCAATCGCTGTCTCCGCTTGAGCTTTTCGAAAAAAAAACATATTTCTAGTAAAATGTATTTTAAAGTTTGACATCTTGTGTAAAGTTATGGCATCTGCTTTTACTAAAACACTTATAGTTTTTGTTCTAGTGAAAGGAAAATAAAAAAAAAAAAAACTTAGTATTTTTACAAAGCTAATAAGGTGGCCTATAAAATAAATCCATAAAAAATTTGTCAGTTTAAAAAAAGTCATGATTTTAAAGTAGTCGTATATCTCAAGACTGTTTTCGGTAAAAGTACGAGAGCTTGAACTAAACGCGAAATATATTTTCAGAAAAAATGCCTCAATTTCCATGGAAATTTGCAATATCATAACTTATACCTCTCTTAACAATATAGTGTTTTTAAAAATGCCAAAATATTCCATGAAAATTTTCTTTTTTGTTATAATACATGAAGGCACATATATATAGCCCATTTAACATTACGGCATAGGAGAAAAAACGCGAAACACATTTTATACCAGAAAAAATGAATAAACTCGGTTAAAAACGGAAAGTATGATAAAAAATGCTGTTCTCTAAAGGATAGAGAAGCCAGAATATCATATTAATGTTTAATTTCATTTATATCTGAATTTTTTTTCCAAATTCTGGTTCTATTCTTTAACATTAACCGAAGACAGCCTTAAAAATGCAAAGAAAAAACAAAATGCACCAAACCTTATATAAAAATCAGTTCTATTTTAAATTCTACGTTTTCTACATACCCCACTATCACACTGAGCCATCCTGTCTTTATCCTTCCTTAGTGGAGACGATGTTTTTAAGTCTTCCATTATAAAAAGAAGACCCAGAATGGGAAGGGAAAGAAAGGGAATAATGTTTGAAAAAAGAATCCGACACTGCTTACCATCACAATGGCGTGCCGGGGCTGTTCCCTGTTATCACAGAAGCCCCAGCAAATACCAAAAATAGGATGTCATTCGAATCACCTCCCTCCCCCTATTCTGTACTTGCTGCTCTTGTAATTTTAAATCCCGCTGCCTTTATACTGAGATTCTAGGTTTTTCTTAAGCTGCCGAGTGCGGGATTGTGCTTTACACGCTTAGTAGAACGGAAAGGAAATATCTAAAGGATGCAATACGGTGTCTACGCCTTTTTTTACAAAGGGGTGTCTAGGTTTTCGCACGTGAAAAAAAGAGATTTCTTGAGAAAATGAATATGGGAGACGCGTCGTTGAAAACCTTATGTCCCAGAGTAATATATAGGATTTGTACTTTGTACGAGAATGGTTCTGTTTGTCACACAGAACGTTTATTAAATCCGGAAAAGGAGAAAGAAAACCTTTGTGCTCATGTGTTTTTTATAAGAATTCATATTAGATTTTCAATGGAAAGCAAGGAACATATTCCTTTTATGTAGCAGGCAGTGGTAGCCATGTCAATACCATTTGCTTCAAATTCATTAGTGCCACAAATTATTGAATGTTTGTTGTTCATTATGTGTAAAACATATATTTACGTTATCGACCAGAATTCTTATTTGTATTAAAAGTAAGATAATATTTTGAAAATTATACCTGATGTAGTTTTATAGTATGAATTTTTTTTTGTGTAACAGAAGTATTGAAACTTATCAATATTGTGACAGGTCTATCCGCATTCTTTCCACTAATAAGACTCTTGGGAAATTTTGGGTCTTTGAAAATTATTCTATTATTAACCATGCCCCAAAGAAGATGTGAGTATATAAATTAAGACTTGTTAATAAAGATTAAACTTTCAAGTTAGAAGGAGAGAGAAGTTAGACTGCTGACGAAGAGCAGTGTTTGATTAAACATAAAGTGAGGCGTGAATACATCTTAGCTTATTTGTATAATGTTAAAACTGACGATTTCGTGTACTATAGATTAAACTGGATTAGATCGCTTGGAATTGGAATATGAATTGCCTGGATGTAAGTGATTCGATTAATTAAGACCTCGTACCTCGCTTACCTCGCTAGTGCTTTCCATATTTAGTAGTGGCTGCATCTCTTAACTTGGTTAACAGAAATTGTGTCGTTGTTCATAACAGAAAATAAATAGAATTTATCTTGAATATAGCTAATCTTCCTTCCAACTCTCCTATACCAATGGATGGCGTGGAGCTACCATTACAATATTACATCATAAAATGAAGCATTTTGTATTGATTACAAAAAAATATTTTTAGTGTCATCGACATCTTGAATTTTTTTAGCTTCTGCAGCTGTACTGAATATTTATCTACTTATAGATCGAGGCCAGGATAGTTCGTGGCCGGCATGTTATGAGTTCAAGATCTAGAGCGCTGAACACCTACCGAGTACAAGGGTTGTGTGTGTGATGCAAATTAAAAAGTTCGAGGCTCAAAGTCCTCCCAGAAGTGTGGCGTGGTAGCTTGGAGGATGCCAGCTCAGGTTTCATTGTCGTAACTCTATCGAGTTAAAAATTTACGAGATCCGTCACCAATTGCCGTTATGTTGCTTTAATGTACGACATTAATAAACACACACACTCACTCAAGACTAAAGATATAAATGAATTATAATACTTAAGTATCGCATATAAGAATAATAATGTTATTTTAGAAATAAAATTCATGCATTCCACAAATTTTTGCATTGCAATTTGATTGCCTGGAAAAAACTACAAAACATTTATACGAAAAAATTATATGCAGAACCTGAATAGTTAATACCGCTCTCAATACTCGTGATGCACATCAAGTTAAAAAAAAGTCAATTATTACTTAGATCAACAAAGAACAATTTTATTTAGCTACTTTTTATTAAATAATTAGAATTAATATAAAGATGTATATACATATGACAGAATCACAATATTAAGTGGTAAATAATTTTTTTATTATCTTTAAAGTATCGTATTGTCATCCAAAACAATCCTATCTAAAAAATTTCATTTCAACTGAATGCTTTAAAACGTGAGAAAAAAAAACTTTTCAAGTTTTCACACAAGTCACCAAAAGAGTTGATAAGACGCCAAAAATGATGCCAACGTGTCTGCATTTGTAATTCCTTAAATAATTAGTTTTAATTAATAAATTTTTATTAATTATAATTAAATTATTGTATTTTTATCCAAAATAATCATTTATATAAAATTTCAGCTCAATTGAGCTCTCTAAAATGTATTTCATTAACGATTGAAAATTCCACCAAGATAAATAAATAAACAAATAGAGAGTGCGAGCTAATAGTAGGAATTGAATAAAAGCAAATTTTTTTATTTGTTTGTGTGTGTATTGCTTAAGTTTTCTTATCTTTTAGCAGCACGAGATTTTTTTTTTGGATTTCAAGTCTCATAAGACAGATAATAAAACAACATAAATAAATCATACAATTTTTAGTCTGTTGAATTAGTGTTTTCATTCAAGGTCAAATAACTAGATGTTGAGCTTCGAAATTTTTAGATAAAAAATAATTGAGTACAAAAATATATTAAAATATTTTAATATCAAACAAAGTATAGTATGTTTTACTAATTAATCTTTTTATTAGTATACTAATTGTTTTTTCCTGGTATTACGTATGTATTGTAAGCAACCACACACAGTAACACAGCAGACGGTATTTGGTGAGTATGATTTTATAAGAGTAATTTTTTATCTAGGATACAGATATTTGTTAAAAAATTAATATATAATTTTATCGTTTTTACTCTTGAAATTTTTTCACGAGATCAGCAACAGTAAAAAAATCATTTTATTGTATTGATTAATTTTTTTAAAAAAAATAAATTCCAGAAATGATAAAATTACGTTTAAGTGTTCTGCAATTAATAAAACACTTTTGTAAAAATAATCTCCGTAATTATAATTAATATATAATATCTACGTTATTTTATAATTTGTCAGTCAATGATTTCTTTTGGTTCGATGTTTGAGATTAATTTACTGGTGGTCTATTTGCATGTTTTCCCTATTGAAAGCAAATTAATTCAGAGATTTTCCTAAGGCTAAATAGCATTAACTGAGTATTTATTTTACATTATAAATCAAATGGAGTCTTAATTTTGGATGTCAAATGTTAACAATTTAAAATTTGCGCAGTTATTAGAATATTTCTTAATTATTATCCGACACACAATTAGAAATTAATTAATATCAACACGCTGCTATGTTTATTATTTCAATAATTTTTCGAAAGTATCTATTGTTCTGTAACATTGGACAAAGAAAGCTTTTATGCTTTCATGTAGCTAGATTTACTGTTAATCAACATCTTAGTGAAAAACGGATCTGTGCTTAATGAACTATATTACAAACTTAGATTTAGCGTTGGGGTAATACTCGTTTACGCTTGCAAGACCTTGTACAGGGATTAATTTTAATTACGAAGAAACATTATCTATAAAGTAATGAAAAATCATGATGAAATTATATTGAATTACATTATAAAAGTGATTGCAATTACTTTATTCCTGTCAATACTTTTTCGTAGCGTATAACTGGAAATTCGATAATTTTTCACATAAAAGGAAAATTTTAAATTGAGTTGCTAAGGCTGTCTGATATGTGATATAGAATTAGACAATAGTGTTTTTTAAGATGTTTAATTGCATATGTTTGAATGTATTTAACTAAGTATGTTCTTACTCAATTCGAAATAATTTACAATGCCAAAGAAATATAAAGATCTGTTGTAATATGAGAATGATTAGAATCATCTTATTGAAAAATAGGTACTTAAATATTATACCGTTGACTATACATTTTTCGAAATTTAAGACCTCACCAAATGCCCGGATGCGCTGCCAATAGTGAAAAGCCTTTCCCTCGCATGTTCCAAATCTTTAATAAAGGCGAAATCATTTGGCGACCTCTTTGAAATTGGCAACTTTTTTTTCATTTGGCGAAATTGGTAATTTTAAAATTTAAAATTTAAAAAAATTGAGTAATTTTGAGATTATTATTGAAATAATCCTAAATAGTTTTGATGAACATGCAATCTTATTTCGAATGAAGAAGTACAGTATCTTTTAAGATGCTGAATTATTTTGACAAGATGGTATTGTTTGCAAATCTCAAATGACATTACCGTATTTTATGTATCATCTTTAACCATTTTTATGTATATGCAAATCATATTGTTTCATTTATCTCTGATTAATAAAAAAAAGAGGTAATTTTCATAGGAATACTTCCTTCTCGTTCTCCCCCAAAAAAACCAAGCTACAGCAAATCAGTGATATGTTTTAAAAAATTTCTTTCCAAACTGCAAAATAGCATCGTTTTTGAAAACATTCTTTCTTTCTTTTTTTACTTTTTGAAACAGGAAATAGTAATTTCTAAAGGAAAAAGAGGGAAAAATTCCCTTTTTTTCCTTTTGAGAGTTCATGTTAATAGAAAGAGGAAAAAAAAACAGAACAAAACATTTCCCTTTTCCTAATAAGCGAAACAAAAAAATGAACACACTGCTTTTACTTGTATGGGCTCAATTTTCACTAAAAGAGCAAAACGTGATTTCATGTGACGATGCCAATTTAAACATTTATCCTCCCCCCGGTTTGTTAGGGACATACTTGTCAGATCCCTTCGCCTTGAGGGACAATACAAGCAAACGTTTTAACGAGCTTCTCTATCCCTCTATCCTCTGAACACACCTTTGTTTAGTTCTTTTATGCTAGTACCTCGGCAATTATCGAGGAAACAGTTTTTATTCGAATTTGCATTCTTCGCTTTCTTACGACTAGGGGAGTTAAAATTTACTTTCCTCTTAAATTTTATGTAGGAAGTATCTTTTTGCTTTGTTTCGAGAATGTATACATTTACAAATAATGTTGGTGAAAGAGATTTTGAATTTTTGTAAGGTTAGAAGCCCTTTGAGATTCAGTGAGTATATAGGGAAGTATTTTGAAATAAATATTGAGTATTTATAGAGGTATTTTTTAGATATGTTGTGAATAATTATTGAGAATTATTTTATCTGAAAAGTGTAACATTAAAATAATAATAGAGAAAAACCGGATTACATCGCATTTTTTTTTATGAAGCATTATTTTGGTGCACTAATGGAAAAAATGCTTAAGCAAGCATAGAAAAACAATAAACCTGCTGCTGCGAGTTTTAGGGAAAAAGCTCTCTATAAATTTAGAACTATATGCCCTTATTATACACTAGTGCGCAGAACTTAATCAGTAGGGTTTTTTGTCCTAACTCCATGAGAACGTATCTGAGAGACATATATTCAGAAATGAGAGGCAGCATTTTGTACTTAAACAATGACGAAAGCATAGTTGGGCAAACATGAATACAATGCATATAGTATGGAATTAAACAAAAACAGGCTTTATTGAACTCATAGTATCGTTACACATGATTGTCTGTCAAAGAGGAAAAACAACATACAATGTTCGTTTGTACAGGATATGCCTTCCCATTATTTCAATGGCTGCTTCGCTCCGTCTCTCCATACTCAGCACTAGATTGTCTATCAGTTCTTGAGGTTAGAAAGCTCATTTCTCAATAAGCATCTGTTTCAGATGTTGGGTGTTCTCCGGGAGATGTAATCGTTGCAGAAAATCGTCTCCCCAAACCATCCCACACATGTTCAACGGGATTTAAATCACGGGATAAAGCTGGTCAATCCATTTGAGTGATATATTCAGTTTCCAGTAGTTGCTGAACATCAGCAACCCAGTGTGGCCATACATTATCTGGTTCAATAGCACCTCAGAACAGACGCACATTTGGAAAGATCATCCACTTACAATAGCAATATCCAATTATAGAATCTTTGGTAGAAAACGTAGCTCAGTCCACCCGTTCAACACAATGCCTCCCCAAACGACAATTGATGTTAGTGGAATGAAACCATGTCCCGACATCTCTCCAAATCAATTGGCGTTGAAAATTGCTTGTGGCACTAAAATGACTCTCATCCGAAAGGAGGACACGATTCCATTGATGAGATGTCCATTTTTTTGCTCCTTATACCAGTCTAAGCGGTGCCGCCGTTGGCCAGTTTTCAAAAGAATGCAGCGTTCTATACGGTGGGCGAATATGCCACTTTTATTAATAAATGATGTGCCGGGTGCTTGACAACTCCTTTCAAGAACTATAGTAAAAAAAACTAAGAGAAATACAGCAAAAAAGAGCATTTGAAAGAATACACAAACAATTCAAGTTTTATTTACATATTTTACAGTTGTTCTATGCATGAAACCTTGGTTATACGGCATACATCAATGCGATAGTACAGTTTCTGCCACACGCTACTCAACATGGAACTATTACCGTTATTGACAGCATGTATTATCATTTCATGCAGTTCTGTTACATCACGTGGCAAAGGGGGTATGAAAACTTGATCGTACGTAAAAAACCAAGTTTATTGGTTAACCCGAAAAGGCTAACAGTGCTGTCAATAAAATTGACAGCACCATATTGTTTAAAGTGTGACAGGAACTGGAAAATCGCATTGATGTATGTCGTGTAACCAACATATAATACATAACACATCAGTAAAATATTTAATAAAGTTTGAATTGTGTGTTTCTGTATTCTTCTAAATGTTCTTTCGTGTTGTATTCGTCTTAGTTTCTTTTTACCATTGCGTTTCGAAACATTGGATAAACTTATGAATAACCCTGTATTATCATATATTTTCAATGCATAACACATTTATAGAGCCGTTATACAATATACTGAATGTTTTTACATAAATATGTGATCTTTGTTGCTTCACAATAAAATAAAATGAAACAAATCAGACAACACAGAAAGCTTATAACGTTATTTATGAAAATTCTGTAAATCAAAACAGCTTTTTAGCATCTCTTTCATATAAAGCTCTAGCTGGTATACCCATTTTTTGCTCGGGTGAATTGAAAAATTAAACAATATAGATTGAAGGATAAAGAAGTTCTTAATGAGTTAATTTTGTGTGAATTGCAAATTAAGCAAAAGAAAAAAGTTTTTTGCATATCTCAGCTGAACAAAAAAATCATATTTATTAAATTTTAAGACAATAGTGTTCTAATAGCTGATAAAAAAGGAGTTTTTTTAAATGTTTATAACGTCCCCCGTAACTTCCTTGTGGGTTGATTTTTAAAGACACCTTCCTAAGCTGAACTCCGCTCTGCAAAAGTAAAAAAATTGTTACAAATTTTGTGTAATGAATGCTTCAAATAGTGTAAATAATTTATATCTGTATTTATTTTATGTTAGGATTGCAATATTTGCAAGCAACACCATTCCTTACATTATAATGGAGATTCAATTGAAACATAGCGAAATGTTTTTGATGGAGCCAAATTGGCATCATTTTTGGTGACCCTGTTGGCAACTCGGCGTTTGATTGAACAGTGCAGAAGTTGATATGCTGTAGCGCAATCCTGGTGGAGAGCTGCAGCAAAGAGGATAGCACTAAATTCTTCTCCAAGAAAAATACATAAATATGGGAAAATGACTACAACCTAAGGATGATAAATGCTTTATTTATGAAATATCTGAATTATACTAGACAGCAAAGGAGAACGTCTTTCTCCTACGTCTAAAGCTTAGCGGCCCTAACGTCCTTCTACATATTTTCCCGTGTGTCCTTTAGTCGGACATTCCTGACGGGGTGTGACGTCAGTGTGGACTGCTCCACCCTAAGTACAGGGGGAGGGGTTGTCCATTGCACATATCCAATCCTACATATATATGCCAATTTTCATAGTGATCGGTTGAATGGTGTTAGAGTGAAGCTATGCCATTTATACAAACATTCATTTATATATATAGAGAGAGAGATTAACATTAAAAGAAAGAATCTATCCGAACCAAATTTCTCTGTGCTTGATGACCATGTTAGCGATTTGGCGATTGATTGAATGGTGCAAAAGTTGATATGCTGTAGCACCACCTGGGGGGAGCTGCAGCAAAGATGATAGATTAGAAACCTTTTTTTTCTTCACAAAAAATACATATCTATGCCAATTTTCATAGTGATCGGTTAAACGGTGTTGGAATGAAGTGAGGTCATATATACACACATTCATTTAAATAAATATATATATATATATATATATATATATATATATATATATATATATATATATATATATATATATTCAATATATATATAGATTCAATCAAAATACCCCGATCTGGCGACATCACAACTTTACTTCAAGTCTCAAACATCTCTTGTGTGGCCAAATAACATTGATTCTAAGAAGAAGGTCATTCACACACCAAAACAAACACACACACACACACAAATCTGCGAATCATACGCAAATGCAATCGGTGTCCTTGTCCAACACGTGTCAGAGATTTGCATTACGAACCTTAATAGCCCTGTAGAGACAAACGAGTCTATTGTGTACCCAGCAACTCAGGGTAACCATCGATTATGCAATCCCAAGTCCCATGCCATCGTCTCCATTTGTTGCTTTTGGGGGGATATAACCAGGGATTAAAATCTTTCCCGGTCCCATCTGATTCGCATTGTCATCTAGGGGGATTTTGAAAGGGTCCTTCTCACTTTTCTAACTCACTGCCTCACATTTCAGCTGCTGAAAAGCCTGTTTGATAACTGCAGGAGGTATGTGTGCAGACGAAAAGCTACTTAGCAAAGACGAGAGGGATGGGAACGTATGGGATAGACTGGTGTTTAGGGTTGGGTGGATGTGAGATGGGAACGTTCTGGGTGTAATCCTTTGCAAATCGGTGTTGGATATTCGGAGTTGTTATGTATTTAGGTTTAGGGAGACCCTCTAAGGTTTCTATGATAATAGAAGATTTAATTTTAAATCGAAGTGTCAGTAGCTTCTGTTCTTGGTATAACAGGAATTTTAAGCGATCTTCACATCTGTATACTTTGTACACGTACTAAATGTAATGTAATAATACTAATAATAATTTAGTATTTTTGTTTCATTTTTATATGGTGCCCATAATTTTAAAATGCTTCAAATCCAAATTTTAAATTGATATTTAAAAAATTCAACATTTTAGTTCATGCTTCACAAATAAAGAAATATTATTATAAATATGTGTTTGACAACTTGTGCTTATAAATAAGAGTTAATGAAAACATTCTTTTGTTTTATATACTTAAATAGGTTAGCAAGTTTAAGATTCTGAAAAAAATCTCACTATCTTATTCTTTATTTAAGTATCCGTATAACATCGTACCACAGTTAAATTATATTTTTTAATCAAAAGTTGTAAGGAACATATAATTAGCAACAAAAGGTTCAAACAATGCCTTTGTATGATTTAAATAATCCTTTTGAAAAAGCGCACCAAAAGTTATTTTTCGCAAATATTTTTTTTTATATGTACCAGTCGTTCTTTATATCCGATATACATATTTTTTTGGTATTTTTTTATAAGTATTTTGGTAAGTTAAGCAAATAGTGAAAAAAAAACGTTTGCAGAAAAAATTACTACACCTTATCAATTTATATGAAGAATCCCCGCAGCTCTTCATAATATTTTTAGTGCTACATTGTTTTCTACGCTGCTGTGATTTGTTTATATATAAATACACACATAAACACATACGCACCGCAAGTGGTATGTTCATCCCTCATAGACCAACAAATTTTTAATATATACTATAGAGATTGCCCCACAATGTTTCTTTTACGTGTTTTTAGAATGCACGCCCCCCCTCCAATAACAAATGTCTGTGTACGCCACTGCACACGCATATATATATATATATATATATATATATATTAAATATGAAAAGTCGTGCTATAAGAAATGGATCGTATTCTTGATGGATACTCTTTGGTGAGTTTTTAATGATTTACTCTATTCATTTGTGAATATACTGTGTTTTTAATGTGAACATTCGGTTTTTAGAAATTTTTAGTTTGAACTTTCGGATTTTTTAGCTTGAACTTTCAGATTTTTTAGCTTGAACTTTCAGATTTTTTAGCTTGAACTTTCAGATTTTTTGGCTTGAACTTTCAGATTTTTTAGATTGAACTATCACATTTTTTAGCTTGAACTTTCAGATTTTTAGCTTGAACTTTCGGATTTTTTAGTTTGAACTTTCGGATTTTTTAGTTTGAACTTTTTGATTTTAGATATTTTTTAATTTGAACTTTCGGATCTCAAATACTTTTTATTTGAACTTTCTGATTTTTTAGTTTGAACTTTTTGATTTTAGATATTTTTAATTTGAACTTTCGGATCTCAAATATTTTTTGATTTGAACTTTCGGAAATATTTATTTTTTCTACCTATACAACTATTTTAAAGATGGGTGCATCATCTTGGGCGTTTGATGGTTCACTTATATTATGCACTAAATTGCTTTTAAATTTTAATATTGTAATATCTTTCAGAATGCGATGGAGAATAGTTTTATTTTTCAAGTATAATGATTTAATTTTAACTTTTTAATTTAAAGTATAATGGTTTAATTTTAACTTTTTAATTTTAAATTTTTAAATTTTTTTTTGAAATTTGGATATTTTTCAATTAACTTACCAAGTTGCAATAGGGGGAAGGTTGCCGCCATCAAACTAGTTTAACCCCACTTATCGGTCCTAAGTCCAAGATTGCACTTGGATATTTTATAAATTTTTATTTTATATTATTTTTTTTAATTTTGTTTGAAAACGATGGAATATTATCTTTTATATTCGCCATTGATATTCTGAAGTGTTTTGGTATTACAGGATTCATATATTTCAATTTTTCAATTGATAATTTGATTGATTGTTTTTATATATATATATATATATATATGTGTGTGTGTGTGTGTGTATGCGTGTGGGTGTTCTTATATAAGCATTTATGAAAATATATATTCACACATACTTTTTTGAGCTATTATTCAATTTTACTCCAAACCTATGGTAAAATTTACATGCAAATATTGAGAACAATGAGTACTTTATTTCAATATATTGATTTGGGAAATATTATGTTAAGATTTTCCTCATAAGTCATTTCGAATTGGTTTTATTTTACTATAAATATAACACTAAATATTTAACGATCCCTGCTTTTAGCACAAGTATGTTACTGTACTTTTTTTCACTTGCTTTATTACTTACTTATATACTGGTTTCAAATAATGTGAATAAAAACCATTTTAAAAGCAAATAATTAATAATTTGCTAACTAAATTTATTAACAAAATAATTTCTACCATATATAAACACTTTATGCCTTAAGAATTTTTTTATCTAATGCATTAAGTGGAAATCTGTTACATAACTCAGTGTTTCTCAAACTGTTGGGTGCGCCCCCCTGGGGGCGCAATAAACCTGCTAGAGGGTGCGAGAATATCGAAAATAAAACAATAAAAAAATTTATTTACTGGAATGAGAGAAGAAAAACAAAATACTTTCTGACATAATAAAAATACATATTTACACTGATATAATTTATATATGTCATCTCGATATTACGTCATCAAAAATAAAAGCTTCTACTTCAAAACCACAACCACCATACTATAACCAAATAAAAAACATTTTATTTGATTTGCTGTAATCCCATGATGAGAGATTTTTTTATTACGTTTTCTTTTCAAACCGAAAATGCTTCTCTTTCAGAGAAAAAAAACCCCAGACCCATAATGAAAAAAAAATTTAGGAAGATAAAAAAATTTCATCACTGTTATATTATTGCCATCAGCAATAATATAACAGTGCAGCAGAATGTATTTGCTGCGGTTTGACCTTCGAACTTACTTGTACGGTTAACTACGTCCCTGCTCTTAAGTATTTGTTTTTTCATTTAGGGAAGTTGTAAATGAACTATTTCTGCTGCGCTTTTTTCCTTGTAAAATATTTTTATGATTTTTGGAAAAGCACGGAGAGCACTATGAATGATTACTAAGCCAAGATTTATTTTTGTGAATATTCCCAAATATATAAAGCATAATGAAAAACATTTTACATAATTTTTTAGAACATCCATACTGTAATACACTTTTAATCCGGGAGCGGTCACGCCAAGCACAGAGTGCACGAAATCAGTAATTTTGGCAAAACTGTTTAATTGTTAACAATGGCCCTGACACTATCCTCCTGTTTGACAGTCTTAACGTGAACTAAAATATATTTGTCACATATCTTTCTCTTTTTTGGGAGTGACAAACGTTTTTTTACAATCTTAAGGTACTTGTTTTGACTTTCCCGGTGTGATAATTTTTTTCCGAAATATTTTCTGTGTCCTTGAAAGTAGAGGTGAGTATATTTTCTCTTAATTAAATTCTTCACTGGAATTACGATTTTTATTGTGTGCTCTAAAAATAATTATAAAAAAGGATTGGGGTGACTCAGTAACCCCGCTCGACAATTAGTATCGAGTGCGCGCATGCTCCAGGGTTAAAACTTGTTGAAGTCCTTTCGCTTTAAATATTAAAAATAATACAATTATTCTTCATCAGAATTTTTTATTGTTCATTATTCAACATCAATTCTAAATGCTAATTCTGTGAGGCTAAAAATTACAGTTCACTTAAAACTAATTATAATTTGAGAAATCATTTAAAAATAATCATTTTACATTTTTGTAAACATTGTCGCGCACTTGGCTTTACTCTCCTTACAATTCAGCGATTATATCAATAATGTTTTATTTTCTTATAAATGAACTCGTGAAAAGAGCAGGTACTTCATTCGGTATACTTTTAATGTATCAGTGCTGCACAGAGTATTTTATAACTAATTATTTAATACGAAATTAGGAACAAGTTTAATAAGTATTAGCGATTTCCATGGGCTTGTCTTACAGAGCAAAGTTTTTCAAAGGAATGCTTATGATTAAAAATTGACTCTGAGTTCCTTTTCTACATTTAGCTGATATCTATATTTTGTCTTCTAAGCAACCACCTCATTTTTCAATATGTTCCAATTTAAAAATTAGAGAAAGGGAAAAATAACATAATAATTATCCTATTACTTATTTATTTTTTTTGCTTAAAAGTAACATACACAAAATTTAATACTTTTGTCATGAATTTGTACCGTTTATAATAAAGATTGTTGCTTTATTGTCAAAGTGCAGTATTATTGCATTCAGTACATTATTAATGTATAACGGAGGGGGGCGATAAAAATTGTGATTGAAAAGGGGCGCTCCAGTATTGAAAGTTTGAGAAGCACTGACATAACTGATTCAGTAACACTTGAAATTCAGGTTCTTCTTCATCTTCAGTAAAATCTCCTTCATGCTTATGTAACCTTTTCGTATAACTTTTTTTTATCATCCCTTAACGAATTATTAACACAGGTCCAATTAAATACATATTTCAGTTCCAATTATTGTTATTAACTCTCATCCCAATAAAGCATGACATCTACTTTTAATTAGGAATCTAAATACTTAGAAAGATAATTGTTTGAAATAAAAAAAACTTAAAAGCAAACAATAGTATAGTTTTAAAAACAATACTACATAAATGCATTTTATGTTTTACTTTCACCGACTGCAGTACATTGTTTTAATCAGCTTACGGGAAATTCCATTACTGGTGATTTAAAACTTAATGCTGAGAAAAATGCATAAGGGAATTCCTGGAACAATTTAAACTAGAATTATTTAGATAGAATGCTACAAAGCTGAAATATTTTTAAAATATAATTGTTACCAAAATAACTTAAGCGAAATTGGAAATAAGCAGCATTAATTGTAAAAATGTGGATAATAGCTCCGGGAATTCATTTCCGTTAAAGCTGGAATGTTACGTTTAATTTTAAATGTAGTTTCATAAGGTACAAAGTAGTGCTTCCAGATAAAGCAGTGATTTTATATGCTGATAAAGATTGCACGGTGTTTCTAGGTATGTTAAAATGAAATATTTTATTTAGTAAAAAAGAAAATAGTCTTTTAGCAATTTAGAGACGTTTACACAATTTATATGCGAAAATGAAATGACAAAAAAGTTTTCAAAATGTAGTAAATATAATTCCCTTTTCAATTATAGGAACTAATTAATCCAATTTGAAATTCTCACTAATTGAAACTATAAAGAATAGAAGATACAATTTTAAATTCGAGGCTGCTTACGATAATAATGTGGAATACGCTGTGGAATAAAAAGTAAACTCACATATCCTTTAACACAAATTTATTGCATTTTTATGCCACAGCTTAAGACTGCAGATAAAATTTATTGGATAATTAAAGATTCATTTTTAGATGGAATTAAATGTTAGTAAAAGATATCCTTGCATAAATATGTAATCCCAATTTTTTTCTCAGATTTTATGAAATTTATTCGATTAGGAATCAATTTATAATGCAACCACTCCTGTTATAATAACTCTATGTTGACTATCTCAGATGACCTGAAACCCTCTAGAGCAACTATACTCAACCTGCAGCCCACTGGGCTTTTTTAAGGGGCCCGGTAATGGCAAATCGTTCTGAGAAATTAATTTATTTACGAAAGTTTGGTTGGAAATTCTTTGCAAAAAAATTAAATATATCAATTTTGCTTTTTGCTGTCTGTCTATGTCGTATAGGTACGAATTGATATATTTTTTTCTGATTAGTAATAATAAACAACAGTGGAGTAGCGACCATTTTATGAGTGGAACTAATTTTTAACTATCTTTCATATCTTGCAAGCGAAAAATATTCGAAGAAAATAGGTTGTTCCAAGACGATTTGGAAGTTGACTATTTTGTAGTGAAAAACAAGCATTTTTCAGTAATTGTTTGATTTATCACGAAAGTGTTGTATTTAAAAAGTACCAATAAACAAGAATCCCATTCAATGACACTTTTCCTCGAATATCTCTTTCAAGAGGTGATAAATAGGCTTTTCTGGAATAATCTTTACAACTGCAAAAAAGTGCTTTGTCAGTGTAATATCACAGAGTTAACAAAGACACCCTATGAAATTTGTTACATTGCTACGATGATCCGGGGTTCCAGCATTTTATGCCAATCAGTTGCAAAGAACTAGACAGTTTTTTAAGAACGATGAGAATTTATTGTAGAAAATCTAATCCTTTAAATACAGAATACAGCAGCAACATTCACAAAATAAATCTCAGAAGGTCTTAACACCTTCAGCAGCACACAAACACAATTATCGGTGTCTAAAATACACGTATATAAAATTTTTTACAAGCAATCACTCGTTCAACAGCCGAAGTAATCCCTAAGGCAATACTAGCTGATCGCTAGTCAAAACCAGACTCACTTTCGGCGCGACCATCTCTTTATTTAAAGAGTGATTTTTTTCCCAGGTATAGAAGTTTAAGTTGGCATTACTTTCCAAGATGGCGACCGATTCAACCAGCTGTCAAATGATTTATTTTCAGTTTGGTTTGGCAATTCATCAAAACGATCATCAAGCCAGGCGTAAATTCGTCGAATGGGCCCAAAACGAGATTGCCGTTGTTCCCGATTTTCATAAGCGAATTTTGTTTAGCGATGAAGCCACTTCTGGTTGAATGGCTACGTCAACAAACAAAACTGCCGCATTTGGAGTGAAGCTAATCCACAAGTGTATGTCGAAACACCGTTACATCCAGAAAAACTGACTGTTTGGTGCGCTTTATGGGCTGGTGGAATCCTTCTTCAAAAACGATGAAGGCCACAACGTTACAGTCAATGGTGATTGGAATAGAGCCATGATTACTAACTTTTCCATTCTTGAATTGAACAATCATGATGTCCAGAAGCTGTGGTTCTAACAAGATGGCGCAACATGTCACACAGCTCGTGCCACAATCGATTTATTGAAAGACACGTTTGGTGACCGCCTAATTTCACGTTTTGGACCTGTGAATTGGCCTCCAAGATCTTGTGATTTAACACCGCTAGACTATTTTTTGTGGGGCTATGTAAAGTCATTGGTCTATGCGGATAAGCCATATAAAGAAAGACGCTTGACCATTTAAAAGAAGCAAACATTCGCCGTGTTATTGCCGATATACGGCCACAAATGTTGGAAAAAGTCATCGAAAATTGGACGTCCAGATTGGACTACATCCAAGCCAGCCGTGGCAGTCATATGCCAGAAATCGTATTTAAAATGTAATGCCACAAGATTATCTTTCGAATAAAAAATTCATGTCAATCGAATAATACATCGTTGTTTTATTGCAATTTATACCCATGTCCAGGTACTCCAAAGTTCTATATCTCTAAAAAAACACCCTTTATATCTCGCGCGGATAATTCGAGTGTACACACAAAAAGACCAGCCTGCGTCATAGATCTTGAAATTCGTGGATTTTCTACCAATTTCTTGAAGAATCCAGAGGGTTCCTTAAAACTCGCCAACATGATCGCCAAGTAGCCAGTAGACGGGTAGGGTCACCAAACATGACGCCAACAGTGTCTGCTTTCGTTTTATCGCCAAGTTTCCATTGAATCACCATTGTAACGTAAGGAACGGCGTTTTCTTCTGAATAATACAATTTTAACGTAAATTAAATTTAATTTAGAGAAAGATAAAGGCATTACACATCCAAATACAAATTATTTATACTATTTTACACAAAATTTGTAACAATATTATTGGTAATCATATGAAACTTTTTACTGATGCAGAAATTGTGAAAGAATGATTATCAATACAGACCAAGTGCTCCTTTTGTTGACGGGGTGCAATTGTCACGGTCATGGACTCATTCTCATAGCCTGCGCCCCCTTGTCATAAGTTATATCTCTAATACCACTGAAGATCCTACGTGTATAGGGGTTGCTGCACTTTAAATTCATCGATGCTCAACTAGTTGGTGTGAAAGTTCGGAGAGTGGGCTGCCAGCTCACGTGTCATCCTTTCCATTTAAATATAATTCAGAAATTACACTGTCCTTAGAGTGTAGCCGTTGTGTTATCATGTGACTTTTACATATAATCAGCCATTTGTTGACGTGCAATGAGAATATATCCATTTATCTATGGATGTAGTGAGTGGATTGTCATTCATAGGAGATTCTCCTCATTTGACAATAGTTCTAAATTGCGAAATCTATTGAATGTGGTTAATGGACGTTTGTGACGGTTAGAAATAGATTTCTGAAAGCCTTTACTATAACAGCAAGCAAATGTTTAAGAGCCAGAGCAGCAGTCAAGTAGTATTTTCATCGAACTCGTAAACAGCAAAGTATCACTTCAAGCCACTCGTTTTGAGTTCCAAACCTACTAAAAACTCTACATGGGAGCTGATGATTATTAAATAAATCGAGGCTCACAATCACCACGTTGTCATGAATAAGCAGAGTGATGTGCTCGTTCAGGTGCTAACCTTAAGCACCCATTCATGGCTAAGAAATTACGAGATGCATTCGAAACGGCATTTTTTTTTAAAAAATGAGCAGATATGGACCCCGTAAAATGTTCCATAAGGCAGCTTTTCTCAAACTGTGGGGCGTGACAACTCTGCGAAGGGGGCACGAGCATATTGAAAAGTCGAAAACAAAAGATTATTTAAAAAAAAATATTAATTTACTAAAAGTAAAAAAGCAAAATACATTCTGACATAATAAAAAATAAAATACACATTTACACTGATATATTACACTTATGAATATATCAGTGCTACACAGTGTATTTTATAATTAATTTAACGATATTAAGTTAAGAACAAGTTTAATAATTACCAATGACCCCTTGAGAATTTCATATATAAAGTTACATAAAAAAATTAACACTTATCTTGATAATTTTTACGGTTTATAATTGATCCCTTAACTGCCGAATAAAAGTTACGCGATTTACTTCCCAATGCCAACCGTTTTCCAGGTAGACGCGTGTATGTGATGTATTGGGGGGGATAAAGATGAAAAGTTTGTATACAAAAATATGAGGCCGGTTCTTGAGGATTTACTTAAGCGCGCTTTTAAATCTGAATAACAGTTCGTTAATAGGTTTATAATTTTAATTCGTGGAGTTTGTTCAACAAGGCATCATTCTGCGTGCTTAAGAATTAAAAATAGCCGAACGATCCGTTTCCGATGTAATTTAAACCGTATTCATTTTTAGTTACCCAAAATGTAACATAAACGTAAAATCAAATTCAATGTATCATAAAACGTCCTATAAAGTCAGTAGTAAAATCGGTTGTTATACATTTTCCGACCCCAGAATAAAAACCAAGATTTCATTAAGTTAAGGGGGAAAAAACCAACTTTCCCCCTCAAATATCGTTTGTTGCAAAATACTATTGTTTAAATTTACTTCGTCTGGAGTTTTTATTCGTGATTGAGCATTGTTGAACTGGTCTCGTTCATCTCTAGTGAAATTTTTAGCTTGGTTTTTTATCGTAGATAATGAGTTTGATTGTTATTTTTAAAGGTTTCAATTTCTAAGCCCGATATTCATTCTACAAAATATTTGTTTGATTTCATACACAAAATCAGTCCTAATAATTGCATGATACCCACACACACAAAAAAAATCTATTTTGGGGAATGTTCTTAAATCGCTCTAGAATCAAGTTTTTCCCATAACCAGAAAGGTCTGCAATTTTTTCATCTTCTTTAACTACAATTTGAGTTATATCACACAGACGTGTGTGTGTTTTCACAAAATCTGTTCTTTGAATCTGACATTAATATAAAGCAAGAAAATACTAATATGAATACTTGTAGTATGAATTATCTGCATGAAAATTTGAATATCCACACACACACAATCTAAGTTTCATATAGTTTGTCTTCGGTAGAAATGTATTGTGAGTTCTCCTATATCGTTTATTTTCAAATTTAAGTCTTCCAATTTAAATACCATTCCCTCTCTTTAACTCTTCTTTTCTCTAATTTGTCTAGACGTTTTCTTATACGTTCATCCATTGTTGTATCTAACATTTCTTTTCATACCCTTCTCCATAGACAGGACTTGGAATTACAGATATTTTCAGTTTGATAACTTTTAAAGATTCTGTCGTTCGATTTTTAATGTTACCTAGTAGTATTCGAGTTCAAAATGTTAAATATATATATATTTATAATATTAAAAATTAACAAAATATAGTCACGACAACAAATACTGAAATATGTTTACAAAAATAGTGTTTTAAATAAAACTAACTAAATTTAGTTTAATTGATTTCCGAATCTAGATACTACTTAGCGGGCACATAATGCTGCAATACCCAAATACCATTACTATAAATTAAACTATTATTAGCTTGGAGATTCTTTATTCTACAAATGTGTTACACACTGTGCTTAGACTGTTTTACTGCTCCTCAGTGGGGCGTGATAACTCTACGAAGGAAGCGAGAGCATATTGAAAAGTTGAAAACAAAAGATTATTTAAAAAAAATTATTATATTTAATGAAAGTAAACAAAAAACCCCTTCTGACACAATAAAAAATTAAATACACATTTACACTGATAAAGTACACTTATAAATGTATCACTACTGCCCGATGCATTTTACAATTAATTCAACAATGCTAAGTTAAGAACAAGTTCAATAATTACCAGTGACCCCATGGGCTTGTCATACATAAAATTATATACATAAATTGGCAATTATCTTAATTTGTACTGTTTATAATTAATCGCTTAACTGCTAATTAAAAGTTACCCAATTTGCTCCCCAATGACACCGTTTTCTACGTAGACGCACTACACTGGTGTGCAAAAATTAAGGATGAAGTCGAAACATTAGCACATCAGCTGAACGAAGAGGCAGAGCGGACAGAAAGACTAATCAGGAGATTAAGTAAGGTGATGTACGGTAGCACATGCGGAGATATGCAGGTAGACGTAATGGGGGAGTGTCTGAGTAGTATAAAACATGTTGTCGGCGTAAGATCAGTATTTCTGGCAAAGAGATTGCACGCCGTATAGCAGTTAAAATCACACCGAGTTGCTGCCTCAGCGAGAAATGGCGAATAATCAATCTCATAGACGAAATCTGCATGCTTTTACCCGAGGTCGAATCATTGGGAAGTTGGAGGAAGGCCGCAGTGTGACAAGTGTGGCTGCAGAGTTCGGAATTGCTCACAGCATCGTTTCACGACTTTGGAGACAATTTCAAACTACAGGAACAGCAAGGGGTTCAGTAGTGGTCGTCCACGAGGAACCACACCCGCAGATGACCGGTACATTGTTTTACAGGCCAGAAGAAACAGGCGGCAGACAGCGGGAGAAATCGCTAGACACACGACACATCCGACTGGACGACCGATATCGCGTTTTACCGTGGCCAGAAGACTGCACGGTGGTGGTCTGTTTGCACAACGCCCTGTACGGTGTGTACCTTTAACGCCTGCCCATCGGAGAAGGCGTTCTCTGTGGTGCCGGGAACACCGGAATTGGAGAGACAATGAATGGGGCGAGTACTCTTTACAGATGAGAGCAGATTCAGTTTGAGTAGCGATTCTCATCGCATACTCATCTGGAGAGAGCTCGGAAGCCGCAATCATCCCTCGAACATCATTGAAAGGGACAGGTATGGAGGTCGCGGTTTTCTCGTTTGGGGAGGCATCATGCTTGGTAGTCGTACAGACCTTCACATCTTCGGCGCAGGTTCAGTCAACGAGACCCGTTATTGTAACGAGATTCTTCTTCCATATGTGCGTCTTTTTAGAGGCTCTATGTGTCTGCAGTTCCTTTTCATGGACGACAATGCACCATGTCATCGCACAGTAGCTGCCAAACAGCTCTTAGAGAGTGAGGATATTGAACGTATGGATTGGCCGGCACGATCTCCGGATCTCAATCTCATCGTGCATGTATGGGATTTTCTAGGCAGACGCTTGCCAGCTCGTACCTTACCACCAGTAACGATTCGGGAGCTTCGATTGGCGCTGCAAGACGAATGGGCAGCAATGCCTCAACAACTCATTGACACCCTCATTCTCAGCATGGGCAGACGCTGTGAAACCTGCCTAGCAGTCAGGGGAGATCATATCCCCTACTAAAGACCGGATGTTTCTTGCTGGACACCCATCACAGGGATGTGTCAGCCTTCAGTCGCATTGCGCTCCATGCTACTCTTTCAATAAAGCTTCTTTTTATCTCTCTGATTTCTCTTTTAGTAAGTGTTGCTTACATATTACACATGTCTTTACGTATTGGGGATCTTACGGTATTAAATGTGTTGATTTGGAAAGCTTTTGTACAAAGTTATATTGAAAAAACCGCTACGTCCTTAATTTTTGCACACCAGTGTATGTGGCGCATGTGATGTATTGGAAGAGGAAAAATGCAAAGGAATAAATAAGCAAATTCTCTGAAAAAAGTAAATCCTTCGCAAACTCTGTCACAGTTCTTTTATTGCGTTCCAAAGCCTTCGGAATAATTTTATGGATAGCAGTGCACAGAAAAGATCGTACTTCGGAACGACGTATATATACGCCCCGTGCAATCAACGTTTTGGTTGAGTGAGACGTATACATACGCCTATGACACTTCAGAAGTTAAAATCGTATTGTAGCCTTAACATCAAATTATAGTATAATTGATTCAAAACATTGTTATTGTATAGCAAGGGGACGCGATGGAAATTTCGATTGAATATTGGGTCGCAGATATTGAAAGTTTGAGAAGCTCTGTTCTACCTTTAATTTTACTAAAAATACTCACCAAAAATAAGTGTTCGCGATAGTAGAGTGTTCATGGTCTTAAGGACGTGGCTAGTGAGATATAAATTTGTGTTTTAGTTCAAGTAAAGACCCATGGTGTAGAGGAGAAGTTTACGGTTCAAGCTCGCCCACACACATACAGGCGTCGTTCTTGTTACTTGATAGAGCTTCGAAAATATGAAGTTCATCGCCAACAGCCTTTACATTGGTTTAAAATAAATTAGAAATAGGTTTTATGAAAAAAGACAAATTGCCAGAAAGGAATTAGGCGAATTTGAAATACTTATTTAAATAGTTTTATTTAAACTGCTTTACGCAGAAAATACATTGTTCTGTTTCAAAAATACTACTTTTGAAACAGAAGCCTAAACAAAGTACATAAATAAAGTTTCTGTGAAAATAATAATAAATTTTAAAATAAAAATGCTGTTATTATCCAAAGAAAAAAATAAAAATGTATAAAAGTTTTTTTTTTTTACGCTTCAAAATTTAGCTTTGTAAATAAACTGGATGAATGCATAATATTATATTATTGACATTCCACCGTTTTTAAAACTATCAAACTTCCACAATTGATGCGTTTTTAAAACAAATTAAAAAGTATAAAATGGTGACGATTTAAACCCTTTCTGTTGTGTTCTTCTTTGTTGTTGCTGAATCAATTGATGCGCTCTAGTGTACAATCAAACAAATTAAAAAGTATAAAATGGTGACGATTAAAAAAATATTGTGGAAAAAACCCTTTCTGTTGTGTTCTTTCTTTGTTGTTGTTTTCAAGACACCCCATTGATATATTTTATACGTATATTTAAACGCGATCTTGCGATGGAAAACAGCTACATAGGACTTAACAATGTGTTATTTTTACACACTATTAATTTGCGCATAGCATTGTTTAATGCCAAGAAGTGATATATTTAAAACGCTCTTTTTAACTGTATGTTCTATTGAAAACTTTCTCTCGAAGAAGACTTGATTTATTCAAATCAGTTGTCTATTTTGGCGCTGACATTTAGGTACGCGAAGTTAGTCTACGGTTAGTTGACAGTGAGTCGAGAGTTTGTCGACGGATAGTCACTGGAAGGTCAATTATTGATAATTAGAGAGTAAGTTATAAGACTGAGCTTAAGAATTACGACCGTAAGTCGTACAAATAAGAGAATTACGGTGAATTGTAGCGTAACCATCCAAGATGTTCGAGGAGTAAGTGAAGTGGATTATATTCATGTTAAGTATCCTTAAGCCCTGTGATTTCTCTTCTAATTAGTTGCTTAATGCATTTCCTACCTTTAGTTGTTTGATTTAAGTTAGTGGGAAAATAAATCTGAATTTGAAATTGGTTATGGCTAATCTTTACCGGAACCACCAATTACCAACAACCGCTAGTTGGTTGTTACAACATCATGCAAATTTCAGAAGCGATAACAGTGAGATGGATATGCAAATGCTTAAATTTTCTCTCGCATTTTTGATTACGTGACGCTCATTTTGGGCTATAAAGTTCAGTAACTTTCCCTTCTCATAAACAGCATCCGAGGTTTTGAGTAGCATTTACGACTTTCGAAGAAGCGTAAAAATAAATGTGATTATATTGTTGAACTTCTCATAAACTCGGTTTGAACTGGTGGTGACCTGGAGAACGCTATGAACCAACCCATTTCATTACGCACCACCACCCCTCTTGTACACACTGACGGCCGTTTAAAAGAGGACTGCTACTTCACACAAATTGTGGAGCCTGATGTTCTGCCCTTGTTGCAGAGTGCACCCAACACGGTATTCCAGCAAGACATTGCCAATCCGCATGTTGCACGGCAAACTCTTAACAGCCTGATTGGATTTGGCATCCTTCCCTGTCAGTAAACTCGCCAGATTGGAATTCTATCGAACACCTGTGGGATCTCATTGGACTTGACATGAACCGAGAACCACTAGCGCAAAACGTAGATGGAACACACGTAGCAGTTAATGTAGCTTGGCAACGGCTACTAAAAACAATCATAAGTGGACTAATTGGTAGAAGGACTCATTGAATTGAGGCCTGCATAGCTGTCATTGGTAGTTGCATTAGATACTGACTAAATTTGTTTATAATGGCTTTATTTATTTGCTTTTTCAATCGTTTTGTATATCCACCTCACTACTATCACTCCTGAAATTTGCATGACGCTACGTGGTTAATTTCTTGGTGTTGCAATTTCCCTTTTAAAGGGTGTATTTTATTTCCAATTAATCTCGATTTGAGTTCCGATGTATGGCTGGGTTGCTCATCCTTTATTTCAGCATGGCACTTTTAAAAACAATAACAGTTAATTAATATGTTTGTAACTTAAATGCATGTTTTTTCAGCAAGCCGTTATTCAACCCAAGATTACCAAACTATGTATGCTGCCAATATATGCTGCGTAATAAAATAGTATCTCCCTTGCCAATATTTTTCTTCCTTTACTACTTAATGTTGTTTCATTTAAGAGGCACAATTAAAATTGTGCAATAAATAAAATTAACTGAAACTAAACAAATTAAATTAGGTGTAACAATATTTTCTCTGAAACGTAAATGGAGAAGCGGGGAAATAATAATATATACCAAACTGCACTTGACACTTAAAAATATAGCTTTCAAACAATGATCTATGATTAATACTTAAAAGTTTTCTTTTTGTTCTGGTTAAATATATCTATAATTAAACATTTTAACATGTTTATTATATTTTTCTCCTTTTTACTTTTTCAGCATATAGGTTTTCAATAGGTTTTTTCTTGTCAAAAACATTTTCTTCTTTTAAATAGAAATAAATTGTGATATACCTGACATGTAAAAGGTATAAAAGAATGTTTTTAAACAAATTGACAATCAACAACTCTCTGATTATTTCACTGGACTTATAATTATCGTATGCAGTAAATAAATTTTAAATAAAGTTTGTCTTAAATTTTCTTTTTCTTTTATCTTTTTAAACTCTTATTAGAATCTTATATAAAATACCGCTATAAATTCCTATCATATCTAAAAAAGAATCACTTACACAGAATAAAAAAATACTGTACTAAGTAAAGATCAAAAGGTCATAAAAATAAACGATGTAAAACCTAATTTTTGAAGAAAACCTTTTTTCAGCTCCAGCAAATGCTCTAATTGCGGAAAAAACTGAGTTTGTTGTATTCTCATTCTTTCTATCCAATTTGTTACTCTTTGAACAGGACTAATAAAGAATAATTTATCTCCTTAACAATGCCATAAACTCACACACTCAATCTCTTAACAGAAAGATAAATAAAAATATCTTTCTGAGAAAATTTAATAACCATTAATGAATAACTTTTCATTTATTTTTACATTGTGCATAATATTAAATAAGTATTCTAAAAAATATGAACAATCACACCTCTTAGGGGAAAAAATACTACTAATAATATTTTCTGAATTGAGATCACAGCTGGATTAGATTAGCATAATTGCTAAGAGCTCAGAAATGAAAGGACCTAATGGATGATACTTTGATGTTAATGAATAAATTAATCAAGTGTAACAGACGTAATTAATACAATAATCATTACAATGCAGATACCATTCGCTTAGTGGTATTAAGTAGAAAATACTCAAAATAACGTGTTTCATTTTTAATGGGATCATTTGTCCCAGAAATAGTTGCTAATTGCAAAAGGAATTGTACTTTTGATTGATTTATTCATATGATCAATCCACAAGCACGATTGATTTTCTTGGATTTATAAGAATGTGAGTCAGAAAATAACTTTTCCGTGTCGATTGTGGTCAAAGTTGAGTATGAAAGTCAAAGTGCATAACCATACACATTAAGGATAAGATATAATATTATTTTTAAATAAATAAGTACATTGAGACATTTGTCATACCGCTTGATAAACTTTAAAAAACCCTGCAAGAAAATTCATAGCTTTGCATACGTAAGAAGCGTTTACTTTTGCATGGACTTTTTGGAGGTTGGAACACTCATTGCTAGTGGTACTGTGACACCCTGCCGAAATTGAAAGAGGCGATTCGGAAAAAGTGGCCAGGGCTTCTCAAATCTGGCCTTTTGTTGTTGGATGACAATGCGAGATCATACTCGGTGACGGCAACGGAAAACCATACAGCAACTCTTGGTTGGGAGCTCGTACACCATCCGCTATACAGTCCTGATCTCGCACTAAGTGACTTTCATCTGTTTCCGGCTTTGAAGAAGAATCGTGCTTTAAGGTGCTTTGGAAACAATGCTGAAGTCAAACAAGTCGCTAAGCTCTTCTTCCATATGGAAAGCCTAAAGTTTTTCCTAGAGGGCTTTTTGAAGCTAATCAAGCGGTATGACAAATATCTCAATGTACTTAGTACTTATGTGGACAAATAAAGTTATGTCTTATCTTTAATGTCTTATTCTATGCTTCGACTTTCATACACAACTCTGACCACAGTCAACATGGAAAACTTATTTTTCAACTCACCCTCGTAATTGTAAGTTTCCTTTGATCCCTTTTACATTAATATTCTTAATATTTTATTTTTAAACATTATAATATATTCGATGCAATAAAACATATTGTTGCAGAATTTTTTCTTTTTTTTTGCCTGGGGAAAAAGTTATTTGAATAGCTGCTTTATTAATGGACAAGGACAAACAAATTATTACACAAAGACGAATTAACATACACTCACGAAAATATTATTATTATTAGATAGAACTGATTATTTTAATATTACAAATCGTACTCCTTGTGAAAATGCTTTACAACGTTTCAGAAACGGCTCTCTAAACAGTTCCATTAGAAGCAAAACTCTGACGTTCAACATACACGACTAAACTCTCTTTTGAACTTGTTCGAACTTCGTTTCAAAGGCATTTTATCTAACCTCTTGGTAATTTATGGAATTGTAGATACTAGAACCTTCTCGATAATTCCTTGGCGGCATCATATTTTTATCCAATTTTATCATCAGTCTGGTAACCCTGGTCACATCTAGGGGATTGCCAGAATCTTATTTTTCTATTTCTTCCTTTTAAGGAAATTTTGCCTGTAAAACTCAATTTTCCCACAAGGAGAACATTGCTGTGGAAAAAACAACTTACTAGGCATGTTTCAATATCATTATTACATAATCAAGCTAATTGAAAATAAATAAATTTACGCTTTAATTACGTTAAAAGGAACACACCTCACACACAAAACATTTATTTGTAGTTTTTTATTAGATTAACCTTCCTACCCTCGATAAGAAATTCGATGCGGCATGTTTATAAAATTCATCTTTCCTATGTGTGTTCCATATATTTTATTTATCTTCGTTCAAACTTTAAATATTCCTTAAAATATGCTTACTTGTTAAATGCAGCGTTTTCGGAGACGTACATAATTTTGAAATCCCCAAGGGAAAAAAGGAGACATTTTATCTGTCTAGATTGAATTGACTTATAGTATTAACTTGCACAGGAATACATACAAAACCAATTTAGCACTTCATTTTATTGAATGGTAAATAAATGATGTAAGTGTACAGAAATACGAAAGCAATGACGTCATTGCTATTGTTCTTTTCCAATTGGCCTGCTACATATGATGAATATAATTTGTAATATGAGACAAATATTGCCGCAGAATATTTTCATCAAATGATGCGAAAAAACATTGATTACTTTCAAATTCAACCTTAGACCGCGATTCAGTCCCATAGTGCTGAACGTGTTTTGTCATTTTTATAGGTTAATGTAACACGGTGAACTGTAAACGAGGACCTACTAATGAAGAAATCAGAAAACTTTTACGAGAATAAAGGGTTCAATTTGATCAAATGAGTAGCGATGGATTGAATGAAACTATTGAATCAGATCACATATGCAATGCAGAAAAGTTTGACAATTAAAAAAAAATATTTCAGAACCAGAACACCCCTTGTGTCATAGGTGCCTAAACAAATAATAGTAGGGATCTTCAACTCTTTTTGTAAAATAATGGTAAAGTTTCATTAAAAAGAGTAAAAAAACCGGATATAATTTTGTTTTCAATTTAAAATTAAAAATGGAGTAGATATGATGGAAGAACTAGCTGTCACTTATACTTGTAATATAGGAACAAAAAGATGGCCGGTATGTTTATTTTATAATATGATTGGTCTAGCTTCAATTAATGCCTTTGCTGTTTTTGTGGATGTCCATCTATCAGTGAACACAAGCTGTACAAAAGGTATTTTTATTTTTGTACGAAACTGGAAAGCATCTTACATAAATGTTAGGAGAAAAAATAACATATTAGTCACAATTAATAATAAATTGCTATCTGCAAAATATGAAACTTCAGATGTCCGAACATTTAAGCAAATGTATAAAAATTTATGTTTGTTTGTCCCTAGTAATAATAGAAATAATCAGACGAGATGTGTATGCGCTTCCTGACAGAATTTTCTCTCCCAAGATCACGTAAATATTTATAGCAAACTTTTTTTTTATCATGGAAGACATTGCCAATAATAATCTAACTGTAACGTATAAATTAGCATTTTTACTAAAATTTATGAATTAATACATTTCTGTTAATATTTTCAAAATCTTATCCGGAATCTTGTCTACGGAGTTTAAAATGAGAAAAAATAGAAGACGGAGTATGAATGACTTTTAAAATATATTTGATGTCGTAGTATTAATTATAATATGTAAAATTAACTGCATGGAAAATATTTCTTCAGGTTTAGAGTGAATCTTTACGAACTGGGTGAATTACACTGAAACAGGTAAAGTGTGACACTTTTTATCAACAGGGAAGGAAGTTAAAAGCAAATTCTGATAGTTTTGCCCTGTATTGTTTCTTAATAAATATGTTGAATTAATAATTTCAACATAATTAGAATGTGTGTATAAGAATAACTGTATATATTAGTGAATCTTAAACTAAGTAATAATCTTTAATTCATCGAAAATGGTAAGTCAATATTAAATATATGAAACATTTTTAAACTTATCATGAACATTTATGTACTTCATTCTGATAAGTATGTAGAAGTCAATAAATCATTTTAAAAGTTTAATTAAAACTCAAAGTAACTTTGAGATGAATAATATTTTCCGAGTATCCAATGTTATGCAATAAATAGTGGTTTGCAAGAGAAAAAGCTTGTTTGATAATTATTATTATAAGTATAATGATAATATGTATTTAACGTAATGAAAATAGCAAATTCTTCATTTAAAGGACATTTTTTCAATTATTTTCACTTAAATAAAGTAGCAGCCATTTTGAAATAACGTAGATTTAATAATTAAACACAATCTCGTGAATTTTTGTTCTGAAAATGCTCAAATATATTGTTATAAACTTTTAATAAATTGTTATAATAATTATTCAATCAATTACATGTAAACATTCTTTGAATTCTTGATGCATTTGAATGATTCCATCAAGTGGAATAATGAGCAAAAAAATAAGCCATTTGAAACATTTAAAATTACATTCACTGAAATAAAAAAAAATACACTTTCTGAAACTAAGTGAAAATTAAATAATACGGACGCGAAAATCTTTTACCACAAATTCTACTTAAAAATTCATATCGTGATTCTTTCAAGTACTTCAAAGAATAATAATAATACAAAAAAATTCCAATACAATTTCAGAACTCATCATCAACACATATCGTCTGGCACATTAAGACGATCTCTCACTTAAATCTCGAATTCCTTGATGAAAGGCACGCACCCCCACTTAACCGGATTTAAGTTCCAGGAACCCTTTTGAAATTGGAAAATGGGAAGAATCCATTATGTATGGGCCTATGGAAATAGCCCTTAGGCTCCGGTGTCGCTAAAAACATTGGGCGTAAACAAATCTTTTACTATTTGCGATACATTTCCATAGACGTATCTCTCTGTCACCGGATTTCGCTCTGAAAATCCAACGTAATCTCAGACAATCGATTCAAATCACGTTCCAAGCGCACGTGACTACTCCGGTATTTCGTTCTAGCAGAGCGATACCTTGGTACACAAAAAAGAACTAAGAGGGAATTGATATTTCTAGGTGTACAGAAGGAATGAGGAAAATGCATAGCGGTTGTTTTTCTTTTTTGTGCGTGTATTGTTTTGAATTATATATAGATAAAAGGTATTGGATATGGAAATGATCGCATTGTTTTTATGTTATAGGGAATATAAGTAAAAGTATTATGAGATTTTTATTTCATAAATAAAACAAATTTACTATATGTTTTATGCATTTTGATGACATACGTTAACGTAAAAGAATACAAGATTACGTATAGTAAAATCGTATATTAACTGCTTTTTAAACTTAATACAAGATAAGACAAGTTGGTATTCCGACTCAATGTCTGATAAATATTAATTTCTTTTGGTAAAATTATCTTTAAAAATATTTTCAAAATTCTAAAATTTAGAAATTATAATTTTTTATTGAATGTGAAAGATTGTGTTTCGAAATTTTATAGAATATCATTTCTTCCTCAGCGACCCGACACCCCAGGGTGGTCCTTGGCCTTAAGAAGCTTTTCCAGGCCAGCCATCTCCCAGCTAGTGTTCTCCAATTCCTAGTTCTTTAAACTAGGAGATATTTTTCTAGGCCATTAATCCATCTAAGATTTGGCCTAGAAAAATATCTCCTAGTTTAAAATATCTCCCTTCGTGTGCCAATTGGTTGAAAATTGAAGACTGTTTTAGAGGTGAGGTCTTCGTCCATTCTCACAACGCGATCTGTCCCTTTAATTAGTTGTATTTTGATAAAATTAACGATGTCAGATTCTTTGTATGATTGATAGAGCTCAATTGATTGATTGATTATTAACGTCGCTCTGTTTAGCTACATGAGGGCTTTTGGCGATGGACCACGTAATTTTGTACCATGGTCAAGTGATGTGGACGACACCTGAGCTGGCACCCCCTCTCCTAACTCCCACACCACACCAACGGGAGGACGTTTCAGCTCTCGACAGATTTAACGTGCATCGCTGCCGTACACGGCGGGTCTTTAATGGTACTGGGCTCGAAATAGTGAAAAGGCAAGCCACGGTCCGATACCTATACCACTCGGCTACCGCGGCCGCATTGATAGAGCTCGAAATGGGATCTTCTTTTCGTCACGTTCCATTTTCCTGAATTCCTCCAAAAATAAATCTTCAAATCTGTCTTTAGTAGATGTCAAGTTTCGTGCCTTCATCTGCTTGAGACATAGACCAAGTTTCACATGTATAAGTTAATAATGATCTTATAAAAGACTTTTTTATACAATAGCACTTTTGTTTTTCTTTTGATTAAATTCGATTTTATATATTTTCATATTCCATTAAGACATGTATTAGCCATAGTAGTTCTCTTTTGAATTTCAGTCATACTATCGTTTCTATTGTTAATTTCTGAATCTAAATAAGTGAAACTGTCAACAACTTTAAAAAAATTATACTCTTCAATTTAAAGTGGAAATTTTTAAAGCATGATTTAGTGTAAGGCATGTATTTGGTCTTGTCCTCATTGACTTTCAGTCACATCCTGAGGGCCTCTTTCTCAAAAGATAGGAGAGCGGGGGATATTCGAGCAATGATATCAATGTCATCAGCAAAAGCCTAAAACTGTACTGATTTATCTAAGATATATCCTCTGGTATCGATATTGGAATCTCTAATGTTAGATTAAAAAGAAGACAAACTAGTGCATCTTCCCGTTGAACGCCATTTTTTATTTCCAATGGTTCCGAGAGGTCATTCTGCATCTTAACCATTATCTTTGTTTCGCCTAATGTTAGGCTTATTATCTTTAATAATTTATCAGATATTTTAAACTCTTTAATGACAGCAATAAGAGTCTCTCTGCTGATTAGTGTCTGGTTATTAGCGCCACAAATATGTGCAGTAATAGAGAGCATAGAAGGTTTTTTTTGTTTAAAGGCAACTCCTTGTCATTTTGAAAATATGTTCCAAAACCTTATGTTCAGCTTAAGTTGTATTTGTATTGTTAAAAATAGCATTTTTGCGGTGTAAGTGCTAAAATTTCTATCTGCGGAAATTGTTTTGATCCTTCAGTATTCGGCGAAAGCTTTCAACAGCAATGGTAAGAGATATGATAACAAAAATTTAAAAGTTTGGTAGTGTTAAAGATGATTTGTGTGAATTCCTATAAACTGGATAAGAACTCCGTTGAATAATGGTTCAGGTAAGCACAACAGCCCACATTATACGGTCAGTATATTTGATTCCATTAACCGTGAGTCTGTAGCCTGATTTTTCACCGAATTACACTCAAATCTTTATCCTGGTGCATTGCATTGGCCACGCGTGCACCAGGATAGTGACTGAATATATAATGCATGTAAGTTCTGATTTGGGGCTCACATTTGAAAGATTTAGCTTACAAGAAGATGCTGATGTAGACCTTATTAACCTCAACTTTCTTTAGCTTTCTCAATTTCAGGTATCAAAAATGAAACATTTGAATTTTTAATTGGTAAATTTGAGACTAAGTTGTGCTTAAGTATACTGTTGTGCTTTTTCACATTATTTTGCTACAAAATAATGTTTATAGTGGTAGCTAAAACGACTCAAAGATTTATTTCAGTTAAAAGTCGCAGGTTAGTTAAAAGTCAATTTGTATATCTATATGTGTTTGTTTTTTTAGCGTTGAACTACAGAAACACAACAGCTAATGACAACGGAGTTTGAAGCGCGATCAAATTTTAAATTAAATTAAATTTTTTTCAAACTTTTTTCGTTTTATTTTCTTCTTGCCACCACATCAGACTACGTGCGCACAGAAGAAATTAAAATTTAAGTCTATTCAGTTCGGAATAACGCAATGAGAACGTAAACGAAGTGTGCTGCAAAAGTTTGAATTTATACTTTAAAATAAAGTAGTATTTTGGCACGATTTATTCCTGTTGTTTTTTTCTGAATGCACTATTTAACTAATGCAAGTAGTCTTATAAAATAATCAACAAAAAATGAGGAATCTAGAAAAAAAATCTAAACAAATTCATATTTACGGGTAGTAGAGAAAAAAACTAATCGATACATAATTCTTTGACTCTGATAATTCAAAATAAGAATTTCTTAAGTTCATTTGTCTCGATATAATTTTGTTCAAATAATCTCTTGTTTAAAGTCCTCCGTGTCAGTGTTTCTTATGACATTTCTTTTAACTTATTTACTACCAAGAAAATATAGAGCATCCTACCCTGGGTACCAAGGTTTCATTTTAAAGAAAACATGATATTTTACAAAATATAATAATATTAGGCTATTGATGTAATATGTTGTCATGACACTTATAATAGTTTTTATTGATAAAAAATCACTATGAGGTAACTTGCAGCTAGAATAAGATTAGCGTCGCTGAATAAGATTCCTGCGCTGAGTGCCACTTACGAGTTATCTAACTGTGTGTTTTTTCAATTCCTACTATTAACTCACACTCTCTCTATATTTATTTATTTATCTTGTGATGGTATTTTTAATCGTTGATAAAATACATTTTAAAACACTCAATTAAGCTGAAATTTTATATGCATTTTATTTTGGATGACAATACAATAATTTAATTATAATAAATTAAAATTAATTGATTAAAATTAATTATTTAAAGAATAACAAATACAGCCGCGTTCGCATCATTTTTGGTGACTTGTGTCAAAACTTGAAAAGGTTTTTTTTTTTCTCACGTTTTAAAGCACCCAGTTGAACTGAAATTTTTTATACACTATTGTTTTCGATGACAATACGGTAATTAATAAAAATTAATTATAACTTTTAGCGACTTGGGTCAAAACTTTAAAATATCACGATCTAAAGCATTCAATTCATGAAATTTTATAGACATGATTGTTTTGGATGACAATACGATACTTTACTGATTATCATTAAAAATTAATTACCACTTAATGTTGCGATTCTGTCATACGTATATACATACTTATATTAATTATTACTATTTAATAAAAAGTAGCTAAAATAAAAATTTTCTTTGTTGATCTAAGTAGGAATTGACTTAATTTTTTTATATCACTTGTTTTCACTTCTTACTATTAGCTCACAATCTCTACATATTTATTTATTTATATATTTATTTATTTATCTTGGTGGAATTTTCAATCGTTAATAAAATAAATTTTAAAGCACTCAATTGAGCTGAAATTTTATTTGCAGGATTATTTTGGATGACAATATAATAATATAATAATAATTAATAAAATTAATTGATTAAAACTAATTATTTAAGGAATTGCAAATACAACCAAGTTAGCATAATTTTTGGTGACTTGTGTCAAAACTTGAAAAGGTTTTTTTCTCACGTGTTAAAGTATTCAGTTGAACTGAAATTTATATTGAATGACAATACAATAATAAAAAAATAATTAAAAAAATTAATTGATTTAAACTAATTATTTAAAGAATTACAAATTCCACCACGTTGGCATTATTTTGGCCACTTAGTGACCCTTTTGGCGACTTTGTCAAAACTTGGAAAAAGGTTTTTTTTCTCACGTGTTAAAGTAAACAGTTGAATTGAAATTTATGTACAAGATTGTTTTGGATGACAATACGTTACTTTAATTATATTTAATAAAAATTAAATACCACTTAATGTTGTGATTCTGTCATATGTATATACATATTTATATTAATTGTAACTATTTAATAAAAAAGTAGCTAAAATAAAAATTTTCTTTGTTGATTTAAGTAGGAATTGACTTAAAAATTTTTTTTATATTACTTGTTCTTTTTTGTAGTATATACAATTGCGAACGTTGTTCAGAAACAAATGCTTTAAATATTTTTGAGAAGAAAAATAGATTACAGTGTATTTGGATTACTTTAAAAATAACATTATGAAAAAATTCTTAATTTTAAATAGCTATACATAGCCAAGATTTCATTAACGTACAATTTAAACTGATAGTGCTAGTATTCCTACTTTAATTTTTTGAATAAATGAACATAGACGTTGATTAAGAGAAATATTTATGGTTTATCAGATTTTCAAAACATGAACTTAATGTTATGATTTCTTAGGCTGGTTCACTCTAATTGTGGAAAAAACTGGGATCTGGCAACCTGAAAAATGGTACGGGCTGTTACAAAAATTACGTATTGAAATTTGTGAATTCATCGATTTTGTTTTTCGCTCTCGACTTTAAAATTCACGTTTAATTATGGATGTGGTCGTTAGAGTCTTTAGGTTTAAAACCATCTCGTACAGTACGTAATGAGATGAATCACCGCATATATAAAGCAATTTTTATTTTCTCTTTCAAGATATTGGGGATAGTTCTCTTTAAACCTGGTTTAAAGCAGTATCTATTTTTAAAGGGGTCTTGGGTATAGCCAAAGAAATCTTTATGTGACCCGCTTCTAGATGAAATAAAATAGCTAAATCAATAGGCCTATGCCAATCTTCTGCTTCTCGAATGCCAATATCAGTTGCAGTATTTATTTGATGGCAAATAATTTATCAGCAAATTATAAGAACATAAGATTCAAAGGTAACTTTTATAACTAGTAATATTGAGTTTGCCGTCAATCTTGCAGCGATGTATGTCTCGCCTGATGATTTTACAGCATTTTTAAATGAGTTTAAACACCGGTGAGGGGTTTTGTATTTCTGAGTACTATAGATTTTAGTTTTTCATAGTCATTTAAACCTTTAATATACAGTAAGACGTTATGAGCTCTTTCGCCCAGAAGATTTATTAAAATTTCAGATTTATATTCGTCATTTATTTTCTTGGTTAAAAATGCGCGTTCTAATGATTGGAAGAACAGATTAAAATTTTCAGATCAGGTGGGAACAGGAAGAGATAAAGTTCTAATACTTTTTATCATATTTTCTATGTTAGTTTCGAATTTTTCTCTTCGACTTTAGCTGCAGGATTTAAACTTAATGCTTCATTTTTAGCCGTTTGAAGTTCGACTTCTTTTTAATTTTGCTAAGAACGACCAATTTTCTGTTTTTCTAAAGTTACCTCTCAGGCGTTTGGATACTCTCTCATCTATACAGTTTTGAATTAAAGTTTTAACGAAATCTGGATCATCAAATGTACTAAGTTCTCAATTTTTGTCTTTAGTTTAGCTATGGTGGGACTGTTTTTAAATTGATCCTCTTTGTTTTTATACATTTTGAAAAAGTATGGAAAGATCCACCTTTTTTTTGTAGCTTTGATGCGGCATACGATTGTAGTATATAATCGAAGAAAACGATGATTTATATTAATCAGGTGTTAATGTTTTAATAAAGAATTTTTATGGGTTATATTTTGAAGAAAAACGTTTATTAAAATTCTACACAGGCGGATTATTCAAAAAGTTAGTTCCAATATAGGCGGAATATTTGTCGATGGTTCCAATAACAGGCAAATGAGTTCAAACCTCTACACAGGTTGAACTTAGTTTAAAATGGCGGAGCGTCTCCTTCACGGACGCTTTTGTTCATTGTCCAGACTTTGTTTCAAAATCGAAATTTTTCGATCCCGGCCGAGCCCCCATAATGAGACAACAAGGGGTCCAAGACATTTATCTTTTCTTTAACTTTATTTTAAAACTAACAAAATTTAATTAAAAAGGTAGCTATTTTATGGGTTTTTGAATTCCACGGGGATGTGCTCGCGAACCTCCGTCTTTTCTCTCTGCTTTTTTTTTCACTCTTAAGTCTTAAAGTTTTGAAGTTTCGGTTCTCTTGCTGCGCCTGTGCGCAGCTTATCTTTTACACATGCAACAATAAAAATATTTTTTTAAAAATGCTTGAAATACATTTATATATATATATATATATATATATATATATATATATATAATCGTCTAACTTATAATTTTTTTAATAAAAATTGATTATTAATATGTTTTTGGCACTATATACTAACTACCCTAAAATCATGATTTTTCTTAAAAATTGACAAATTTCTTTTATGTTTTTATTTTTACACAATCTTATTAGCTTTATAAAAATACCAAGTTTTTTTTATCTTCCATTCACTAGAACAAAAACTACAAGTGTTTTAGTAAAAGCAATCGGCGTAACTTTGCATAAGATATCAAACTTTAAAATGCGTTTAACTCGAAACGTGTTTTTCTCGAAAAACTCAAATGGAGAAAGTGATTGCTCAAAAAGTTTTAAAAATAATTTGCTGAAATTTTTTGTGTATTTTTTGTATAACAGTAGAAGTGTTTTAACCTTCAGATTTATCAACCACTGTTTTATTACAAAATTTACAGTTCTTTATGTGAATATAATCACTATTTTTTTAAGTAATTTCATATAACAACTAAGATAAAGTGCTCTAATTTTTGTAAAAATTAAAATATCTCTTATCCTGAAGGTCACTTTAAAAAGGAATAACAAAGTAATACACCAAGATTGAAAAATTGAGAATTTGTTCATTTATTATTTGTACAGAGCGGGCCCCTTTTATTTAATTTTTTGCCAATTTTTTATGTTTTTTCCCATTTTAGTAGTAATATTTTCTTTTTATCTTCTTAATTTTAGCTTTATTTTCTTAAAGTGTACAAAATAAATCTACCCCCAAAAAAAAATCTCCATATCTCCATTTTTTTTAAAAAAAAACTTGTCGCAAGTAGTCGGATACCTTAATCATTTTCAATAATTCCTAACTCAAAAGGAGATATGTAATCAATCTAAAATTATAGCACACACTACGAGATATTTTATAACTGGTTTTAACGAGATATTTTATAATTTTTGGTGCATACCCTTATTACGAGATATCTTGTAGTTGGCAGTGTGAATGGATTAAAGAAAATTTTAAAACATGACATTCAAAATAAGGTTTTAATCCAAAATTTGACCCTTCAGTTGAATGCTGTTACCCCACCATCATTTCAAACCAAATAATACCATATCAGCTTCTGAGAACAGGGCTAAGAATTTTACTACCACAGAAGGCCAGTTAGCTCTGTTCTGCATGATCGAAAATCCATTTGAAGTAAAACGCACCTGAGGTAATGTCTATCTTCACTGCAGAGCACGTTCCACCTAAAATGCCTTCAGACCTTTTCCCCTCCATTCTTCTTTTTAAACAAAAAGAAGAGAGGGAAGTGCTTATGCTTCCTAAGGACAAAATAGTAGGGTTTGTTCTGAAAGAAATATGATTCAATATTTTCATCGGGTGAAATGAATACAGAAGAATGTGATTTAAAAATGTCTTAGATAACTTTAAAAGAAGGAACGTGTCTGGAAATAGCGATATCGTTCAATTTCGAAGTCAGGAAAAAACATCTACTTTCGATTCTTTTAGTGAGTTCATTGTAGTTTCGCTTACTCAGTTGTTTTGGAATTTGAAAGAATTGTGGATTCTATATATGGCATGAGAATAACTGGATTTTTGATTACCATAATATTTTTCCTACTTCTTGTAACAATAGAAAGTCTTACAAATGGTTTTATTAAGAAATTTAAAACAGTTTAAGTTATATATAGTTATATGCAGAATTTATATATAGTGTCATTTTAACTTAGATTTTATTTGAATATATTAATGAGTGTTATAGTAAATTGAATGTTTTTTTCTTTTTGGTCAGATATTAAGTAACTAATAATTCTCTTCGTTTGTTTATAAAAACATTTTACATATTAGCTTTAGATACAGTAATACGAGCGTTCTTAATTGTACAGTTAGAAAATGCAGCATTATTCCTTCATGCTTTCTTGCCATTTACCAAATTTCTATCGCACTAGTGACTATTTTTTTTGCAATGGAAATAAAATAAGCTGAGAATCATGAACACTGCGAATTGACACGAGCATAGATTTACCATTATACCAAAATGCAAGAGTTTGAATCAATTTTGAATCATAGTATGATCTATTTGTCTTAAACGTTTTAAAAGTGACCGAATACTCGTATTTTATAATTTCAAAACCAAAAATTGAATGATTTAATAGATGAACTAATATTAATAGACTTTACACTGCTCTAAATGTATCTATCTGAATGTTATCTTAAAAATGTCATGGGACGCAGCAAATTATTTTTCAATCAGTAGAAATTTTCAAATTTTGGTTGGAACTAATATCTCTTTAAACTCAACTCGATTCAATATACAATAAAAAAATCTTTCCAAAACAGTTTTTAAATTCTCATTGGGGATTAAAATAGGCAAAATCGATATCACTGTTAATAAATCAAACGAGGCTAAATCATGATGAAATTAAATTATTAGTTAACTTAATTAAAATAAAAAAAAGTGATTTCGAGATTTCTTCTTCTGAATTTGGATGCATTTTTTAAAACTAATTCCTCATTGCGATATAAGTTTAAACGAAAAATGCCATTACGTATATCATACATATATATCCATCCAATATTTCTGTCAATATTCAAATATTCAAAAAAGAATTTACAATAATGGAGCCAACATTCTAAAAGATCTGATAATATATAGGTTATAATTATAAACTATCAATTACACTATGTTCAAATATGAGATATAAATAATAAATTTTTGTTTTACATTTAAACTACTTGTATTAATTGTAATTCAAATGTTTTATATTTTACTAAAATAAAGTCAAGAAATTCAATAATTAATGTCAAAACATATCTTAAGAAGTAATAAAAGACTTTAACTAAAAAAAATTTAAAAACTTTACAAATTCAAATTTAATTAAGTGTTTTCTCTATATGTGTCACCTTAATTGTGTTTTTAATTAACTATATAATTGTTTATTGGATTTGTGAATAGGTTTCGAAATCCATGCACTTTAGACGATTCAAGAAAAAAATCGCCTTTATTAACATGTACTAAAAGTTAATTAATATGCTTATCGTACTATCTTTTTTCTGTATAATCTGTTAACAATGATATTAATTTTACTAAGCTACAATAGTATTTTAGTAAATTATTAAGAAGGTTTCATTGTGTGTTTGACATTTTAAATTATAGAATAATCTTAAAATTTGTAATTTCGATAACATTTATTAGTAGATTGTAGATTTAGAAATATACACAAAAAATCTTTTGAAAAATAAAAATTTCGACTTATAGTCATTATGACCGTACTAATGTCAAGGACAAAATCAAAGCCTATAAGAATGCCAAAACCTAATTTAAGAATGATCCGAAGAAAACGCGTGTCTTTAATATCATGTGGTCATTTCTGAACATAAACTGGAAGGAGCTGGAACACTTTCTAATCATTTCAATTCTTCCACAAGCGGACCCAGGAATCTATTGCTTTTGGAACAACTTTAGCCATAAAAAAAGCAAACGATGACAAAACAAAATGTACTGCAATTTCTTCCAGAAATCGATCATTCCTTTCAGGTACATAAAACACGGAAGGCACTGCTCGAAGTGTAAGTAGGGTAACAGCATCAAAACCGCAGCGAAAACCTCAAAGGCGTCCCTTTCACATGCTTTCAAGGTTATTGGCTCCCGTCACGTGCTTGACTGACTTCGAATGCACTTTCCTGATTCGAAATGGAACTCTCCATCCAACAATCGAACTAATGCACAATCGGCACCCGCGAAACTTCTTTGACACCGGAGTTGTTCTGACGATCGTCCCTGATTAGTTCGAACCACCCCCATTCTTTCTTTCTTTTTCTTCCCATCCCTTTTTGCCCAAGAGTTCTGGTTTCTTGTCGTTAAGGTAAAAGCCTCTACTGTTCTTTCTTGTTCGGTTTGCATCTTGTGTCCATTGTCGAGGGGTGATGTATAGGTCTTTGGAACAAGGAGATGGTAATGAGAGATGGAAGGGAAAGGAGGTTTTGATTAGAAGTTGGATGGAAAGGAATGTTTTTTACCAGAAAAAGAAATGACACGTACAGAGAAGAGGGATGTATGAGGTAATTGTATTCTTATACCTGAGATACTATGCGCGTGTTATTGAATTTCTTTTAACTTCGATATCCTTGTGTTTGGAAATATTCTTGATGGAAATAAGTTGAACAATAATGAATATTTAAATTAAAAAAACACTTAATAATGCAACGAAAATTTTTTCGAGTATGTTTGATGAACTTTATACAGCTGTACTTTGGATTATTGAAGATTTTCAATTCCTACTATTATAGTTCACTCTCTTCCTATATATATATATATATATATATATATATATATATATATATATATATATATATATCTTGTTCAAATTTTCAATCGTTAATAAACTATTTTCTTTTCATCCACTCAAGTTCAAATACATTTTTTAAACTTGTAGTGGATGACACTTGATGTTAATAGAGTTTTTTTAAATACCGGGTGGTTATAATTAAAGTTAAACTATTCATAGGTCCATAGAACCAGTTCTGCGAGTCGGAATTTGATGAAACTTGGAATATATGCTATATGGACCATGGGCAAAAGTTTGGTGCAATAAAAAACAGTTCAAATTTTGACCACCCGGAGGAAATGGGGTGCCTAAATGATATGGTAGAATCGTTAAAATTTATTCACTTACAAAATATGCTCAATATGTACTTCATTGAAATCAATAACGTGCTGAAAGCTCATTATAGCATTTTCAATGGTAGCGCAAAGCAACTCACGAGGAATTTCAGCCACTAGCGTATGATGCTAGCCTTCAAATCGGGTAAGTCCTAATTTCTTAGCTATAAACACGGTTTCCTAGAAATCCCACAAACAGAAATTGCCGGGATTTAAGTCGGGTGAACGAGATGGTCTTGCATCTGGAAAATGTCTGGATATTACATGATTATCACAAACATTAGCACTAAGCAGTGCTTTGACTTTGTGCCCAATGTAAGGAGTTAATGAAACTGGCATAAAGATAGTGGTTTGCAAACATTGTTGTTCCTGTAATGCAGGAATGACCTGCTGTTGAAGAAGTTCACTGTACCGGGCACTCGTTACAGAGCATCTTTTAGGACCTTGTGGAGGGAGAGTTTCAAAGAAAAAAGGTCCGAGGATAACTCAGCAGCAAATCTACACCAAGCAGTCACGAAATCAGAATACATTGGTTATTGATTCAGGATATTAGGAGGTGAAGTACCCCATATGCGGTAATTTTGACTCTTCAGCTCCATCCAAATAAAAATGTGCCTAATCTGACCATAGAATTTTCCAAGGTCACTCGTCATCAGCTTTCATTCTCGCCAAAAATTGGCAAGCAAATTCAAGACGAATTTTCTGATCTTGAGGTTTCAGCGTTTGCATCACATGGATATTATACGGATACCAGTTCAAAATGATTCGCAGAATTTTTGTATTGTCGACCACGGAATCTTTAACTCGCATGACACTGACCGACCACTTCCTGAAGAATTGATGGAACTGGGGGGGTTCTTTCAACCACAGTAGTAGCAACTTTTTCGACAGTTTCAGTCCCAAACGTTTTCCTTCCTCTTACGGGTAGCACACCCGTATATTCCCAGTATTTCCAAATTTCAGAATCATCATCCTCAAACCAATCCTCGATATGGGGTCTTTTCACAAATCTTTTAAACGACGATATTCACGCAGAGCAGCTATGTGTGGCTGCTGTTCTGATAAAATAGTTTTATCAGTATATAAAACTTGATCTTTTTTTCTTTTTTTTTCCTGTAAAGGCATGATTAATGATGACAAACTCACGCTGAATGAATCTCTGGCTGTGACTGCAAGTTTATACGGATGTCTTAAGGATTGCATAAGGAATGTTTGATAAAAGCCACCTGGTGGTCAGCTTTTCAGGTTGAAAACACCTATGAAACCTGACTGGTTGACGTTTATGAGAGTATTATGTATTAAGTATTATGAGAATAATTTGTGACGTGGTTTCATCCAAGTCACTTTTAGTGTTTCTGTTGTCATATATTGTGAGTGAAATAAATATTTTACCCAGTCTGTTGAGAAGTTGTTCTTTTTCTGAGTCTTGTGAAATTTTTGTGTATCATCTGAATGTGGATGATATTGTTATATTGTAGAAGGTAAAATCATGTAAGAAAAGTTTTAAAAAAATTCAGTTTCCGAAGAATTCGAATTATGTTAAAATGTATGTTTGAACTCTGGCGTATAGAGTGATGAAATTAATTGTTTATTTATTTAAAAATTCAAATTAAAAATGATGCTAATAAATTTAAGTGTTGTTATATTCGTTAAGTATATTTCGTATACATGATTTGACTACATATTTCTGATAAATAAACTGCTAATTCAAAAACTCGAAGTAAATCAAGTTAATTCAGCAGTGAAACTTTTTCATATATGTATAATATTTCATAAAATATTGCGAATTTATGTGAATCTTCATCTGAAGGGGAAGAAGTGGGGAAATACTACATCCTTAAACATGAATATTACGAAACTAGAATAATTGATGCTACCTTTCTTAAGAAGCGTAAAGAGAACATAAATATATATGTGTGTGTGTGATTAGAACAAATATTAAACATAATGGTTTAAATTAACCGAAATATTTTTGCTGATAAATATCGCTTATCACTTCAAAAAATGTAATGTATTACTTCAGTTATTCAAGTTTTTTTTTTATTAATTATATATTCTGAATTTAAATTTTATCTAGTTTTCATACAAATGTTCAACCCGAGAAAAATTTTAATTCTATGAAAATGGTTGGAAAATATTTATATATAGCAAGTATATATTTTTATAACTGTGTGTGTGTATTTATAAATGAAATAAGCTGCACCTTGTCTAATACCTATTTTTTGATTATTATTCCAGTTTCCTTGTTTTCCTTATAAGTCCTGCAAAACTTTTTTTTACTTCTGTTTCATCAAAAGTAATTCAAAATATCAAGCCAATACAAGGCCCGGAGACTACTGAAACTTTGCAAAATACAAATCGAGTAACATTTCACGCTCGCAGAAAATAAATTTTCTACATAAAATTTCCACAATTTCTAAACACAATAAAAGTAAATTTCAAAAATTAATAAAAAAAACCCACTTCACTTAAGCAATAATAAAAATTCACCAAAAATAAATTATTATATCCTACCTAACTTCTATAATCATCTTAAAGAAAAATAGTTCCAAACAAAAAACGATATAATGTGATAAAAAGAAAAGATTATTCCAACAAATAAAATTCTCCTCTGAAAACAAAAATCTGGAATTCTAATCACAGGGGCAGCATTTAAATAAATCTCCGCCATTTAATTGAAAGCATGCACGTTTGGAGAGTGCTTTGTGGAGCTATTATCCTCAAATGCAATCTAACACTCATTTTCTAAGGAGGGAGAATTCATTAAAATAAAGGCTCAGGCACTCTCCGTGACCGAAATAAGGCTTCGCAGGCGCCATTCAGAAAAGCGCTAGGCGGCAGTTTAGGCGGCAGATTTGGAGTTCTTATAAATTTTATTTGAACTCGGCTTTACTATAGCAGTGGCGTTTTGTTTGAATTTTGAGCTGAAATCACATTTCAAATTTTTACAATATATTATATTTCTCTTTTGTAATTAACTTCTCAATATGAATTTATTGATGAAATTTCCAGAATTTACCTGGAGATCTTTCCAATTTCGATTAAAATAAAACATAAATAAATAAGTTACAATTCTGTCATAATAGAGTTAAATATTTATATTAATGCAATTTATTGTTCAGCAAAATTTGAAGATAGTAAAGAAAAGTATAATGGGGAAAAATATCCCAAAGAGTCAGTTGTATAAAATATTTTTTACTTGAGATATAATACACGATTTATCGTCAATCAAGGTATAACCGCAACTATGAGAAATCATCTTCAGGATACATTCAAAATATTTTCTTCTTATAAATATGAATTTATAATTCGGATATCTTATGATCACAACATACATTTACTATGTTTATTTTAAGTGTATTCAAAGTTTTTGGAATTTTATTGTTATGAAAATAGATATGAAAGTAATGTGTTCTCATACAATTTGAAAAGAAAAATTTCCTTACTAAATAATACAGATATTTTAAATAAGTATTCTAATTACGGAATAATAATAATATAGGTGTACCTTGCAGAACTACTTTTCTAAATCAGTGGTCTCCTTTTCTTAAGAAACAAGCGATTCTCAAACAGGGGTGGGGGTGATAACCCTACATGAGGGGAGTGATCTTATCAAAAAAGTTGAAAATAAAAAAAGTATTAAAAAAATTATTAACTTGCTTACTAGAAGCAATCCAAAATACATTCATACAATATAAAAAATAAAACGCGCATTTTCATTGATATTATTATCTTATAAATGTAGACAGGAAAAGTAACGTAATGCGCTTAAAATAACTTAATTAAAATATCTATTACTTAAAAGTAACAAACGCAAAATTTAACGCTTATCTTGATAATTTGAACGGATTACAATTAAGGTTATAGTGTAGCTTTATCGTCAAAGAACATGATTATTGCTTCCAATATATTGTTAATATATCAGGGGGAAGGTGCGATGAAAGTAATGATTGAAAATTGGGTTGCAAATATTGAAAGTGTGAGAAGCTTTGGGTTAAACTTACTCATTTGTTTACCTAGTGGCATGTGGGCATAAACCCACAATAAACCAAGTATCTTGTAATTGTAAACTACAATAAAAAGAAAGCCTTATCAATGAAATAATTCAATTTTCACCGAAGAACCATCAAGAATAAATTCATAACTGTCTGATTAAATAATTATATATTATCATTAGTTATTGTCTGATTACATTTATTTAAGTAATACCGTAAGTTATTGATAAGTAGGTAGTTTTACTCAAAATGAATTGAAAATGAAATAGAACTTTTTCAAAAATAAGTTTATAATTTTGTGAGAGTGAAGGAAATTCGCTGAAATAGATATTTCTATAACCCACGAAAGAGAGAGATCAAATACTCAGTTAATAAAAGAAAAAGGTAGCAATCAATAAATTTCTAATATTCTATTTTAAATAAGCTGTATATATATCCCAATTATTGTAAAAAAAGTTTGATTGTCGTTAAATACAGTAGCAAATGGATATTTCAATTTATTTTCTGACATATCAGGTTATACAATTTTAAGTGGAAACAAAATGTACGATTTGATTAACCAAGTATTTATTATGATAGATATTATACTAAAGCAGTGGTTCTCAAACTTTCACACAACATTTGTGACCCAGTTTGTAATCATAATTTTCATCGTACCCCTATCCATAAAATAACAATGTATTGAATTCAGTAATTTTCTTTGACACTAAAGCTACAATATGATTTCAATTATAAGCCGTCCACATTATCAAAATTATTAGGCCGTGAGTAGCCTAGTGGTTAGAGCATCGGTCTCCGGTCCGAAAGGCCTGGGTTCGATGCCCAATACCTCCAAATACCATCCGAGTACACACGGAGTAAGTACTCATTAAATCAGTGGGTCCGAAAGTATTGTGGGCTGAATCACAAGTGCAGGGGCCTGGAGAATATTTCCCTCCCATGCCTAAATTGTGGAAGTGGAGATAGGTGGTGTAGCCATCTATCGTCCCATCAGGGAATTTCGCCGAGCTAATTCGCTGTGTCACCTGTATGGTGCTAAAGGCCAACGACAGGCGTACTTCTAGCCCCTTGCCACGATGAATTTCATGGGCCTCGATCTGACTACGTCAGACTTTTTATTACGTCAGAATGTATTTTGTTTTGCTTCTTTTCAATAAAAATTTATACTTCTTATAAAAATTTATCTTTTATTTTTGATGTGCTCGTGCCTCTCACAGTTTGAAAAACGCTATACTAAAGAATTGCTGCACACTTTATGTATTAATTTCCCAAACAAAAAAAATTGTTAGGTACAACACATTATAATGCACAAGAAGAAAATGCAGGATTTTTTAAACGTAGTCATAATTGCATTATTTACAGTAGGGGCAACAAAAATTATTCGCATGATAATAATACAAAATCTAATCTGAAACTTTTAAAAATATAATTGTAAAACGATTAAAAATAAAATTTCAAGTCCCTTGTGAAATACAATTCTAAGTAAGACCTATGAGACTTACATTTTTTTCTCTGAAGATTGATGAATATTTTTGTGTACGTAAGTTTGATTTCTACCCGTTTTTGAAGATGTAAGTTTCATTCATCACAAATGATGGTGTAAAGATCGGAATTGCATTATAAAACATGTGTAAACCTAAAATAGCATAAACACGAGTTACTTCTGATATAGCAGTGTTTGTACAAATATCTTAGGCTCTCACACACACACACATATATATATATATAACCTCAAAGCTATCTGAATCATAGGTAATTTAATATTAATTCAGCCAATGAATTAAATTCTTAGTCAACAAAATTGAAATTGAATTTACTTAGAGGAAATTTCAAAGCTGTTTAATTCAAGATTTACATAAAACAGATCTTTTAAAATAATCATGCTTGAATATACGAGACAATATATTATATGCTTTGTTCAGTCAGGAATAAATTCATTTAGCTGAGAGAACAGTTCTCAGATTGTTTAAAATATGTTATATGAACAGAGCCTACTTACATATATATATATATATATATATATAGTATAATAAAATATAAGTGAAAAAGTGTTCTAAAACCTATATACAATGCCAAAGAAGAAAGAAATTGGAGTTCACGAGACACAACAAATGTAGATACAAACAAATTCTTTGGACTAAACTAAAGACCTATTATGATTTCTAAAACTGTCCCTGAATTAGGCCAGCGATTTAGGGTTAACCAATGCTTTAGGGATCCACCTTCCCCGTTCCCCCGTATCCCTTATTAATATATATAAAGAATGCAATATTAGTTTAACAGTTTCCAGCATGTATATATACAAACATGTCCATAAATTAAGTATAATGAGGTTCACGCAAAGAAAGATACAAAAGCAAAACAAATTTTACTTATTTGTCAAGTCTATTTCTAAACAAAAGGTAAAGAGCAGAAAAGATACTATATGTTTGACATAATTAATTCGTCTACAATATTTGCACGGTGAGGAAGGGCGTTGTCATCCATAAACAGAAATTCAGCACCCATGGCGCCCCGAAACAAACCTACATGTTGTTCCTGAATGACATCCCGATAGATGTGGTCTGTCATCGTAACACTCTGAACATGTAGGTCAGTTCTGAAACCAAGAATAATTCCTCCCCAAACGAGCCATCCTGCACCACCGTAACGGTGTCGTTCAATGGTATTCTCTTGGTGGTAACGGGTACCTGGCGCTCTCCATATTAAAGTCCGGCGAGAATCAAACTGTAAACTAAACCTGGACTCGTCGGGAAACATCACTCAAGACCACTGTAGTAGTGTCCACAATGCATACTCTCTACTCCAGGTTAATCGCAGGTGACAGTAAGTTGCGGTAAGTGGAACACATCTGACAGGTCTACGAGCATATAGACCAATGTGCCCTAAGCGTCTGTACACGGTCTGCCTTGAAACTGTCGTACCCGTAGCTGAAGAGAGCTGACGGGACAGATCTGATGCTGCGCTCCGTCTATTTCCTTTGGCAGTAACTGCCAAATACCGGTCCTCATTCGGCGTTGTAACTTGGGGGCGACCTGTGCTGTAACATCTACTCACATTACCATCCTCTTGCAATCGTTGCCAAAGCCTGGAGATGACACTCTGGGCGATTCCATGTTCCTCGGATACTTCCAGTTGGGGTACGTCCACATTCCAGCCATCCAATAATTTTCCCACGTAAAAAATTTTCCAAATGATTCCTTTGTTCCATAACTATGCGGTTATTGCACTGAAAGGCTTTTAAAGCGCTTGTGAACAATTTTACTTCTTTGTCACCATTCCTTATATACCCCTCTCTTACACTCTCGTCATTGTGAAGTACTATTCGCGCCCCATCTGGTGGTTTCCTACAATTTGCAAATTCCTCTTCAAGATGTGTGGGATAATTCTACAGGTGAAATTTTTATTTTAGAGTTCAATTTTTGTGTGATTCTGAATTATCGTTAATTTATGGACATGAGTGCATTTTCTCTTTGATGCATTAATATTTAGTGAATATTTTATCCTTTGGTCTTTATTTTTATGTATAATTTACAATAATAAGCATAATCCATTTTGTGAAAAAGTCTCATATTTTATTCATAGTATGTGTTGATTATTAAATTTTTTGGCAAGTGGAAAAAAATAAGAAGTAAAAGTTATACAAATTTAATTCTTAAATTAAATAATGAACGTTATATACAAAAAAGATATTATAATACATTAAAAGAATCACTAACATTTAAACACTTCTCTTTCGGATGTTCGTAAATTCATAGTACATTCCTTAAAGCCATAGAACACATCTAGACAAACGCAAATAAGCATATAATCCATGACTGGACTTAAGAAGAAAAGCGACAGATAGAACTTAACAGAGATCTTATAAAAATGAAATAAAGGAATAATTTTCAGCTTTATTTGTGCTTTAGTACATTGACGTGAAAGTTTTTACACTGAAGTGGTGTGAAAGTTTGAAGAGTGTGGTGTTCTGATGATATACTCGCTGTTTGATCATTGTTTAAGATTAAGAGATCTATCACCAAAGGCCTTCGTGTTTCGGAATGCGACGTTGCTAAACACTAAATCAATCTGGATTGTCAGCGAGGTGGATGTGTGAAGGAATCAGGATAAAACTGAAATGCATTGCATGTACCGATTTGTAGAGCAATGCAAGGAAAGTTTAAATATTATAACAAGACTATAATATTGTGTTACGGCCTGCTTGTCATATAACAGTATGAGCAGGATCCCTGTGCAGTCCTAGATGTTTCAAGATATTTCAATGCTGGTAGTCAGGGCAAAGATGAAAATGTCTTAAACCATTTAAGATAGGCGACTACGTTCGGAACCGTGATTTTAAAAAAGCGCATAAATGGATAATGTTCATGATATTTAGTGTTACTTAGATTAGAACACATGCATAAAATTGTTTTTAAGGACATTTTGACAAAAAAAATATTTAAATACAGTATTTCGGCAAAAATTTACTCAGAATAACCTTTTTTCAAAACGTTCTCCTATTGTGAAAAATGCGTCTATTATAATAATATTTTGCCTGTATATAGCTCAGACCTCTATACAAAGGCTCAACTATGATTTTTGAAACATTCTCATTATTTTCAGAGTTACAACCAATTGAAATAATTATCGGCGTTTTTTCTTAAAATTTCTCTCCTCTGTTGCCGTAAAATATGGATAAATCCACTTCTAAGTTATGTATTTAAAAAATTCCTTTTCAGCCTCTGTTCGAAGGTTTGAGCTGTATACAAGCAAATTATTATTCTAATAGAAGCATTTTTCACAAAAGGAAAATATTTTGAAAATGGGTCATTTTATGTTAATTTTTTGTCAAAATATTGTACTTAAATAATTTTTTATTGTAATTCTATTCTTAAAACAATTTTATATTCATTTTCTAATCTAAGTGATACTAAATATCATAAATATTATCCATTTACACGATTTTGCAAAATCACGGTTCCGAACGTAGTCGGATACCTTAAGATTAACCGTTTTCCGTCAGAGAAGTTTATAAAGTTGATGGATCTGGCACCATTATGAATTGTATAACAGGGGTCGGCAACCTTTATCTGTGGTGTGTACCTAACCGATCTACCAATATGGTCCAATGTGCCACACTACATGAAATATTAGAAACAGTTCGATTCTCACGATAAAGCGTGCAGAATTATGGAATAGAGGTAAAAAAGGGATTTAGTTTTGTGTTAGAAATTAATTTAGCATCTTTAAAGGTATTCATTAACGTAAAAATATAACTTTTCCTTCAGTATAAAAAAATTAAAAAATAGACAATATAAAATGTAAGTATTCCTTCAATATAGTAGGCTCAGTGGTCGAGTGGTAGCGTTTCGTGCTTCCATTCCACAGGTCCGGGTTCTATTCCCTGGCTGGGCAGCTTTTCATCCCTACTGCAATGGGTCGATAAATGAGTACCAAGCTTGCTCGGTGACTTAAACGCTGGGTCTCGCTTCAGACTGACCACTTGATCGCGACATCTGCTCATGCACCTCAACGTTTAATGGTCGCGTATACTGGGATGGGCCCAGTAAGCCCTGGCCCTCATGGGCTGTTGCGCCACTGTGTTTGAGTTTGAGTTTAATATAGTTAAATTAAAAAAAAAATTGACGAATTTATAGGGTAACGTAGAGTGCCACTGAAAATTGTACCATGTGCCAAATGTGGCGCGGGTGCCATAGGTTGCCAATCCCTGTTGTATAATATGAAACATCTGCATTGTAACGACAATGCGAGTATAAATTTCACTTTCTCTAACTTCTGGAGAGGGTCCCAATGACAAAGCGTAAAAAGTAACACTTAGGAAAGTTTATAACGGAAAAATACAGTGCTGGTACATCCATTTCATTCGTTCTGCTTTCCTCGTTTGTTGTTGCAGGCTTCAATCATTCGAAAAAGCCGTTGCCCATCTATTTGTGAGACCATTATGCAGCCACTGCATTGATTGGACTTGTTCAATTATTCTTTTCAATTGTTAATTCAGTTTCCTCCGGTCCGGACTTCAAATTCTGTAATATACTCGTAATAAGTATGAGCCCGTTATCGAAGCATTGTTGCATTCCGGGTAAATATCTGTAAGCGATATGTTACAGATATTTTAGCTATAAGATGGAGAATAGCTCTTTATATTACACTGCACTGAAGCTCCAGCCTTTGATTACAAACCTAGTTTAAACTTTCCCCTATTTGTATGCTCTGTTGAAACATATCTTTGCATATGGAATTCTAATATAATTGATTTTTTTCTCTAAATGCATTGATTTTATTGTCTTTCGGTGCATATAGGATGGATGTTTATCTGTATGAATTGTTGCATACTGGGTGCTCTAAAAGTTTGTTTGAAATTTATAAATTCATCAAAAAGGATGATAAAAGTACTGTTTACAAGAAAAAGCTCACAAGGAAGTTAATTTTTTTAGTAAAAAAATATTTTTAGTCCTACTTTCATTAAATCAAAAAGGTATTTTATATCTGTAATAAGCTTCACGCAGAATGGCATACCTCCATACTATGCGAATCCAGTTTAAAAAAAATGCTTCTCCAACTTTCAATGTTTGCGACCCAATTTTTGATCATAATTTTCATGGCGTCTCCCTTGCATACAATAATAATGTATTGAATACATTAATATTTTGATGCTAAAGCTACAATACGACTTTAATTATAAACTGTACAAATTATGAAGTTAAGTATTAAAATTTGCATATAATTTTGTCTATAACATACCCATGGGGGCACAAGTAATTATTAAACTTGTTCTTGATTTAGGTTGATGAATAAATGATCAAATACAGTGTACAGTACTGATAAATATATAAGTATATAAAACCATTGTAAATATGCATTTTTTTATTTTTTCTAAGAAGGTCATTTATTTATACATATATCAGACATAGCCACTAGGTCATTAGTCTCGATCTAGTTTCCCAATACTTAAGAACAATAGCGTTAAAAGACAATAATGCAGTGCATTCATCAGTTTGGTCCTTATCCATGAACTGTCCACAGTTACAAACAGCACAGGCTGAAGTCTTCTTTACGTCAAATTTTAAAAAGATGTTATTTCAAACAATCGTGCTCAGTCAAAAGACAAAATAACGCCACGGCTATAGGAAGAAGAAAATCTGGAAAGACTGGGTTTGAACTAGTGAGACACTTCCCTAAGCGTTATTTGATTGGTAGAATGTTTTTTGAGAATGTATCTCAGAATGTATTTTGTTTTTATTCCTTTTAGTAAATTAATAATTTTTTAAGAACTGTTAACTTTTTGACTTTTCGATATGCTCATCTCTCCGATAGGATTATCACCCCTTCCACTAGGGGCGCGCCCCACATTTAGAGAAACGCTGCAGTAAAACGATTCGTATTGACTACCTTTGGTTGGGATAGAGTGATTGGCCACCGTTGTAGCGTTGTGACGTCTTACGCGTCTTTACTTTAACAAGTCCTTTGGGTTCTTTGGGCCAGAATTAATGGCAACTCTTTTCCAACCAAATCCAAGAAACGAGAAGTGAAGAGATGCAAATAATATAGGATAAATATAGGATCTTAGAGTAAGCGTAATGGCAATGTAATGGTAATGTAAAGGAATGTTAGACAATTGACGTGCGTTGTGGCAGTGGATGATTATTGAAAGTTCGTCGTTCAAAGATTCAAGTTCTACGTGTCGTGGATAAACATATTGGTGATCGATTAGAAGTTAAACGTCAAGCTACATACCATTGTAGATAAAGACAAGCTTATTACAGAATAATATAAAGTAGGATTGGTTACTTATTATTATATTTGAAGATTAGGCGGTTCAATTGTTGAGAGTGGTCTGAATTATATTGTGTGTTGCGTATTGCGTCATCGTGGATTCTCTCATTAATTATTAATATTATATTTGTTCAAAGTTTAAGTTGAATATCTTAATAAAGTCATATTAAGATAATGTTTGATTCTAGTTCTTTCGTTGACCCTTCACCTCTAGCTCACGCTGATGCTTCGAGGGATGTACTTCCAAGGGGAGGTACATCACAGCGTCAGACAATGTTCTGGAAATATGTTGATTAATTTTTATTGCAAGAATAAATTCATGAAGCTTAATGTTATCATGTACATTGTGTTTGAGGTTTCCAGTGCCCTCTAACAACGATATGTTTAATTAAAAATGTTTTTACGTCTAAAGAACATCCAACTTTCTTGTGATCCCTTTCTTGCAAACCCCCGCACTTCTTTATAATTTCTTCCTCTTTCATGAATTTTTAAAGCTTAAACGAGAGCTTTTGGATTACCCTATATATTCTGCATTTCTTTTAGTTTCGTTTTGAAATCCCATAAGACATCCATTTTTTTCCAAATTGTTTTCTCCAAAACGTACAGTATGTTCTCAAAACATTCATCAATCTTGCTTCAAGTATCTTAATTTTAACTTTTTAAAGGAAATATTTTTCTTTTAATATTAATAAACTTAATAAAAAAAACTATAATATATATAAGATAGTGTCAAACAAAATATAGCATTTTTTCCCCTTTAAACAAAACTATTATTATTTTTTTCAATTTTAGGAAAATTAAACTGCTTTTTTATTAATACGCTAAAAACTATGCTAATACTTCAAAACCATTTTTTCCCAACGTATATAATCCCTTGAAGTTTTTTTTCACTCTAAACTACTCTAACGCTTCCTAAAACACGTCTCCTCCATATGAAAATACTTTATCAAATACTCCTTTTAATGTAAAAAGCATTATTAATGAATACAGCTCTGAGACGAGAGGAAGTAAATTGATTGGATCTTTCTTGAGTACCGAAATCCAATTAGTTCTAGGCTCTCAAAATCTCCGATTAAGCTCTTTACAGCAAAAGAGGATTTTCTTTCAAGCACACCGATTAGCGGATTTCTTTTCTTAAAGGGATTTTCTTACACTTTTTCCCTCTTTTCTATCTCCAGTACTTTTAACTAAAGTAGCCGAGAATGCCCCTTGTTGAATGTTTTGGTTCATATTTTTTCAAGATTTAATCTTAAATATATATAATTAATCGTTTCCTGTTTTTCATATCACGTTTCTGTTCATGACATTTTCGTTAAGATTTCTTGTTATGTTTTAATTAATATTCATGGACATATCCGATTAGATTTCTGAAATACTCAAAAAAGGTTTTATGGAATGGGACGTTTTGAAAGGATTTTGTTTCCTATCTTGCTAATTAAGAAGTTTTGTTTCATATTTTCTGAGGGCGGAGTATATTTTTTTATGTTTATGTTAGATAACCACAAATAGACAACATTTAAATTTTGAATGGTACAAAAATAGTTTTATTATATATTTCACATTGAATAATTTATTGTGATATTTTCTTTCTTTATTTTTTGAGTCTGAATAAAACCTGTGATTTTTATATAGCCAAACATATTCATAAGTAGATCTAAATGTACTAAACTTCAGAAAGTTTCAGAAACATTTTAGTAAGTTTAGAAGCACAAAAGATATATCAGAATGATAATACCTTAAAAGTGAAGGGCTGCAAAAACTTGCAAATATTATTATATTTTCTTAAAGGACTTGAACATCATTTTGATGAAGAATATTATTAATAAGTTATTGTGGTTAATGTGTGTGTGTGTCCTGTATTTTTATCCTACGATGTGTATGAAATACGAGTGGAAGAACAGAAGTATGCAATACAAATAGAATAATATTAACATTTGTTACAAATGAAGATCCCGGCATATAACAGAAGAGGCGCACTGCTTTCCATTCGAGACGGGAATCCATTACAAAGGAAGTTCGACTTCTTTTCCCGAAGAAGATACAACCGTGCCATACTCGGGATTCGAACCCGAACCCACTCGTTTACAAACCGAGGAAATGTGGTCATGGTCACAAACTCATACATGGCGTAGCTGTTGTCCAGTAGAGTAGCTAAAAACTTTTTTTTGAAGTTGTAGGCTTGTAAAGTTGTTTTTAAAGTTAAAGGCTGGGCATGGTCGACTCCGCTTTTCATCCTTTAAGTGAGTCGATAAGTGAGTGCCAAGCTTAATTGGGAACTAAACCCTGGGAGTTTCGCGTCAGACTGATCACCTGATTAGAACATCTGCTCATGTACCTTAGCACCCAGGTCATGAACACGAAAGCTGACTTGGGAACAGTAGGCCTTGGCCCTCATGGGCTGTTTGCGCCATTAAATTTATTTTATTTTATTTTATTTTTTTTCTTCTTTCACATAGTGCTGTGGAGTGGTAATTGCCAATGGTACATTTCCTGGGAGCTGGAATTACTTTTTAGTGTGGCACCATATTGGTGGATACCAATCACCACAATATGATTTTGACTCCCAGTTTTTTCCCCAGAGGGAGACACTTCAACTCTGCAGATGCAAAATTGTACAAGGAATTCAATTTTGCCGAGTACAACCAAACCAAACAGGTTCTCTAGAGATCTTTAAAATGTCACATAACCATATGACATGGACACTGTCGACTTTTTGCATTATGAAAATCCACCGACTTGTGACAGAGTTGAACCCGCAAACTTGGACATACAATTACAGCACTTAACCAGAAGATTTTTTTTAATAAAAACTAAGCAGTTAGTTTATGTTAAAACAACTAACTACTCCCATTTCTTCTTTTAAATAACATTATTAACGCGTATTAATAAAAAGGATATGCAATAAATATTTTGGGTGAATATTTATTTCAAACCTGACTAATTTAAGGATAAAAACATTATTTCATGCTTCATCATAATTTTAAGCTTTGAAAGCTATGTTTTCACGCTGTTGAAAATCCTGTTGCAAAGATCTCGTTTTTGACAAGGATTGCAGCTCGAAAAATGTAAATTACACGGCTAAAGTACTTTACAACTCAAACGTATATATATAAATGTCCTATAACATCACAGCCCATAGCGATAAAATATACAAAAACTATATATTCGAGATATTCGATGATATACAGTATTGCATGCAATAACATTCAACCTTACAGCACCAAGAAAAGGTATCTACGCTATCTGACAAATAATTCATATAAAATTCAGCATTTTTCATATTTTTTTTAATGTTCTGTTCCTCCTTATCTGTTATGTCTCAGAGGACATTCCTTCAAATTCGATTCTTCCGCGCGCGTGTGTGTGTGAGAACGTGTCGAGTAACTGCAATGCGGGAAAATATATTATTCATGTCTCACCTAGTGACGGAAAGCGAGCTGAGAATTTGTTTATTTATTTTTTCGTTCCTGCCTGATCCTTTTTTTTTTCGTTGCCGTTACAGCATCCGTTTTTCTGCGTGTCAAACCACCATCAGACGGAGAGAGCGTGTTTTCGTCTCCGAGTTTCTAATTACAGATCGAAAAGGAATGTGACAATGTGTGAGAGAGGCAATATTTTTATGCAAAGGAAGGTATCGGGTGTGATGTGCGCTTCTAAAAAAGTAATCCGCGTCGACAGAAGTGAGAAATATGTATCTCAGAGTGTGATGAGGGTGAGAAATGTTTTTGCACCGACTTTATCGGTAATATCAAACCGAAAATGGAGAGCTAAATAAAAAAAAATCTTGGTTCTGCTTTGGAAATTTTTTTTTGGATGTTTTCAGTAAACTTGCTCTGGAGAAATGTAAATAAAAATAAAGATTTATGATAGTTTGGGTTTCATCTACAAATAAACAGTATTCAATGGAAAAAATAATGATATATGTATATATGTGTGTTTGTTATCTAAATTATTTCAAAATAAGTTACATGCAAAAATGAGAGAGAGAGAGAGATACAATAGTTTTATTAAAAAAAATGTCTTTCTTTTTTGTTTTATTAGTATTGTTATGAACAATGCACGAAACTGTTGCAATAATACATTTTATAGTAAATGCACAATAAGCTAACTTCACAACGGTCATATGATAAAGACAATCACATGTTTTCAGCTAACAGTTAACAAAATCATGTGACGTCATAGTCGCACGATATATGCAGTCACGTGTTCCCAGTTTATTAGTTCATGCACTTCGTTATTACCAACCTTGCATATTGCGGAAATCAAATTTTCTTCTAAAATATTCGTATTTGTCAATAATAATAACCTACTTAAGTAAACAAAATGTACTCGATTTGAAAATACACATGTAGTATATATATATATATATATATATATATATATATATAAAGAAAACTTTTTGAAGAATCTTTATATTTGAACACTTTAGCCTAATTATGACGTTTGACATTATATCCAAATTTTACAAGTGAACAACAAATACAACTCTAATGTCAATTTGTTTTGAATTCAATAAAGAACACGTGATTATATTTATCATGTGACTGCCACGAAGTTTACCCATTGAAATTTGATGTTCTACTCTTATAAAATACAGGGTCCGGGCTCCAAATGTTAAGGTTTATTATTACGGAATTACCCATCAGAATGTAATAAACTGTTTATCCGTAGATTGGAAGCCCCTTCGAGATTTTTTCAGTATAGCCCGATCAGCTGCACGTGCGCGCATTATTCGGCAATCGCAGACGATAAACTTGTTACACTGACTTCATTAGTAAAGATGTGGATGCCACAGCAAAAATTGCAGTGCATACGTACTTTGGTTAAAGGAATTTAAATTAGTCACAAGTTTACAACGCCGTGTTCGAAGAGAATAGAATGTCGATCCTCGACGTCAAAATCTATCCACCAACGGGAAAAAACTTTGAAGAAGACGGGGACTTTGGTATCTCAAACTGGCAAGTATCTTTGTGTTTTCGTGACACTGTTGATCTTGCGCATGATTTATTTTGTAGGAGTTCTGGTAAGTCTGTTAGACAAGCCAGTAATGATATTCCATTTCGTTCGAACACGCCGCTGCACACGCGTGACTGATTTAAATTTCGTTAACCAAAGTATGCACTGCACCTTTTCCCCGATATCTTTACTGATGAAATCAGTGTAACAAGTTTATCGTCTGCGATTGCCGAATGATGCGTGCACGGGTAGCCAATCGGACTAGACCCAAAAATCTCGGAAGGGTTTCCAATCCACGGATGAACAGTTTATTGCATTCTGAAGGATAGTTTCATAATAATAAGCCATAACATTTGGATAATTTATAAGCCCGGATACCCAATATAGGTAATCTTGATAATTTCGTAAAGATGCTTAAAAATTAGATGACTAGGTCACGAGTTTGTGACCATCGTTGTCGAGTAATGGATTTAAAACTTAGTACCACTGTAGTCCCGCCATGTAAAGGGACTGATGCATGTTACATATATTGACGTGTTGCAATCCTTCTGACTTGGTGTGGCTATTTGAAGAGGGAGAAGTCAGATCAGATGTCGCCCTCGTCACTTGACCATGGTTTGAAATTACGAGGTCCATAATGTGACGTTAATTAAAATAAAACAAAATAAAATATAACATTCAGATTCTCTGAAAAGTTTTTCAAAATTAATTTAAAATGTTTATTTTAAATCATGTGTATTTTGTTCACATATGTGTTTTATTATTGTTGAGACAAATATGTGCTTTTTTAAAAAAAGTTCATGTAAAAAGCAAAGCTGTCAACATCGAAGCGTATGGGGCTGAATGGTTGAAACACATTATTGCAGTCATCAAATGGCTATGATGTTACACGTGAATTTAGCTCAGAGGTCGCCGAAGTGGTGGACCATGAAAATTTCGTGTTCCCCAGTAAAATGTGGAATATACTTGCTCATCACGTTACTTACTCACGTTTTCCCCTCCTAAATGAACTAAACATGTCCTTTCAAGGACAACTTAAAGACGTGTTCATACTACGAAATAAAATGGATGCACGTTTTAAAAAAATATTACTGTGGCAAAAACGCGGTTGGCTGAAGGCGTTCTGCAATTTTTTTCTAATTTGATGAATACATGAAGGAAAATGACGTTAACCAGCAAGCAGTAACTCTCTTAAAAAACACTTGGAATCCCAGAATCTTTTTCTCGTTATTACCTAAAGACTGAAGATACGAAACAGTATAATATGTGGATAATAGTCCCGTTTGAAGCGAAAATTCAGGATAATAATTTAAGCATGCATCTAAAAGAAAGCCTCATCAACATATGATCCAACGAAACTCTCAAATTTAAATTTCGTTCATCCTTATCAAGATCTCAGTTCTGTCTTTCCATAAAAAAATGATTAACCTTTTTCTTAGTGAACAGCGATGAAAATCATGATTCAATTCTCTACAGCTTATTTACGTGAAAAGTCATTTCATCTGTCACAGCCATCAAAACAAGGTACCGATTCTCAGCTTGAAATAAAAGTAGTTCTCCGACTAGTAGAAACAACTTGCATCCAAATATACATAATCTTATTTCAAGCAAGTACGAACATCCATTGCACTAGGAATGTATAACCCTTTCGCGGGCACAACGCTAAAATTCATTTTTCTGTTATAAAATAATTGATAAATATATTGTTCTCACCCTCTATAAGCATTATTTAGTCACAAAAAAGATATCTGATCAGTAGTTTTTTTCTGGGTGGTGGCTAGACGTTATAGCCACTGCGCACTTTAGACATTTAACTTACATTTCAGGACAGAAATAATTTTTACAGCCTCTGTGATATGATTGGGTTTACAGATTCACTTCCTAGCATGATTATGCTTACCACAGATGTTACCAATGTGGCCAGATTGGCAACAAATTTAGTGATGAATTTGTCGAAAAATAATATCACCAAGGAGCCATATAGAAGTCTTTGGAATTTACCCTTCTGTAAATTTCTATGAGGTTATGTAAAGAACCTTCGGGACAAATGACATCATTTAAAACCTTTGAGAGACTTTGAGCGCCTGCTAGTGGAACTATTCCAGACAGCCATTTCTGCAGTGTTGGGAAGATTGTTATGAACGGGTGTGTTTCTACTACTGTGCTGTAAAAAATCTGATTTTACATATAATATTTTTTGTGTGTATTCGATTTTTCTTTGTCCAATCATTTGGTTCGTCTTTTTCTACTAATAAATTTGTTGTTGTTTTAACTATTGGTGTCATAGACTGTCCCCCCCCCATAAATTTGTAACAATATATGTATATATTACAAAGTAATAAAATAAATATATATACAATTTAAAAAAATATTTTACAATAGATTTCCTTTAATATTTCTCTTATATTAACAAGATTTCGTTATTACCAGCAATTTTAACAGAAACGTGGAAAGTTCAACAGCAATTCTGGTCAATTACAGAATTTCCTTTACAATTCAATACATTATTCCAAATAATCCTTTCCGTTTATCCTTAAGGCGTCAAATTTTCTCTTACTGAGCAACTTCTTAAAGGTCAAAAGTCAAGAGTCACGTCTTCTGACAAAATTATGTGACTTTCTCAGCAATTTCGCCATGTAATCGACATATTCGTTTCTGCTGAGCCACTGAAATGAGCGAAAGATTTGTTTTTATTAGACGAAGAGCGTTATCAGGGTAAACGGGAGAATTCTTCATCTGTGAGAGTTGGAGTTATACGTTTTACTTTGAGACGGTAAATATTTGTCCGACGGTGCTGTCCAGCGATCAAATCCAGGGTCGGTGCTGTCCAGAGATTGTTTGGATCTGCCCGCACCGAATTTTCTGGCCTGGAAGAATTTTGATATCTAGAGAGAAATTTATGAGAAACTTGTATTTTCATTTCTTATTATAATTTAAGGCTTTATTGGTACATTGAAGATTCGTGAATATTTTAAACAATGATTGTTTTCTGAAAAATATTCCAAAAGTGCGTGTAAGGGAATTTCAGCAATTTGCTTAGAAAAATAGTGCATAATAAATATGTAATTAAAAAATCCAAATAAAATTTCAACAATTTAAATAAAATAATTAATGATAGTATATGTATCTTTATTTGTAATATGGACTAAGAAACAAATATAGCTAAATTTAAATTAACTTTAAATAAGTTCTGTAAAAAACAAAGTTATATTTCTTTTTATACCTACTGCCAATGTAACGGGTCTATCCGCGATCTTTTCACTAATAGTCCTCTTGGAGAATATTGGGTCTTTAAAAACTATTCTATTATAATTTTCCCTCCTTCGAAGAAGATGTGACTATGTAAATCAAGACTTGTGTAAAGATTAAACTTTCGAGTTAGGTGGAGAGAGATTAGACTGCTAACGGATAGCAGTGATTGATTTGCTTGAAGTGAGGAGTGAATAATTCGTAGTTTTTTTGTGTAATATTAAGATTGATGATTTGGTCAATTATAAGGATTAAATTCGATTAGGTCACTTGGAATCAGATGGTGTATTGCTTGGACGAAAGTGATACGATTTATTAAGTCTTCTAGTACCTCGTCTACCTCGCTATTGCTTTCCATATTTAATAATTGGCTCATTTCTTAACTTGGGTTATAGAATTTGTGCTGTTGTTCATAATTGTGAATAAATAAAAGTTGTTTTCAATATGGATAATCTTCCTTCCGATCCTCACACACTAATGGACGACGTGGAGTGTCCATTACTCCATTTCCATACGGAAATTTGCAAATTTAGTAAATATGTCTACGTGATCTGATTCACAGTTTCTTTTTTAACGTTTGCAATACACCATAATACACATGTAAAACGTTTTCCCCTGCATTCTTCTTGGATCAAAAATTGCCATTTATATTGAAGATCAGCTTTGCTTTGTAAAAACAAATCTTAACATGTTTAAAAAAATTCAGTAAAAATGAATTTGCCGATTATACATATTGAAATCGCTGAGGAAATCACAACTTTGACAGAAGACCTGATGCAAATTCTTGACCTTAAAATAACTCTTCAGTGATCGAAAATTTGAAACAGATTGGAAGAAATGTGTGAAAATTTTTTTATTACAGGATTACTTTAAAATTTTTAAAATAATTCATTATGGCAATAAAGATAGGTAATTCATTAGGATTGATAAAGAAGATTATATGTTTTTCTTGGCTCACAGGACTCTTAAATTGCAAATTTTTCAAGTTTTTGAAAAAAAAAAAGATATATGTTACAGCCTCAATATTTCTGAGCATTTTGGTACCAAAATTGTGTTCATACTGTGAAAACTTTCGAAGTTACGGAGAAATAAGTAGTGAAACTTAAACAAAAACCCTATCTCTTTCTTATGTTTTAACTTCATTTTTCACAAAACAAAAATTGTTAGCTTCCGGGCAGAATTTTTCAGAAACTATTTATGATATCAATTTGAAATTTTATAAACGTGTTCAAAATAAAGCTTTTCATAACTTTTACATCAATTTTCAAAAAAAAATTAATATAATTTTTTTATTTGAATTTCCAACCAATGATTCCACCAGCTCATAAAGCGCACCAAACAGTCAGTTTTTCTGGATGTAACGGTGTTTCGACATACACTTGTGGATTAGCTTCACTCCAAATGCGGCAGTTTTGTTTGTTGACGTAGCCATTCAACCAGAAGTGCGCTTCATCGCTAAACAAAATTCGCTTATGAAAATCGACCATTATTTTCGAAATAAAATTGCACAATTTGAAAGCGTTGTTCAGGCGTGAGTCTATTCATGATGAATTGCCAAACCAAACTGAGAATAAATCACTTGACAGCTGTTAAATCGGTCGCCATCTTGGAAAGTAATGCCATCTTAAACTTCTATACCTGAAAAAAACACTCTGTATATATGATTATCATGTGGTAAAAATTTCAAATAATTGTTGCGTTTTATTGCTAAGTTACATTGATTTGAAGAAGGTTGTTTTTCTCGAGTGAACGGATATCTGTTAAGTGTCATGTGAGCCCTTAAAACACATGTTGTTATTTAAATTCCTCGAATGTAAAAGAAAAATTAAGAGAAAAATTCAAAAAAATTTTTAAAGTCATATTGTTGCTTATACTTTAACTTAGTAATATTCTGATGCGAAGTTCATGAATCATGTTTCAAAATGAATATAATTGTGAATAACTCTTCTTTTTTGACTTTTTAATATGCCATAATTAAAAAATTTTAAAAATCTGCTTCACTAGATTTTTCATTGATGCTATTTTGAAAACAATAAATAAAGCAGTTCTCTAAATATGCTGAAATTCAGTACCAATGTTTGTATCTCATATATTAATTTCACATATACACATAATAAAAATAACAACTTGCGTTCAATTGTTTTGTTCATATATTTATTTTTCTCATTAAATAAAAATTATAAAAAAAACGTATTCATATGGTAATTGGTGTCAAAAAATAAACATCAAACGCAATTAAGATATTCCCTAATTTAGAATTCTGTATAATTTTATAAATGCACTCATATGTTTATAAATTAAGGATAATGAAATTCAGGCAAAGAAAGAGACAGAAGCAAAACACATTTGACTTATTTGTAAAGTCTATTTATTAAACAAAAGGTAAAGAGCAAAAAAGATGCTATATATGTGAGATAATTAATAAAAATTGCGATTTTTACTCCCTGGAGCAAATTTTAAAAAAACCTATTTACAAAAAACAGTATGGTTAGTATGATGATTAATACGGAGTATGTCTCCCGGACGATGCAATACAGGCCTTACAACGCCTAGGCATGCTGAGTATCAAATTATCAATTTGATCTTGGGGAATATTACACCACTCATCAAGCAATGTGCTCCGAAGTACCGGTAGACAGGTGGGAGGGAGTTGACGGGCATATCCCACACATGCTCTATTGGATTCAAGTCCGGTGAGTATGCTGGCTAATCCATATGAATAATATCCTCCGATTGAAGGCATTCGTCTACAATATTTGCCCGGTGAGGACGGGCGTTGTCATCCATAAACAGAAACTCAGCACCCATGGCGCCCCAAAACAAACCTACATGCTGTTCCAGAATGACATCCCGATAGGTGTGGCCTGTCATCGTTACACTCTGAAAATGCAGGTCAGTTCTGGAACCAAGAATATTTCCTCCCCAAACGAGCCATCCTGCACCACCGTAACGGTGTGGTACAATGGTGTTATCTTGGTGGTAACGGATACCTGACGCTCTCCATATTAAAGTCCGGCGAGAATCAGACTGCAAACTAAACCTGGAATCGTCGGAAAATATCACACAAGACCACTGTTATGGTGTTCACAATGCATGCTCTCTACTCCAGGTTAATTGCAGGTGACAGTAAGTTGCGGTAAGTGGAACACATCTGACAGGCCTACGAGCATATAGACCAACGTGCCCTAAGCGTCTGTACACGGTGTACCTTGAAACTGTCGTACCGGTAGCTGAAGAGAGCTGACGAGACAGGTCTGATGTTATGCTCCGTCTGTTTCTTTTGGCAGTAACTGCCAAAATATATATATATATATATATATATATATACCGGTCCTCATTCGGCGTTGTAACTCAGAGGGGGGGACCTGTGCTTTAACATCTACTCACATTACCATCATCTTGGAATCGTTGCCAAAGCCTGGAGATGACACTATGGGCGATTCCAAGTTCCTCGGATACTTCCAGCTGGGTACGTCCACATTCCAGTTGTCCAATAATTCTACCACGTAATAAATCATCCAAATGCTTCCTTTGTGCTATAACTATGCGGTTATTGCACTGAAAGGTTTTAAAGTGCTTGTGAACAATTTTACTTGAATGAACGTTGCTTTTTTGTGCATCTGGACTGTAGAAACAGTCCTCAATCCCATATCAGGACAAGTCTTCGATGTTGGGCTTGACGAGAGTGGTGTTTTACATTCTGCTTAGTGGCATGACGGCGATTGGTTGGTCGATATAATCCGGAAGTCGTGGCTACAGTGCCTCATCTGGATGGAAATTTTTTTAAGTTTTTTGACTTCGCTGAGAGCTTTGCCACCATTCCTTATATACCCATCTCTTAAACTCTCGTCATTGTGACGTACTATCTGCGCCATCTGGTGGTTTCCTGTAATTTGCATATTCTTCTTCAAGATGTGTGTGATAATTCTACAAGTGAAATTTTTATTTTAGAGTTCAATTTCTGTGTGATTCTGAATTATCCTTAATTTATGGACATGAGTGTATGTAAAAAAGAGCGTGACTGTTCAAAAATTTGTAAATAACTTGGCAGGTTTGCTTGGTAATGAAAATTTACCAAGCATTCATACTTTTAAATCGGTAGTTTCTTCATTAGATGCAGTAGAAGCTACTATTTTATTATTGAACATTTCCAATTGATTATTTTTGCTCCACCTAATGGTATTTTTAACACATTAACTCTGACCTATGCTCAGATGATGCTTCGAAACTTTGAAATACACAACACTTTTCACAAGCAAGCTGCTTTAATATGAAGACTTGGAGCCATCGCAGCATTAACCTCTGCTTCATGACAGTCTTGATTTTAAATTACGATAACCGTTCATTAAACTCATACAAGTTAATTTATTAACCATGTAACGGGTTTATCCGCGGACCTCTAACAAATCTTCTTGGGAAAATTTAATTCTTTTAAATGTTGTTCTGTTGAAAACTTTCTCCCGAAGAAGAAGTCATGGTTTATGTATAAATGAAGGCTTATATTTAAGCATCAACTTTTAGGGAGACGAGACGTTAGGAGTTTGATAGAAGTTAGCGATTAGAGTAAAGTAGTGGAAGGCTCGTCCGCAGTAGCTCGATTATTAATTGCTTAATATTTGGGATATTTTATTGACGATTTAGAAGGCCCGGTGGACGAGTGGTAGCGTATCGCACTTCCACGTCACAGGTCCAGGCTCTATTCCCGGGCTGGGCAAGTTCGACTAAGTCTTTCATCTCTAATACAGTGGGTCGATAAAGGAGTACCAATCTTGCTTGGTGACTTAAGCGCTTGGGGTCACGCTTCAGACTGACCACCTGATTGGGACATCTGCTCATGCTCTTCAGCGCCCAGTGGTCACGTATACTGGGATGGGCTGTTACGCGACTGAGTTTGAGTTTAATTGCTGATTTAGTCAATAAGTTATATTTTTGAATAATAATGACCAGAGGTCGAATAGCTGAGAAAGGAATTATACGGTAATTCAGACCGTAAGTGATCAGAGTTTTAAGAGTAAGACAATTGAGTCATTTATAATAAAATATTAAGTATCCTTTCTGACTTGTAGTTGCTCCTATACTTTATAAAGTAATGCATTCCCTATCCTGGGATGTGGGAACTTAGTAAGGAATTAATAAAATGAAATTGTTCTGTATGGCTGATCTTTAATATAACTCACAAACACCAATAGACGGGATTGGCCGTTCATTACAACCATAAAGCAATTCAAATAAGAGGACAACAAGGAGAAGATGTATTATTGTAAGACATGGCCTACACTACAATACTCTTTTAATTTTTTAAAGTGTAACCTTTGTCCACCACTGACTCACAAACATGTTGTAGCCATGGTTACCAATTCGTGGCTGGCTTTGTCGAGTCATAGGTCTGAGATTTAGTGCCTCAGAACAACCACCGTGTTTAAGGCTGATGCATGGGTTGAATCAGCCATGGCTTAAAGTCCTCACGTCGGGATGGTGTGGAAATTAAGAGAATAATGGTGCTAGCTCGTCATTCATATCACCTGACCGTGGCTCAAAATTTCTCGATCCGTCACCAATTGTCCTCGTGTTCCTTTAGATTGCGACGTTAATATACACTCACTCAGACAAATGTCGATTTAATATTCTGCGTTTAATTGATAGTTTTAAACATTTATTAACGCTTTAACATGAATTATATACAGGATGAGTACAAATAGTGGATCCGATTTAAAAAAAATAGTATTATCGAAACTCCTGCAAATATTATAATAAGTGATACGTGAGTGTCTAAAGAAAATATTAAGTTTTTTTCTTTTACTATTGTTCGACGTGTGAACCTCTTGTTACATGGCAAACATCCAATCTTTAATCCAGTTTCTTCCATTTACTTTGTAGCATCAATCTATCAATGGTTCGTCCTTCTGCACAAATGCTTATTTGTCTTCTTCTGTTTTTTATTGTGTTTCAATTGCAAATGTTACGGCTTGAAATTTAATTTTTTCTTAAAATTTTCTGAACAGTTATCTGGGGCATTCCAAGTTCACAGATGGCGACTCTCGTAGATTTTCGAGAACTTCGAGCAAAATTCTGTCTCTCCCTATCCGCTGTTCTTCCGAGACGATTGGCCGGCCGCTGCTTTTCTTTTTACACAAGCAGCCCGTTTTCTAAAAGTGACGATGTCATTGCAGAATGTTCTTCTTGGTTGGTGCTTCTTTTCAGTAGCTATTTCTAAATGCACGTTGCATCGAAAAAAGTGAAAAATCCCGTTCATATTCTAATATGCAAAAACTTTTATCACTCGTCATATTTGGATTTCAATCAAAGGAATCTTGAATGTGCTGTTGATTATTGGTGGAAAAACTCGTATGTTTCTCTATACATTCATGTATCACTCATTGTGAGATATGCAGTAGTTTTGAAAACATGATTTTTTTTTTTTAAATCGGGTCCATCATTTGTATTGCTTAGGGAGTCTCGAGTATCACATTTTTCATTTCTTTCTTAATTATGGATTTTTTAATACCTTTATTTTTATAAAAAGTATATTTATATGTAATGTCCAAAACTAACTTTTAAATGGTTTTGATTTATTAACCGACAAATGTTTTTCTCCCAATGATTTATATATGAACTAGCCAACCACTCTTTACAATGAACCTCCTTTTTTCTACGAGGGTGAGTCAAAAAATAAATTTCCTCTGTCTACTATGTTCAGAGTTACGTATGAAAGTCGAAACGTAGAATGAGGCATTAAAGATAAGACAAAAGTTTACTTTTCTACATAAAAACAAAAAGTTTATTTTTCTACATAAAAACAAAAAGTTTATTTTTCTACATAAGTACAAAGCACATTGAAATATTTGCCATGTCGCTTGATAACCTTTAAAAAGCCCTCCAGGAAAAACCCAGAGCTTTGTATACGGAAGAAGAGTTTATCGACGGCTTGTTTAACTTCAGCATTGCATCTAATGAGCCTTCCAACGAGATTCTTCAAAGCTGGATGAAGGTTATTTGGTGCGAAATCAGGACTGTATAGTGGATGTTGTAGGTGCTCTCAATCAATAGTTGCAATATGGTTTTGGGTTGCCGTCTCCAAGTCATCCAATCATAGAATGCCATATCTGAGAAACCCTGGCCGCCTTTTCCAAATCGTCTCTCTCAATTTCGACAGGGTGTCACAGTACCACGTAGTATGTACTAAATCTAGTTACCAATGATGTATCGGTTACCTTACGTGTTCACCTGCTATGTCGTTTTTCGCTCATCGCCGTTAAACGCTTCCTCCGTATGCAAATCCCTGAGTTTTTACTTGATGGCTTTTTGAAATCTATCAAGAGCTACAACAAATGTCTTAATGTACTTGGTACTTTAGTGAAAAATTAAAGTTATGTCTTATCTTTAATGTCTCAATCTTGTTTTGACTTTGATACAAAACTCTGAAACCAGTCGACATTGGAAACTTATTTTCCGACTCGTCCTCTCGTAAAATACTAATAAATCTTTTTATTGAGACTTCAGCGAAGAACATAACAAGCAGAGCAAAATACATGCTTGAAACGATATTCCTCTCCGTCTTTCAAGAACACTGCAGAGTTTTCCAAACACAACACAAAACAGATATTCATCGAGATATTGAATACGTTCGTGCACATTCAGAACACTCACATTTCAACTTGAAACACATAACGAACGAATGAAAGTCATCTCTGCGTACTTCAAACTTTCCCCAAATATAGCTTTCATCTCTTCCCCACACCCCCGTTTCAGAATCAATATACTTCTGCAGAAACAGAAATTCTTCGAGAGTTACTGGGACTCTTTTTTTTCATCTTTTTCATTCCTTTTCCTTTTCAATAACTGTTTTTGTTCCGTTTCTTTTGAGCTTAATATGACTCGAATGATTTGCTACCTACTCCGAGGCCGGGTCTCAGTTATTTTCTTTTATGTTTTCTTCTGACCTCCCCTGGCCTTTTTTTACCGGTTGTTATAAATCCAAGTTTCCTTTTCTTTCCCTTTCATTTGTATCCGTGTGGGAGGGGAAGCTCTTTTCTCTACACCCCATTGCTTTCAGCTTGATGATGTGATTAGCCCACGCATTGAAGATGGTCTTATCTTTTTTTTTCTGTTGTTGATGTTCAGGCATGGAAAAAGAAACGAATGTTATACCTGGAAAAAGAGATAGCATTTTAAGGTGTGTTTCTTTTAGAATTGGAAAATAAAATAATATGAAAATTTAAAATAATTGTCTTAGAATTTTTTAATTAAATTTTTGATGAAGCAAATGCTTATCTGATCAGATAAAAGCATATTTAATTTTAAATCGTAACATACTCTATTTTAAAGCACTTTTTACACTAGTAATTAATTTTAATAATAAGCCTGCGTAACGTAGATCACAATTTCTTTTTTTGAGCAGGAGAGCTCATGGAAATTACATGATGAGATGCAATTTTTTTTAAAGGAATAAATATTTTTTGCTGCTTCTGTGGGAGAAAATAAAGTAAAATATAAGCAAGTAATATATAAAGAAAGGTTTTTGAGTCAATTCCTACTTTGAATGGATAAACAGAATGTATTTTATTGCCGATTGAAAATTAGAACAAGATATATATATATATATATATATATATATATATATATATATATATATATATATATATATATATATAGGGAGAGATTGAAGTAATAGTAGGAATTGAAAAAAAGAGCATGATTTGTCTGCATCGTTGTAACAATACACACCCGGTTTGGCTACTTTGGCTGAATTTCGATGCCAGCTTTTGTCATTGTCTTAACAATTACATTGTTTCAACAATGGAGACAAATTTAAGTTGGTGCCTTAAACCGGTCATTAATGCAATTAAATTTAATTGAAGAATTAATTTTTAAAAAAACTGTATTAATATCAAGTGTCATCCAGTACAAGTTAAAAAAAATTATTTTAACTTGATTGGATGAATAGAAAGTATTTTATCAATGATTGAAATTTTAAAGAAGATAAGTAAAAAAATTAAGTATACATACAGAGAGAGTAAGTTAATAGTAGAGATCTAATAAACTTACCAAACGATTGTTTAACTTCATTTGGTGCCAAAGGATTATAATGCATGCTGATATAAAAACAGACCTAACCCCTTAAGGATCCCCAGCGTAAAAATACGTCTCCCTGAATCGATGCGTTAAATATACCGGACGTATATATACGTCTTTCCGAAATATGATCATTTTCTATTCGCTGCTATCAGTTAAAATATTCTGAAGGCTTTGGAATGCAATAAAATGACTTTGATACAAAAACGCTTTGAAACAAAACGAAAATTTTTCAAACTGCATTTTTTAAAAATACATATTTATCATACATTAAACTTTTTTTTTCATTTTATGGATTTTCATTGAAGTCATATTAAGATTACTGAAAAAAATCCTGCCTTTATCATGAAAAAACAAACTTGTACATGGTTGCAACAACTTCCCTCTTTCTTCAAAGCAGTCCCCTTGCGCTGCTACACTATTCTCCAACGATTCTGTAACTGTCAGTAGTAACGCTGTAACATCTTATTTTGAGATGGCGTTAAGAAGTCTCAGGAGTGTTAAACTTCTCTAGAGGGCTGAAAATATAAACTATTTTCAAACAGATATAATTCTTTTAAGCTTAAATTAAATTCGAGGGTATATTTTTGATAACATTCAATCTTATTCCCTGGGCATAGGCTTTTTAAGCTAGATGCTTGATTGCAATTCTTTTAGTTCCATTTGTAAATTTGGAGGCGCTCGCCTCTGCAATAAATTGAGCTAAAAATATTGTAAACATTTCCTCAAACTTTTATATGCAAGAGAATCTGGTGTTGAATTCTTCATTAATTTTTCGATTTCCGTAGAATATTTGAAGAAGTCTTTATTGTCACTTTTATAGTAATTTTACAATGGGAAATGAATCAAATTGTTTGATCGCAATTGATTTTCATAAAGCTGAAGCTTTTCTCCAAAGGCTTTTATATCTAGATAAAAACCGGTAATCAACATATTATCACCTTGTAACTTCTGGTTTAGCTCTTTCAGTTCCATTCTTATACTTGTTAGAAAGCATAAATTTATAAACCATTGATCATCTGGAAGTTCACTTATATTATGAGCATTAAACGAAAATTAGATGAAGCGGGTGTCAGCGAGATAAATCGCTTACACCCAGAATCACGGAGAAAAGGATGAAAAGAAAGACCAATATCTGAAATCATTCCCCCCGCAGGGGGAGGCTGGAGGAAGAGAGCGGACGAACGAGGACGAAACTGGAGTGACGTCACGAGGGCGAGAATGGAAGATCGCAGGAAGGGGGGGAGAGCTTAACAGCCCCAAAACGCGTTCGAGGTGCACCAAAAACGCAGTGGGAAGGAGAATGCGGCTTTTTTGCAGCCGGAATGAAAAAGAAAAGAGTCTGCAAGGAGAAATTTACAGACGCCACAGCAGGTGGAACGAAGCTAGAGCCAGCTTTAACACTGATCCCAGTTCTGATGAGAGGCAAATGCGTTTGAATATTGTGAAGTGTAGCAATTAATATTATGATATTTATTGTTCATGAAAGTTTCAATTTCTTCCCTTAATTTCCAAAATCACAATAAGCAGCTTTCGCAACATAACCACTTATTTTTGGTGTAATGAATGAGATCGCCGTTTTCATATTCCATTTCCTAAGATATTCTTCAAACTGAAAATGCTTCAATGGATTGTTTTTAATTGAATTAATTACCTTTTGACAACAATTGCATCACATGAGACATATTTAACATTTGTACACCAGGTTATCGAAGTGCTAAAAACAATGACAAATGAACATTTCAAAATCATTTGAACTGTTTTCTAAAGCTCTTACATGATCAAAAATTAATGCACCAGCACCAACATTTTTTCCAACCACTGAAGGGGCTCCATCTATTGCAAGGCCTACAAGACTAAGTGACAATTTTGCGCGCAATTTATGACAGCATCCTTAATATCTCGTCCGGTGGTAGTACTTTTCAAACTGAAAAGTTTGAGGGGAGTTCTTCAGTAATATTCATTTGACTATATTTACTATATGTTTATGAATTTCTCCATGTTTTTGTTCAAAGTATCTTTTCAGGTTGTAGGATTTTGAAATTGAAATTAAATGACGACAAATCAAACATACAGTGTTGTCTTTTACATGAATAAAAAAGTACAAATTTTCCCACATTCACTCTGAAACTGTCTATTTTCATCTTTAAGTTTTCTTTTCTTCTTTTCAATTTTTTCTTTCAGCCATGAAGAGTAAATGTCTAATAGAAGTAAATTCGATAAGTATTGATATGATAAAAAAAACCCCTTAAAATTACATTTTACCTGGTTAACAATCACCGATTATACTCAAAACAAGTTTGAAACTTGACCAGATTACACTCGTTGGCGGAATAGTTTTTTTTATCTACAATGGATCTGTGCTACCATCTGACGTTACGTAGTACAAAAACTATCTGCGCAACATCTTCACATATTATACTTATGTTACAAAATGTCCTCATAAAACTGATTTAGATTTAGGTTTCCAAAATTTTTATTTCCAATGCAAAAAAGGCAATTAAGCAAAGAAAAACAGAATTGTAAGAGAAGAACAGCAGTGTAAACATTGCATTGTTCATTAAAAAAAGAATTTTTTTTGCCCGATGACCAAATGTTTATTTTTTTATTGCTTGGAAGTCAAATGAAAGGAAAAAAAATTATTTTGCGAAAAATTGCACGGGAAGAGGGGGAGGGGTTCAAAAAACGATTTTTCCATTCAACCGTCTACAGTCCAAATGTCAAAAATAATATAGACTGTTAGAAAATTCAATCGATCCGTCTTAAAATGGGTCACAAGTTGGTGTGCCTGGTTTAGATACAGAGCTAACAACTGATCATATTTTTGACTGTCCAGCTGTTCTTGCTGCTCTGCAGGAAATAGGGGTCTTCTTTTCGTCAAAATATCTCTATGTGGGCAATATTGAACAGATTACCGGAACAGTCATCACGGCCCATGGTGCTATCTGCTTTGGTCCCATCATGGATACGACATCCTCATCATAGCAATGTATCATGAATATATATTGATTACTAAATTTATAATCAAATCTATATAATCAACTTCGATGATCTTTCAGGCAAGCTGCGTTTCAGATTGACGATATTTTATATTTTTGCTTTTTCATTCTTGTGATATTTCTCTAATGATAAATTTTTCGAACAAGATTTAATTTTTAACTTTCGTGTTTCTGAAGTTTTTTCGATAAACTTTAAGAAATGAGCAAAGTTACTAAATGTTTCAGAGAAACAAAATGACATGTCTTAGCAGATTTAAAATTGTTAATGAGTAACTGATTTAGTTATTTCATGTCATCAATCTCTTTGTTTATTTTCTGGTTCGTTTAATCTTATAATTTCGTTTTGAGAGAGTTTGCCCAGTTGAAAATGTATTTGCTCTTAATGATGGATAAGTGATTGTTTCTTGAGGAGAGGATGGTCCACAGGAAAGAATCCTAGAGGGAAAAAAAGTGAGCAACTTCTTGTAGAGATTTAAAAATCTCCTTTACATTTTTAAAAATAAAACACAATGGCATGGTTAAAATAACAGTTTAAAGAGTGTCAAGTCTAGAATAACATGGTCTATTCAAAAACTTACTTTTTAAAAAATGAGAACTCTCCTTCAAGAAATGAAGTAATTGCAAATTGGCATCGAATGAAAAAAAATATTTAGCAGAAGTGTGCATTTTAATTTATAGCAGAAAATGAATGTGCCAAAAAGATTTAAAAAAAGAAGGCCAAGGGAAAATAATATGCATACAAATTGTTATTAAAAGGCAACAACACAAAAATAATGCGAAAAATAGTAATGCTATCTTAATAAACGATTTTAAATGATTCTTCATCTGGAGAAAAAAATTGCGAATATATTAAATAGGCCCTGAGAGAGAGAGAGAGAGAGAGAGAGAGAGAGATTCTGAAGTAATTCATCTGGTCAAACCAAAAAATTAGCTTTGGAATCGCAAAGCACATCATACGATACTGATAATAATAATGTATATCCAGCATTTATAAATTAAAAAAAACATTAATAAATGTGAATTACAGTGTAAAACTGATAAAATAAAATTAGATTTGACCAAAAATCTATTGGTAATAGAACACACAACCTGCTCTGAAATTAAATACAAAGCGTAAATGAGTATAACAAATTAGTACATAAAATGTATTTTTGGATGATATACACAGCATTGAATTCGATGGAGATATTTACACTATATTAATGCAATTCATCTTAGCCATTGAAAATTATTTTAAATGATGGGCATTAAATTATAGAAATTTCAAAAGTATGAGAAAATATTCGTAATATAATCATTATAAATAAATAATTTACCAAGAAAAGTGGATTGAAATTCATTCTCACTTGTACTTGCAAACTCATTTTGTTTCTTTATAATGTCAGAGATATCTAGTTTGTCAAGTTGAAATTTTATGACTTTGAAAATATAAACTTCTCTTAAAAACTGTTAAGATAAAGTTATTAAGAGCTAATTTTTTTTTTAAAAAAAGTAAGGATTTAATTAATTATGTACTTGATAACTATAAATATATGTTTGTTATTAAATATATTAAATATAATCATTTAATCTTGTATCTATGTTTACCACACACATACTGAAGGTCGCGCATACTTTATGGAAACCATTTTGTAATTTATTTTCTCGTTGGCATTTTGACATAAGACTTTGGAAACTACAGATTAATCATCTGTTAATGTTTTCTTTTTATTGGAATGTAAAATAAAACATTTATTTTGAAAATAGCTCCTAAAATTGATAAATGGCTCGAAGATTACGCAGCTGTGCTTTCCGAAAAGAAATATTTGTATCGATGAATAATAAAACGGCGTTAAAATCTCGGTTTTTTTATTTTTAAAAAAGATATTTATAATACGTTAAATCTGAAAGAAAAAAAAACGTTTTGCTGAAAGTAAAAAGGAAAACTTGACCACAAAACCTCATCCTGAGACTGTTCGAATGATAGGCAAATATCAAGAAAGTGAAGTCTCTGACCCTAAAAGAAAATCCTCCGACTCAAAATTCATTGCATCGAAACCAGGAATGTCTTCTGGCATTGTAAATAAAATAACTCATAAGGATTTTAAGTTAAAAAAGATAATTAAGCCTCTAAAGTTCGTCTGCTTTTGCCAAAATATATTGCTGAAAGATAAACAAGTTGCAGAAAATTATATGAAAAACACCTAGTTGCTTGAAAATGGAAATTTGCCGTATGACTCGATGAGACTAGGGTATGTTAAGTAATTATAATTAAAGAAGGTCAATTTTATATTGTTCACCTGACGGAAATGACCGAACGAAATGGTTTCGTCAGTGTACAGAAAAGTTCACAAGGGGATTTATGATAACTGCAGGATTTTGTTACAACGGCAAATTAAAACCAAAAAAGTCCCAAGTAAAGCCAAAGTCGATTCACTCTACTATCAGCAGAATAATTTAGAAAGAATTTTTAAAGAAGAAATTACAGCCTTATATGGAAAGGAGATTGATAAATTTGAGCTTCATATAGTCAAAGTTCCTAGTCACGCTTCTAAAACTGCCTCTTATTTAGCAAAAAAAGAATCAGGAACAAGAATAAAATGTATTCAATCACAAGAATGTCTTGTAAAATCACCGGACTCTTTCTTCTCCAATGGACTGATGTGCTTTCGGTTTATTAAAACGAGCATTAGAAAAAGGATATGCAAGAAAACTGAACGAACTTTGGAAAATGGTTCAAGAGGAATGGGGTAAAATCGGCATGACAATTCTAAGCAAAAGAGTTTACTTTCAAGGAAAATTACAGCTATAGCTACTATACTGTTCGAATTAATTGGGACAAATGGGAAAAAAGAGATTTTCCTTAAAATCTTAAAATACACTAAAAAGTCTGTATATTAGTACGAAGTATGTCTTCTTTTTGCAGAATTGACCTTTTCAATCTGTCCTAGGATTGACTCCACTAGAGTAGCACACATGTCCTTGATTTCATCATCTTGGAAGCACACTAGTAAAGCCCTTTTTATCATTCGCTCTGTTGTCGTGCGATTCATCTTAGCGAAACGGTTCTTGAGAATATGTCATCAGTTTTGAATAGGATTTATGTCTGAGGAATTTTCAAGGCATTCGAGCACTTTTATTTTATTTTACGCATAAAAGTTTAGACCAATCCCGAACTGTGGCCAAGTCATGTTGAAATGTTTCATCGAATGTCTCCATGAATGAAATAATCCTACTACATATAATTTCTTATATATTTGGCAGAATTCACCATGTATTTAAGAGGAACTAAGTTTTAAGGGCCATTTGTTGTGAAAAAACCCCCAAGCATCTGTTTGGAAAGGTGTTTTACAATCTGTTGGATATGGATCTGGTGACAAAGTGTCCAATTCACTTCGTCTAACTACACTTGATTTGTATTCATGCACAAATAAAACTTTCATCACTCAAAATCCCCTTCTTCTAGTCATTGAGAGCTCATGCTAAACATTTTGTCAACATTTTCTAAGTTAGAAAGTATTTTTTTCCTCAGTCTTGTTGCCTTAAGGCCACCTTTCAGAAGCCTTTTCCGTGCAGTTGATGTACTCATTTTAACACCATTATCCAATCAATCCCTTCAAAAGTCCATGCTTGTCTTTCTTGGATTTATTTTGCTACTTCTTATTAAAATTTTGTAAGAAGTTCTTAGAGTAGTTTTCCACTTGCGCTGTCATTTTGCTTTACATTCTGGAGACGTTGATCCAGAAATTTGAAATGCTCTTAAAACACTTAATTAGATCAACCAACTGTCATAGTTATATTTCTCAATGTCATAGTAATGTGTTCATTGAGAGTGATTTATTTTAGTACGGTTCCTCGGAGTAATATTAATCTTTGAACAAGTGAAGTAACACGTCTTATACAGAACGCAAAATTAATATTACAGCTGCCCCACTGAAATACTCTCAACTGTGCTCCTGATACATTAAAATGAATAATTTATAGTCAAAGTCGATCTGTCACACTACCTAAAGGCAGATATAACGGGTTTGAGGTGGTTCAGGACATCACTAGTAATCACATACCAACTCAAACAAGAAAAACATGTTTGTCCTAATTAATTCGAGCATTATAGTATTGTCAAGAATCATGGATATCATGTAGAAGCCAATCGCCGCAAAAATACGGCAATTATAAATAAAAATTAACTATCAAAATCGTTTCTATAAAGTGTGAATGACCTTCAGTAATTTCTTTAAAACTGAATAAGTAAGGAGAAATAAATTTTGTAATATACACTAAATACAAGAAGTACCAAAGTGAATCTTCCCGACATTTACTGAAATTTGTAGTATAACTGATTTTCAAAGATAATTTCTTCTTTTTTTCCTATTCATTTTCTTCGTATTCCTATTTTTTCCTTTTAAATTGTGATTTTGAGGTTAATTAAAATATATATAACGAAAGGTGGGAGTCAATGCAGTATGGAAATATCACGTTCCGTGATAATTCCTTTCTATAATTTGAAATTTTTAAGCTCTTATAAACTACCCTATTCATCTTAGATTAAATTTAACAGTACATCACACACACAAAAATCCATTAAGATTTTGTGTGTTATTAATATGCAAATGTTGAGAGTAATAGAATATTGAATGGAGTATAAAACGATCCTATATTATGCTTGTATTTCTTTTATATATGTCTTTTTTTGTCAATAAATTGTGAAAATATGCATTTTTTCGATTATATTTGTTTTGTTTCTTAACATAGGGCCTGGTAATTAGCATAGCATATTACGAACATGATTACTTTGTAGTTTTTTAATTACTTTTTTGTAAACATCAATAAGCTTCAAGAAGACGTAAACTACATGTGTAATAAAAAGCCCTTTTAAATTTATTTATCAAATTTACTTTTAGAAATTTTTAGACTTTACTCTTTAAGAAATGATTTTTACATAAAACCCACGGTATGGAAATATTATGAGGAGTGAAATTTGCACAAGAGTTAACAAAAATGCGTTACGCTATGTTCTGCATATACGCGAAATTGATGTTTGAAGAAAGCAGGTACACGAGTACTTAAGCGTTAACTTAATATACCAGTAACAGCCTTCGAAAAGTAGCGATCCGTTTCTGCAGTGGTCATATTACTGGGCTTCGGATCCATAGGTCACGGGTTCTACACTCCGAAGAGGCACCGCCACTTTCCGTTCATAAGCATATCTTTTAAAGAAAAAGGGATGGATTTGAAACAGTTATTTAAAACAATAATAATTATTCTTTATTTTAAAGTTTACGCTTATATTTACTCTAAAAATATCCGTTAATAGTTGTCTTCTTATTAGGACATTTGATCTTTTATTGTTTTTTGTTATTTTTTGCCGCTTTCAATAAACTAGATTTTTGTTTTAGTGCCATTATTTAAGCAAACGGTTGTCACGAGAAATTAGGAAATGATTATTAATATTCAGATTTCAAATCCCAACAAAGAAATTATTATAAAATAATAAATATGTTGGTTTCTTATAATACATTTTACGTCAGAAACGTTTCCATTTTTTCATCAAAATTTCTTCCGTTTGTCAACCATTCTCTTTATTTACGAAGTAAAGAAAGAAACAATTGAAAGAACCAAACGTTGAAACAGTTCCATCAATTTGAATGTTTTCTTATATAATGAAAGAACATAATAATAAATAATGAGGATTTGAAATATATTTTATTATTTTAAATTCTAAGAGTATACATATATATATATATATATATATATATATATATATATATATATATATATATATATATATATATATATATATATATATATATATATATATATATATATATATATATATATATATATATATATGGTCTTATTCTCTACAAACAAGAGATCACATTCGAAAAACAGATAGACAGTAGGAAAATCACACAATGAAAGACATATGAGCAACCGAGTTTAAAAATTATAAAATGGATGCTGCAGTATTATAAACATTGCTGACTTAGGACAACTAATATGTAAAATAATTTATATAAAAGTGGGGTTGAAAGTTTCTTTGGACAGCCAACCTTCCCCCATTCATGTAAGTAATACTGAGCAAAAACCTATTGAAAGTAAGGGATAGGAATATCTAAATCCATTACAAGATAGAGGTAACTTACCTAAAAATTGCACATATACACTGCTAGCCACCGTAAATGCAACACCAAGAAATACAAGAGAATAACACAACAAAATTTATTTTGTAGATAACATGTTGATCAAGTATCAAATGATTAAATGTATAGACTTTTGTGAAGTGTGGTTCCTGCCAGAATCAGTAGCCAGAGCAGCCGCCATTGTTGGAGATCATCGTTGTCACACGCCTCGGCATTGATTCAAAGAGACATTGGATGTGCTTGGGGTACAGCAGACCAAGAAGCTTTTACACGTTGCCAAAGTTGATCTGGTGGGGCAGCTAGGGGTGTAATCTGGGTCGTCGAGCAACCATGGACCACATGTTTTCTATCGATGAAAGATCCGGAGGGCGAGCTGGCCAGGGAAGCATTTTCAATCTGATGATTGACGAAGAACCTTTGGACAATGCGTGCCACGTGTGGTTACGCATTATCCTTTTGAAATATGGTTGTGCCCAAGTCCTGAAGGTAAGGAAGGACAACTGGCTCCAACATCTAGGAGATGTAGCGCTGGATGTTTACAGTACCGGTAATGCGTACTAGAGGAGTACGATAGTGATATCCAATACCGCCCCATATCATAATAACCAGTGCAGGACCAGTGTGGTGGTGCATAACGCAGCTGTTCAACATTCTCTCTCCACGGTGTCTCCAGACTCGAATCCGACCATCGTGGTGCTGCAGACAAATGCGTGACTTGTCAGTAAAGACAACTTCATTCCATTCTGCCACCCACATCCTTCTTTCATTGCACCATTGGTGGCGGAGACGTCTGTGGTTCAGCGTCAAGGGTAGACCAAGCAATAGACGTCTTGCGGACAGACAACTCTGCTGTAAACGGCGTCGAATGGTACGCGCAGACACTGAATGATGCGTTACAGACTCACTGTGCTATGCTACAGTTCGTGATGTGACTGAGCGATCCGTCACTGCCATGCGCACAATTTGCCTGTCCTCACGTGAAGTGGTGCACTAAGGTGGATGCGATCGACCACGTCGGTTCGTCGCACCCTTCTGCATCCAACGGTCACATATCCGCATTACAGTTGTTTGGTTTCGTCCAACACGACTATCGATTTTCCTGAAAGATTATTCACAATCTCGGTAGGCGACTATCCTTTCTCTGTGGAACTCGGATACTTGATCCAAAGCTGATCGCTGTTTTCTACGATACATAACTGATCGTTTTTTGAAAAAACTACAATAAATACAGAATGGCCGAACGTGAAATCGTTGAAATCTCGAAGCCTTAAATAGCGCTTTGAGGTGACGCCACAGGCACGCGTGATGTGTGTCTGCGCTGAAATTCTTTGGTGAGTTTTTAATGATTTACGCATATTCATTTATGAACATACTGGTTTTTAATTTGAGCTTTCAGATTTTAGATATTTTTTCTACCAATACAACTATTTTTAAGATGGGTGCATCATCTTTGGAATTCGATGATTCACTTACATTATGCACTTGATTGTTTTAGAATTTTAATGTTATAATATCCTTCAGAATGTGATGGCGAATAGTTTAATTTTTCAAGTTTAATGGTTTAATTTTAACTTTTTAATTTTCAAAATTTTTGAGAATTGGACGTTTTCCCAAGTTGCAATATGGGGAAGGCTGGCGCCATCAAACTAGTTTAATCCCACTTATCGGTCCTAAGCCCGAGGTTGCACTTGGATATTTTATAAATTTTTATTTTATAATTTTGTTTCTAAACGTTGGAATTTTATCTCCTATATTTAGTATTATAATTTATGGGATTTAGTATTATAATATTCATATAATTTCAATTTTTTTTAATTGATTATTAAGTTGTGATTGATTTATTTATATTTTTATATATATATATATATATATATATATATATATATATTATTTAAATGAATCAATATGAAAAATGTAAATAGAGAATAAAGAATATATAATACTTTCATATATTCTCTTATAATAACCGTTAAGAAGTAAACTCCAGTCGTGCAAATAGTTTTTTTTATCATGAAATAAAAGTTTTGCTAACAAAAAGTAAAATTGTAGAATAATTTTATAGAAATTCTCTCTCGCATTTTATCCATATATATGTGTGTGGCGGCAATAGAGTAGTGATAAGTTCACGAACTAGCGGTTGGCGTGTCATAAGTTCAACTTCAAGAGCCACTGTGAATCCACCATGTAGAGTGGCTTATGCACGTTGAATCTTTCAAAGTCCTCCCAACTCATATGTCTTCCACATTACTTGATTGAGGTTCAAAATTACAAGATTCGTCGTAAGACTTCACCCTCTATATGTGTGTGTTTCAGTTTTATAATAAAGCATTACCAAAAACATAATTTTTTTTCGTTTTACGTTTATATTTCTATCATATCTGAAATGACTGTGACATGTCTCACTAAGCATAATGTCAGATATTATTAAAAAAGCAGAAATAAATAAAAACAATATATGCTTATATATATTTCTGTATTTTATTAAGATAAAAAATAAATGAGTTTTTTCGCTGATATTTCCAAATAAAACACTTGTCATGGGTTTAATGCAGCATGACAAGATCCTTTTAAGCTATTGCAATGCAATGCAATTCCGTGCTGTCTCAAGCGACGAGACTGTATGTCTCCTTACTTAAGTCTACGAGGAAATTCTAATTACTTCGCAAAAAATATTACTTGATATATCATTGCTGACAGACCAGACATTAATGGAATGCGGAGGAAAAACATTCATGCGATGTGGTCATATTTGTAGTCATCTTCTGCAGTAATGCATCAATATGACAAATCTATCTTCCACTAAGGCTGTTTCTCGTATATTAATAAGAAAACTGAAATAATTTTAACCTAAATATTATGTGAACAATATATTCTACGATAAGACTTTTTTGTTACAATTCTTATTTACAATATTAGATGTATTAAGTATTCCGTCTTAAATATGATAATAACATTAGAAGTGTTTTTTTTCTTATTAAATATTTAAATAATAGAATTTTTGCACATATATATACAGAACGTCGTTTATTCGAACGTTTATTGTCCGGAATGTCAAATATCCGGACAAGTTTTGTTTTGTTGTCAACTACATGTACTGTATATGAATACGTTTCGAGCAGTGCAATGCTCAACAGTTGTTTCGCGTGAGGCAAAAAGTGATTGGAAAACCCAAGGTCAGGGATATTTGGGGAATTTCAGTTGTATGATTTTTTGAATATCTGCGCGGAATATTAGGTCAGTTTGTTTCCAAGTGAGGGGGTGCATACGTGCTCTTTTGCTGAGTTGTGAACTGCTGTATAGATTGTGACTTCCGTGCAAGAAGAATCCGACCCTGTTGACGATGAAACGGATGAAGACAAGAAGAACAACAACGAAAGTAGCAAGGGTCTATCAAATGCTGACACGTTTTCTGCGTTACAGACAGCTATGGAATGGCATGAACAACAATCAGAGTGCTGTCCTACTCAAGTACTGATGCTTAAGAGAATCAGAGACCTAGCAGCAAAAAAACGAAGGTGTACAGTGGTGCGACGAAAAATAAGTGATTATTTTGCTCAATAATGATAAAATTGTAACATTTTGCATCCATTTTGCTTTTTCTTCAAGCACGTTTCTCGCATGTGATGATTTTCAATATTCGTATAGTGTCCAGTCTCATATACTCCATGGATCACATTCGGTTATCCGAACAATCGTGTATCCGAACGGTGTCCGGTCCCAATTGATTCGGATAAACGTCGTTCTACTGTATATGTATTATACAGAAAATATAAATAACTTTCATTATAATTAAGTCACAGTATTTAATTTGAGATTAGAGTTTTTTCCTAAGAAATTGTGAATATAGCGTAAAAATATCTTAATAATATTACTTTGATAATTTGATGTTGTATTGTTACTGCTAAGTATGAATAATAAAATTTTGAAATAAAATGAATCATGCATATTTCTTAGTATAATTTCAAAATGAACAAATGAACAAAACACAAATACAAAATTAAAAATTTTAGTATCAGACATGTGTCATGTTTCAGGTTTTTTGAAGAGATCGATTTTTTCCGAATTATTCTTCATCAGCTACTGATTCTAAATTTTACAATTATAAGTTCAAAGATAAAAAAAAAGTTCCAAGTTCTTTTTCAATAACAAAAGTAAAATACGACTTTTTTTACTCACAATGTTTTTGCCCAAAACGTTCCAAAAAGGATACATTTCTTTATTCCATATAACCAAGCATAATACTTAACATAATGGGAAAATGAAAGAATTTTATTCTGATTATCAATTTTATATACACACTATTTTTTATTTTAGAATTGCGGATCTCACAAAAAAACCCCGAATGTTTGTTTTGTATAAATACAATCTGAATACCATGAAGAAAATCTTTCATATATCTTAAAAGAATTTATATCTCCTACTTACAAAAAAAATGCATGTTCTTACCTCTTTTACAAACGGTTGCAGATTTTTAGTGTGTGTGTGCGCATATGCACGCTCAACTAGAAGCATGGTGAAATACTAATCCTTACATTGCAATGGGGACAGAAATAATATCGACTTTTTTGGTTATCTTTAAGATTTATACTCATTTTCATTTTTTCTCAAGCAACAAATTGCTCATTGTTTTGCCAATCTGTTCTTTACGGAATATTTTCAAAAATCTAAATTCCTGCCTTCAATGAAAAATCCCCGCTTTCATCACAAAGCAAATCCCGGATGAAAAGTGTTTCAGTACCATGGACGAACTGCTTCTCTTATAAACAGTAGCACTAATAATGCAAGAGTAAGAATTACATACATGTGCAAATCTAGGATAGAAAGAAGAAAATATCACAGCTTATGGGCAAACCAGTTGTAGCCAGTTTTCAGTAGCTGGTACAGTGTATGACCGAACTAGTTAAGGGGATAAAGCAAATAAAAATCATAAAAAGCACAATGTAGAGTTTTATGGACTTTTCACAAATAAAATATATATAACTTGAAATAATCTCGAAGAATATAATTTCTTCTAAAAATATTAAAATTTCCTTTACTAAATGGATTCATCTATAGTCTCAAAAAGGACTTATAGGTGTTTTTGGTAGATTACGCGAGTTTGCTAATTATAAAAAAAAAAAAATATAGACAGCAAGACCATTATAAAATTTTCATACAAATTTATAAAAAGTTCTTTAGACGTATCTGTACAACGTAATTTTAATTTACAATGAATTAAATAAAAAACTACTTTTATCCAAGAGTAAGAAAAATAAGTATAAATTGTGCGTCGATTCAAAATGAAATGAAAAAAAGTCACCAAAAAAGGGAACATTCATTTGTGTTCATTTTACACATACCTGTGAAAATAACACAATAATGAAATAAATGAACCCGTCTTCATTTTACACATATTCATTCATCTTTGGTCATTGTGTTAAATTCGTGATAGTCTGTGATCAAAAGTTATTCATTTTAAGGATTTATATTACTGATAATGATTTATATTACTTGTGTGACGAATATCATGAAACCATATTGAAAAATATGTTTAAAAAATGGCACAATACAGTATTTTTTTTAATATATATATAAAGCTTTTAATATAAATTATTTACATATACAAACATTTTTGAAAAAGTATTTTCAAAAACCAAATTAATAAACAGTACACAAATGTAGACAATGCCATAAAATAAGAAAAGTATATTGTAAAAATCTTAGGATCTTAGAGCATGGGCACGAGTATTAGATTTCAAATAATAATGTATTGAAAAATCTTTATTATTAACCTCATACACTCATTGCCATAAAAATTCGCGCACCAAAAAATAAGAGTGCGATTGCTACGAACGAAACTTGGCATAAAGGTACGTTTCAGGAAAATATGTAAACCACTAGTTTGCCCGTTGCGTAATGTCACCAGAGGGCGGTGAACTTCGTTTTCTCTGGATTATAAAACAAGTAAGCAAGTCTTATTTGTGTGCATTTAAACCATTGCAGATGGGCTCTTTTTAACTAGAAATGCCGTTACGCTGCCATCAGAGACAATACGAGCAGTTGTCAGAGTTCGCGAGGGGAAAAAATCATAGGAATGATGAAAACCGGGTGGTCCAACCCCTTCGACTATTCTAACTTTATTGTGAGGAGTTGTGGGACCAGTGGACAAGAGAGAGGTCTATTACATGGCATTCAGTCTCAAGATGCCCTCGACAGACCAACAGTCAAAATGACAGTCACATCATACCAAAATTATGCATTGCACCGCCATCCATTCAAAGGCAGCACCTTCAATAGGGGCCTATGTGTGAATAACTCTTTCTCTCGCAGATATGATGGTCAGCGTAGCGTGGCAATATCGGCTTCCTGCAAATAAAGTAAGATAGCTTGATAGCCATCCTCATCAGGCTCGTTATAAATGAAGTAATTTTCGATCCTATGTTCATATAATGGTTGTCCATTTTACTACATCCATCGCAAGGTGCTTGCCTGAAGGACAGTCAAATGTTCTAACTAAAGAGTGTTTTTTTTTCAGGTATAGAAGTTTAAGTTGGCATTACTTTCCAAGATGGCGATCGATTTAACAGCTGTCAAGTGATTTATTCTCAGTTTGCTTTGGCAATTCATCAAAACGATCATCAAGCAAGGCGTAGATTCGTCGAATGGGTCCAAAACGAGATTGCCGTTGTTCCCGATTTTCGTAAGCGAATTTTGTTTAGTGATGAAGCGCACTTCTGGTTGAATGGCTACGTCAACAAACGAAACTGCCGCATTTGGAGTGAAGCTAATCCACAAGTGTATGTCGAAACACCGTTACATCCAGAAAACTGACTGTTTGGTGCGCTTTAGGGGCTGGTGGAATCCTTCTTCAAAAACGATGAAGGCCACAACGTTACAGTCAATGGTGATCGGTATAGAGCCCTGATTACTAACTTTTTCATTCCTGAATTGAACAATCATGATGTCCAGGAGCTGTGGTTCCAACAAGACGGCGCAACATGTCACACAGCTCGTGCCACAATCGATTTATTGAAAGACACGTTTGGTGACCGCCTAATTTTACGTTTTGGACCTGTGAATTGGCCTCCAAGATCTTGTGATTTAACACCGCTAAGCTATTTTCTGTTGGGCTATGTAAAGTCATTGGTCTATGTGGATAAGCCACAAACGCTTGACCATTTGGAAGACAACATTCGCCGTGTTATTGCCGATATACGGCCACAATTGTTGGAAAAAGTCATCGAAAATTGGACGTCCAGATTGGACTACATCCGAGCCAGCCGTGGCAGTCATATGAGACATAATCAGAAATCATATTTAAAATGTAATGCCACAAGAGTATCTTTCGAATAAAAAAAATTCATGTTTAATCGAATAATACATCGTTGTTTTATTGCAATTTATAGTTCTATACCTCTAAAAAAACACTCTTTACTTTTGTAAACATATTCCGCACCATAACATCAATAATGTAAGCTGAAGACATTTAACACAGGTTCCTTATTTAGTAAATCCTTCATTCATTGAACGATGACAGTGCCTTACGTAGGACTTCAGTTTTATCAGCTTTCCTTTGCCTCTTTTCAAATTAATATCTATATAGTATCATTGTAGAGATATATACATCGATTTCCTAGATTAGATTACTTGACTGATTTTATACAACTGCATTATTTTTCGTAACTGCCGAAAAAAATTATAATGAACAGTCGTGTACACAATCATTTTAATAACAAACGAATTATTAATGTTCCTTGTACAATATATATATTAACATAGATCACGAACCAATAGCAGAACAATTTTCGGACAGTCAAAGAACATTCCAAAATCACAAAGTAATTTTCTGAGAAAAACTTAACTTTCAATCACATAAGGGTATTTTGAAATAAACCCCCACATGTAATTTAAAACAATCATTTCATATTTTTGGTCATTTGTTTCATTTTTTTACCAATCCCCGTCCAGACAAATCAGAGAGTCTCTACTTTGCGCAATTTCTACTTTCCATTTGGAAAATAAATTGGAAAAAGAAGTCGAAACCTTATTTCAAGCTATTTAATAGAGTGGGTGGAGGGTGGGGCCGATTCCGAAGTGGAAGGAAAACTTTTCTTCCAGATATAAGTTTTGTCACAAGAAAGGTAAAAAAAAAAAAAAAAAAGAAGCAGATAATCAATCGCACATATGGCCTTCAGCTTCACGCTAGAAGATCGTCCGATCTGACAGATCAATGTTGTAATGTCAATCTTGACGCTGTAATCGCCATTTTTGGTCATTATGTTAAAAATGAAAATTCCCATAGAAATACGAACTTATTGTCAGATTATGAAAATTAAAATTTTGTGTAAGAGGAATGAGAGAGGTAAAGAGGGAGAGATAGATTATGTATTTAATTTCTAATTAATTAACTACCTTTTTATTCAATACAAATGGCAGAAAAAGTTTTACATTAAGCAAATTTCTATGTGTCAAATTACTGAAAGGCTTAAAACTGTTTATTAAGACAGTATACGTTGATGGATATTTATTTAAAAAAAGTAGAACATAAATAAATATTCATAAACGGCTATTCTGTATTGTGGCACATTAAATACTTCTAAAATCTTTCAAATAAAGGCTGTAATAGTTAAATGATCCTGATCTCTTACATGATTTGTTCAAATTAAGACACAAACTCTCCAGAACAGATTACGTCAAGGACTCACTATGAGGAACAATGGGAAAGTGTAAATTTAAAATTGACAGATTTCTTAATTTGTGTAATGTGGATATTAGAACAGATTAGTGCCAGAGCGAAGATCGTCATTGTCACTTCCCTTTAATTAAAATGTCATTTTTTTGTGCAAAGCCCAGACTTTTCATGGTTATTAATGTGATGTCAATTAAAATCACTAAACCATTTTCTTAAAATAAATAAAGTTCAATCCATCAATAAAGTGTTTGATAAATATCAGTTGTTCTTTTAAGCTCCACTTTGTTCATCAATAAATATTTCGAAACAAAAATTATTTCCGTGCTATATGTGTACAAATATAAGTTCAAAGAGCTATATACCAAGTCTCAGGTATTACGTGGTCATTTTATTTTGACCCGTACTTGCTTGCTGTATTCCTATTCTATTAAGTTAATTAAATATATATACTACCTGTAACAATAAAGTTCGGTGAATAGTCCTGTAATATTAACGTGAATGAAATTTTAATGAAATTTACCTTACTGTTCTTCGAAATAATCACCTCCCATAACTATGCACTTCTAAGATCTTCTATACATGTCCTAGAAATTTTGCAAAAGTTGTTTTTTTTTTCGGGATGGAGTCCAAAAGCCTCGTCACGTTTCGTTGGATGTCAGGAATATCGTCAAATATATTTCCCTACAAAGCGTGTTTGACTCATGGGAATAAGAATAAGTCTACAGGATTGAGATCTGACGAGTATGGAGGATGTTCAATTTGCTTTACCCTCTTTTTTGCTCGGAACTGTTTGACGATATCGGCTGTGTGAGGACAAACATTGTTGTGAAAAAAACCCCATGAACCTTGCTATGCGTACTGGGATCGTACCCTGCGTAGAAGTTAGATGAAACGTGTCAAAACTCCAGTGTACCTTGCAGCATTCATCATCGTTCCCTCAGGTAGAAATTCTTTTTAAATAATGCCTTGATTATCAAAAAAGGTGACACTCCTTTTCTCAACCTTCGTCACTGACGGAGGTCACCGGTCTTCTGCTACGGGCGTTGTCATAAACACTGTCTCAGTTTTCTTGAAAGCGGACGAACCATTCATACAAACATTTCATGGGCAAAGTTTGGTCTTCATAAACACGTACCAGCATCTCATAAGTTTCTTTCCGTTCATTTTCCTACTCTGAGTTAAGAACCAACGCACTGAACAAGCACTTTGTAAAATAAGTTTTACAAAGAACAGATACGACACTCAACTGAACAACGGGGGGCAAGTGGTCAACACCTGCAGCGTTTTTTTCGCTAGTGTTTCCATATCGGGCGTTCTGACTTCCTTCACTGAACTTTATTGTCAGAGGTTGGAAATGAATCGTGGTGGAACACACACGCATTTATATATATGCCTGGCAAGTGGTCAGTATTTCTTATTGACATTATCCCGAGAATAGGTGTGCATGAAGAGGATGTTGGATTGGTGAGGCATTATCTTGTTGTTCCACTTTATTTCACATTTATTCACAAAATATAGAAGGGACGGCACAATACAGAAAACACACAGCACAAAAAGACACACGTGCTTTACATTTTGACGAATATAAAGACAAAAAGTAAGAGGGGAATCATACAAATATAAAGTTTTTATATACTGGGGAGAACAGGGCAAAACGCATAATAAAAAATACAGTTACGTTTTTAGGCGAAGGGAATAATTAGTTATTTATATAGAACTGGCATCATTGCTTAGGAAATATTAAATACAGGTTATTAAGACGCATGAAAACAATTAATGAGATCTTGTATTTCTTCAAATCACCATTAAATCTATCAGAAGTTCTAATGAATCAGTAATAAATATACCAACATAATGTTTTTAATGTTTTAGAAAAAGATAAATTGAGGCACGTAATGAGGATTTAGGTATTATAATTGATGAATTAGATGTTAATAATAAAAGAAATTCAAATTATCCGAGTATAGATATCAATTTAAGTTGTAATATAATAATTCACGTTAATTAGCCGCATAATCTCTTTGAAATTAAAAGTACAATGTATTTAAATTAAAAATTACATAATGAACATCATGCGATCATCTAGACTCTGGAACAACAGAAGAAATGTCCCCGTAAGTTATGTGAATTTTTGAACTTCCGTTCCGCGTTTTGTATAAAAACCAAGATTCTCAGGAAAATGCACGTCGCTTCTTGTCTTCGTGATATAAAACAAGCATGTGTCGTATTTGTATTATGTGTTCTCTGTGTGTGTGTGTGTGTGTCGTTTAAGTCTCTAAATGTGAGATAAATTGGAGTATCATCTACAAAAAGGATGCCTCATCAATACATCCATATTTACTTCAACAATTCCAGATATGATAATCAGTAAATAAAACCTCCCACTTCTGAACACAACATATATACACTCATAGACAAAAAATTATCGCACCAAGAAATAATTGCGGGATCGTAATGAAACTTGGCATGAAGGTACATGTTGGGAAGATATGCAAACGATTAAAAATGCAGCGTGATTAATCATTACGTATAGCCGGTAGAGGGCGTTTAACGTCGTTTTCCGTGGAATATAAAACAGGTAACCAAAGCTTGTTTGAGTGTGCTGAATCGTTTACAAAGCAAGAGCTGAGGTAGACATGCCGTTACGCTGTTTTTGAAAACAATATGAGCAGATGCCGTAGTTTGAGAGGGGGAGAATCATCGACATGATGGAAACTGGGTGGTCAACTAGGCTAGTAGCTTGTCAATTAGGTCGCTCTGATTGTGTTCTGAGGAGGTGTTGGGACCAGTGGATCCGAGAGATGTCATTTACACGAAGACCAGGCTCAGGACGCCCTCGACAGACCGGTCTTACAGAAAACCGCCACATCGTAAGAAATGCACGCGTACAGTCAACTGTTTCATCGGCCGCCGTCCAGGCACAGGTAGCACCTTCAATTGAAGCTCAAATGTCTTCTCGAACCATACGAAGGTGCCTGGCTGAAGGACATTTGGGATCACGACGCCCATTACGTGTGCTGCTCTTGACGCACACCCATCGATGCCTCCGTTTGGAGTGGTACCGCGCACGAGGAAACTGGACTTCAGTAGAATGGAACCAGGTCGTCTTAAGCGACGAATACAGATTCAATCTCAGGAGTTATGACAATCGTGTTTGTGTGTGGAGACCCCGTGGTGAACGCCTCAATCCCGCCTTTCCTTTACAGCGTGACACCGCTCCCACATCTGGTGTAATGGTATGGAGTGCCATTGTCTACAATACACGGTCTTACCTAGTATGGATCCGTGGGACCATGACGGCCCAGTGGTATGTGCATGATATCCTGCAACCACATGGGTTGCAACTCATGCAACAGCTCCCAGGAGCCATTTGTCAACAAGGCAATGTTCGGCTTCACACAGCAAGGATGTCACAAGACTGTCTCCGCAGTGTTATTATCCTTCCTTGGCCTGCCTGATCCTCAGAGTTGTCTCCAATCGAGTTTATCTGGGATCATTGGGGATGGCGAGTTGGGCATCCCACGAGTTTGAACGATTTAGAGGCAAGGTTACAGCAAATATGGAATGATATGTCTCAAGACATCATACAGAACTTGTATGCCTTAATGCCCGATCGTATCGCATCCTGCATTTGCGCTAGAGGGGATTCAACTCAGTATTAACTCCTCCGTTCTTTTGTCTTTTTCTCTGAAATAAATTATCCTTCTGCTTTGATTTTCAAATCATCTACTTAAATTTAAGTAGTCATTACGTATGAAAATTTCGTTTCATTTTGATGACTTCTTCTTGGAGCGCTAATTTTTTTGGCTATGAGTGTATTATTTATTAATTTTAACAAAGATTTTACAGTCGTATTAAGACAAACATCGAAGTAATTAACAAAGTAGTAGTATATTTAGGTATTTTTAACACCAAAAGAATTAATTTAAGAACCCTCCCATTCAAGCGCTAAGAAACAAAAGAGGCTGAAGAATACCTTCCAACATTGAAAAAATAAGGAAAAACAGGGGGAAATAGAAGGAGGGACGAAAGGAAGTACTAGTTGTTTTCAGAAATTACCTAAAATAGTTCCAGGGAAATGTCTCAGTTGCGCAGAAAACCACGTATGAGCTATTAAGATATTCTCTTTTTAGAATTCGTGAATAAATCTGTCAGAATATAGGTTTTAATATTTTAAATGTGATATGTAACGAGACTTGCTTTTTGAAACATGGAATTCGTTATCAAGATTTTGATAAAAATATATAAGATTAGATTTTTAAGTAAATAGAGCAGGTTAAATTGTTATATATATGCATATATATATATGTGCGTGTGTCGCGTCTTTTATTCTTAAAACTTTTGCAGCTATAAGAAACTGTATTAAGAAGTAAGAATTTCCTTAACGCGTAAATGAAACCTAACTCTTGCTTAAAGCATATATGCAAAACTTTGCTGAAAGGTGATTGAAATAAGTAGGTACACAATTCATAAATGATTATAAACTGTATTTCCATGTGTCATATTAACAGAAAGAAGCATCTCTGTTTTAAAATCAAAACATTTTCGCGGCGTAGTTATATTAATTAACTTGCAAAAACAGCAAAATTATTTGTATACTGCTTATATTTTGCTTCCATTGATTCAAAACTGTCGCTAATGCACACCAATCTTTATATGTGAAAACAATTAGGAGATAATGACAAAATATTTTAGAAAACGTTTTACTAAACGACTCTACATAGAATATTTAATAGTATAGTTATGACTTATTGATTATAAATTAACTTCAAATCAGTTAAGGTGGAAAGAGCATTTTTATTATCGATTTGTTCATTTTAAAAGGAAACGGAATAAGAGGTGGGTTAGTTAATGACTCGTAAATTTAGGGAAAATTTATTATGATTGCCTGAATATCAGAGTTTTAAAGCAGAGTTTTTTCTATGAAATACATAAAATGAGTTTCTAATGATGATTTGAGTTATAAAAGAGAAATATAAAATTATAAGGAAATATATAAAAAAATACTTTTGAATTTTAAAAAATATCATTTGAAACAGGAATTATTTGAATTTAATTGGAGGATTTAAATGTCCCTAATTACAGTAAAATGTTCAGTTTTTTATATAAATTTTCCGGTAAAGTTTCTTTAAAAAAATTTGAAATGTTATTATAAGAGCACTATTAAAAAAGGTACCTTTGAGTTACCCGCAATGTACATCATTTTATTTATTTACTCCAGGAGTATCGAACTTACACAGCGTATTTAGAGTTAATATATGTACCTAGCATATTCTATAGAATATCTGAGCATTTTATAATAGTCCTTTCTGACACATTACAAATGCTAAAATGTTCCGCTAATCACCACGGCCCTTGTCGGCATCAGGAACAGGAACTCACTTATATAGTAGTCTCCAAAGAAGCAATGGAAAACTTTTTCCTTAGAATTCATTAATTTTTTTACTTGTATTTTCAAATTAATTTTAAGGCTAAGTTTACATACGATAATATTTTCAGTTTTGAACAAAAAGTACACGAATTATCCACACACACAATTCATCTTCCTTACTAACATATCCATAAAAGTGTTATGAATGTTTTACGACCCTTTGTGCGTGCATGTATATCACTGGTTTTCTTTAAGCCTTTTCGGTAACTATCTTATCATCTAGTACAGGGGTGGCAAATCTTTTTGGATCAACGTGCCATTGTTTCTTCGAGAAATGTTTGAAGGAGGTATAGACATGCCGTCAAATAATTTTGACTTGTGAGTATTGAGAAAGTAATAAAACTAAATACTAACCGCTTAAAATTCTTTAATTATAACAAAAAAAATACATTTTTCACAGTATAGTAGTAAAATTTTTATTTATGCGTGTAATTGAAATTAAAGTAACATCATTGAGAATTCTATTGTGATAGATTAGATAACAAAAAAACTTGTATTAGGATTGTAAGATTACTTTTGCCAGAATGCAAGCTGAAATGAAATCATCTTCCTAACGGTTTCTAGTAAGTGAGTCTTTAATGTTATTAATCCCTGAAAATAATGACTCGTAGGCATAGGTCGATGAAAATATGATTAAATAGCACGAGCCAGTTTTTTGAAACAGCTAAATGTATCTGGAACCAAATTCAATGTTCCCAAAATTTCGTTACTAGCATTTTTACTTATATTGCTTGTTAATCTTTCCGTTTTAATCAATTCCAACTTTCTACTTTTTCAAGAAATTTTTGAATCCGTATTGAACTAGACTAGAAATCAATCAGAGTTGCACTTCAATTTTTTTCAATTTACAAGCAATAGAATTGGGAGAAATTCAGTTTATTAAATGAAGTCACATCAAGGTACATAAAAAGCTTGAGCTTTTCCGATAATTTTTTGAACTGAGAAATTTTCGCTGTGTAATACTTCATATTGAACTTTGTTACTTTGAATTAAAATGCAAACCGTTTTGATCGGTGGTGTGCCCAAAATATTGTGTAGCGTGCCACTGGTTCGCCATCCCTGATCTAGTTGGTTTAATCCACCATCGACTATAAATTTATCCAAGTTTTTCTAAACAGGCTCTTTTTGTGTACGCTTGTTTTATTTCATTTATTTGAACACTTGTTATTATTTTCTTCTAGTTATTTCTTTATATTTATGTCTTTTGAAAACTCTTGTGGTAAAAAAGTTATTGTGAGATGTAATTTAGATCTTCAGCTCAAAAGGGCTTCATATGATGTTTTTTTTTAATCCCAGAAAAAGATGTTCCATTTTTCACAGATTGAACAAACAACTGTCATTCTGTACACTGGACAGATCTGTTGTCCTGCATCCAAGTACCAAGAATTTTTCAATAATGTGAGTTGTCAATTCGGCACTACCTTTGATTCGTGGATTGCAAAGCTTTTCCTTGACAACCTTCAATGCTAGCCCAAACTCTTCTAGATTGGATGTTAAACTACTGAAAAATTCTTTCACGTTTTCATAATGCATTATAGAGGGCATCTCAAGCACCGAGAATATGCCCACTAAACTGAAGATGACTTCTTTGTGTCATTCTGAGATCAGAAAATTCTGAAAAACAAATTTTGTTAGATGAACTTGATACATCATAAAAAAAATATTGTATTCCCTCTTTGACTATAGTTGAGAATTAAAAAGTTCTACAAGAAGATGGCAATAAATTTCAGAAGGATTCATAGATTTTTTCTCAAAAATGCTTTTTTTATATGTTTTTTGTTTACTTCTGTTTTTATGGCTAGGCTCTCAAAGGAGGATATGCAGTTTAATATCATAACTCATAACGTTTTTGTATTTGGTTTAAATTCTTTCAACATTCTGTTAAGTCCTGAATGTCCCATAACTAATTAGTTTCATTAACCTCGCGGAGTAATCAGTTCTCGTGGTGTACTACTGTAGAGCACTACTTAACGAGAAAAATGAGTTTACCTTTGTTTTCCCCAAACATCACATCAAAGTGATTCAATAAACAATATAGTCCCAAGATTCTTTCTTAGAAGCCATTTTCGCAGTTCTGACATCAACTTTTGGTAAGTAATTTGGGTTAAGATTAAACTCTCTGTTTTTGGCTCTAATAACTCGAAGTTGAGAACCATCCATTAAATTGACGATTCAAGAACAGTATACCTAGGAATCGTTATTGCATATGCACCACTGACTGTTTCTACAATATTGTATTTTGCTCTCCCATTTTCTTATATCACAATATACAAAACTAATTTTTTGTCAAGTAAATTGATGTAAAATCAAGTATTTTGATAATCTTAAGCACATCACGGAATACGAATGACATATTTTGACTATGAGGAGAGTATTAGAAGTATCGTTCCTTGCCACGTGATTATCGAAACGAATCGGAGGTGCGCTTCATACATTACCAGTTTGTCATTCGCCATTCTGTCGAATAGTTAAGTTAATAATAGTCGAATAGTTAATATTAATCCCATTTCCGAGAAGTTTCAACGTTTTATAAAACGCCTGGGTTCTATGGAATGCCGGTGCTCAAACATTGCCGGTAACATATACAAAAATGAAGCGCACTTCTCGAAACAAATTAGAGGAGCAAGCAAAAAAGTGAAAAAACCATTGCATGATGGCCACGTTTGGGCAAAAAATGAAGAGTACCGGTATAACAAAACACAATACAATAAATAGCAAAAAATAACTGTATGCGAATTTTAATTCTTTTTATTAGCATACAGAACTTGAGATGATGCTAAATTTCCCATAAATTTATTACATGTAAATAACAAAAAAACTGATTGTGTTGGGAGGTGATACAGGATGTTTAATATGATGAGAGGTCCCCCGAACTGCTATCTGCCCATCTGCTTATATGTATTCGATGCAGTTATCGATAAGATTTCGTGTTACATTATTTCACACCTGACGAGGTGTGATCTCCAAAACTTGCACAGTAACAGAAGGCCTTGGTCTTGCAGCAATGCATCATCCGAGTGTGTCCCAAACATGTTAGATCAGATTAGGATTAGGAGGGCATACTGGTCCTCCATACCTGTGTTGTTTCAGCTTCAAGAAAGTTCTCCTCAAGACGCGCTGTATGATGTCTGACATTATTCTGCGTTAAAAGAAAGGATCCACGAATGGGAACAGCGTAATTTATGAGATGGAGTCTCTGGATCTCATCTGCATACATTTGAGCAGACAAAATACCATTTTGAATGATATGAAGGACAGTACGTCTGTTTATGCTGCTTCCAGCCTATACCAACAAGACACCTCGTCTATAATGAGATCTTTCCTGAAAGAATATAGGGTTATTTCGAGTGCCTCTTTCCTGCCATACCAAAGCAGGTTTGGTGACACACTCTAAACTGAGTAGGGACTCGTCCATAAGCAGGACTTGACTCTTATTACTTTGCATTCAATTTCGATGCTCAGTAGACCACTTTTTTCGGGCCGCATGGTGTCTTGTTGTCAACGGAATGCACACCATTGGTTTACGTGTATATAGACCACCTACTTGAAGCTTATTTCGGATTGTTTTGTTTAAAAGTCTGATTCCTGTTGCCGAAAAAACTGTCTTTGAATCTGCGTATCACTGGTTGTTCTGTCTTGACAAGCTATCAACAGAATATATCTGTCATTATTTGCCATAGTAGCACGCATGACCTTGCCTAGCTGACTTTGAACATGCCTTGTTTTTCGGATTAGGTTCCGCAGTCAAACAAAAACAATTTTAGCAGCTCCAACAGCATCAGCTACAGTTCTTTGTGTTTACACAGATTCCAATCTCCCAACAATACGCCAAGCCGCGTGGATTTTGGTAGATCACGTTAACCTGACATTCACCAGTCACCCTGCAGCCGAAAGGTTGAATTTCCCCTCTGAAACAACAACAAAAAAGAAAGCTTCTCCGAAATCACAATTTATATATCCTTATTTTAGCTTTTGACATCATGAAGGTTGGTTTTCATAAGTTTGCTTCTTACCCTTCCCGCTGCACTGCAGATTGTGGTTGTTTTGTTTTGCGTTAATGATCAGAATGAATATTTGTACAGTTTCGATAAATGCATGGGTTCCCCTGATTCTTTTGAGCAGTGTATAAAAACTACGTCTAAAATGTAAACAAATTAAATAAACAGCAAATAATGTGCGTACGTTAAAAACAATGTTACAAAAATTAGAAGATCACGTTAACACTTTGAGAATGAAATAAAATAAAATTTCATACATTTTATTTAAAAACTATATAAACTTTTATGTATATATTATTTAAACTATGCTTGCTTTTAATTACAGCATAATATTAAAAGATGAATCAATCTTTTCCTAAGAGCTATACTTGCCTACGCTGTTAGTGGGCATCCATGGCAGACTAAATAGCATGAACATGTAAGTAGAACACAACGAACGAAAAAAGTGGTTGAGTAGATTTTGTCCTTTCTATATAATAGGAATATTATAAGTAACATGTCACTATTGTACTTCCCTCTCCCCCTCCAAAAAAGATGAAGTATTGTTAAATAGAATGTATGTCACTTATAATACTCTGATAATCAAATTTCACGGTTGTCACTCTGGTTGAAGAAGCATTGGGTAATGGACCAAAGCTGATATTTTTTCTGCCATTTCTGCCGGTTTATTAGATGTATCTTTTCCAAAATGCTGGGTCTAATATCACTTTCTGAAGAATCGTCAGAAAAACATGGTGTCAATCTGTGTTTTGAAATATTGACATTTCTATTCTTAATGAAAAATCTAAAAACTTTGTTGGATCGTTTGATAGACTAATAAGGTCCATGATATGTGGACCATTCTGACGAACGCATCGAAACAATCTTTAAGGTCTTTGAAGATAAAAAGTTTCTGCTCGTTGTTATACAAAAAAAAAAAAACAGATTTTAACTATTTAATAGTTGCCCTAAAGGATTGGACGAACTCAGATAGAGGTTGAAACTTGGTATCTTCAAAGGTATCGCACAGTGAACAAATGATTTCACCATAAAATAGTTCTGTAAGTGTAGCTTGAAAATCAACACGCCAAATTCTTCTCAATCCAAGCAATATTATGGGAAGTGATCACTTCCAACTTTTCGCCATAAGTACGGTGTCAGCGCTCTATACAACCATTTGCATGCGGCTGATATGAACTTCTATTGCATTTAAATCCTATCGAGGTACCTCTAACAATGTTCCTTGATCAGTGGTAATGACTAATGGTACTCCAAACCGTGAAATGCAGCCTTTTAGTTACCTTCTACTATTTCTGCTCGAATATCAGGCATTGGAACTGCCTCTGTCCAACGACTGTATCTATCTATTGTGCTTAAACAATAGCAAATAGAGATCAATAATATTTCAACTGATTTCCGTAAAACGGTTACTGACACTGTGATGTTGCTAAAAAGTACTCTACGAGTTGGCTGATTTTGGACTTTTGGCACTTTATACAATTTCTAGCTAAAGTTCTTGCGTCCTTATTTATCTCGATGGACATACAAATTTGGTTGACAACAATTTGGTGGTATTTTTTATTCCAGTGTATGCTAGATTAAGGACACTGTTCCTCATGCGTTGTAAATGCACTAAAATATTCTTTAAATAAAAACAATTCAAAAGTATTCCTTTTTTTTTTAACAAACATTTTCTACATTAAACATTAATATTTATGAAAATCGTCCTAAACTCGTTTGTATCATAAAATAACAATTCCATGTAGGAAAATTTCAGTAAATATCTCCTCTCCATTCATAAAGAAAATAAATCTTTAAATATAAATGTTTTTCTCCGCAAGATGTATCCCACATTATCTTATATAAAAAAATCCACTACAAAATCTCATATTTCCATCTCTTTTTGCAATACATTTATTTCATACACTCTTATACTTAAAGTTATATGGAGCTACATATGATAAACATAGAAGAAAGATACAAATTAATGCAACTAGATATACAGATACAAGTTCATCCATCTAGCTCCTTTGTTGTTATTTAGTAAAGAAGCAGTAAAAACACAATAATAACTATATCGAAAACTGATGACCACAAATGGTGGGCCCTTTGTTAAGCCAAGAGACGGTGGCGATTGAGTGGCCGAAGCCTAGGGGGCAAACAGGAAGGGTCTCTCTTAATGGCCATGTAAACAAAGAGTGGTTCAGACTGGGGACCGGAAGTAGACTGAAGAGTGGTGGGCATTATTACAGCCCCGCAGCACCAACTACACGGGAAAAGGAGGAGATAGTGCAAGAGAATCAAAACAGATACCAGATTTTTTTCCATGCTTTTCTTTTTCATCATCAGTGTCTTTCAGGAATGACCAAGTAAAGAGATCGTAACGATGAAATAACTTTTATAGTGTTTCTTTCCAATGCATTTTGTCACGAAGAATGTTTGTGTGGAGTTTTATCACATGTTTATGCTGTGTTTTGGAAAATATGATGGAAAAAATACAGCATTATTTTGACAAGAGCCTTTGAATATTTATAGAGCTATACACAATTGGACCCCGACTTAAAGAACCCCTATTTAACGAATTTTTCTCTTTTCCCGATTAAAATGAACGCAAAAATCTCTATTTAACGCACAACAAACCCCTAATTAGCGAATTATTTCAACATCAGACAGTTATTAGTTTTGTACTAGAAAAAATGGGATTTTTTTTTCAAATAATATCCTTGAGAACCAGAAAAGAAAAAGGCGTTGTCTTGTAAGTAGTAAATTTCGAGATGGGAAGGGTGAAGAGCGTTATTAGACTTGGCAGGTGCAGATGAGTCATGAGTGCAACCTATCGCCTGAGTTTCGAATAGAACAGGAAACTCTTTTTCTTATCTCATTCCATTCCACAACACAGGAGACATTTTAGGATTTTAACGAATACGTTATATTTGATGTTAGACTGCCTACTTTCTGCAACTGAAATATAGGAAATTGATTTGTTGGAGCCAATGAATAGCGATTTGGATGCAGAAACTGATAATGAAACTGGTATCAAAAATGCTAAGTTTTCTAATGCTTTATATTGTTTGGAAGTTGTGAAAGCATACCTTATGTAGCAGGATGTAAATATGATGCAGTACTTCTTTCTCTGCATAAAACCGAAATAAAAAAAAACTTTCGCGTCAGGAATCAAAAAAAGATTTTTAAATGTTTATTAGTGAGTATTTTAAATTTTCCTATTAAATGGCGCATAATAACCCCCTAATAGTATCTTTAGTTGTTGAATAAAACGTGTGTCCTTTCAACTAAGTATATTTTTGTCTAGTTGCTAATTATAGAACTTCCAAAAGGTATGAGTAAAAATTTGTATTTTGTTTGAGCCCCGTTATAACGAATAAAAGAAAATCGTCAAATCCGGATCCAACTGCATGCATAATTCAAATTCAATTAGAGAAAACAATTAAATCATGATCAATCTTATCATGATTGTAGTGTCTCGAATATATTTCTTTAAGATAACATGCGTTAAATGTAACTTTCAAAAAAAATTTAATTCTTAAACTTTGAGAATTATCTTCATTTAAAATTATTTCACCTTTGTGTAGAAATCTTGTGATTCTTCTTTACAATTATTTTAAATTATAAAATTTCGAAAAGAATTAGATCATAATCATGAACTTATAACGGAGTTGTTGCAGTCGAGCTCTGGGGGGAGGGGGATATCACTAAAAGTTTCGATTATACATATGCATTCATTAGGATAGTATAAGAGCTAGGCAATGAAATTCAGAGGGGGGAGGAGATTCTGATTTCTAAATAGAAAAAATTTATAGTTATAATACTTATCCTTTAAAAAGTTTAAAGCATAGTTAATTCTAACAGGATGCCATTTTCAAATTAAAAAACCGATAGGAAAATTTTGGGGAAAACTAATCGTATTAAATATTTTGAAATTGTTTGCTTAGGCAGTATCAAATACCGGTTGATTAAAAATAAGTGTGACAAATTTTAAAAATATATAGCTATTTATAACGAATTTGTATCATTTAACTATTGGTTTTATTTTAAAAAATGAAACATTTAAATTATATATATACAAATCGAACCCATTTCATTAGTGGGAGTAAATTATAGTACTGGAACTTGATCATCAAATCCGGAAAGAAATTTAACAGCTTTTGCAGGATGGTTGTTCAAATTCTGTAAAAAATAAAGCATTTAAAAATCACACACAAAAAAACATTTTTCTCTTTTTTTTACTATCTAAACTTAAAAAAAGAACTAAAATTTGGCTCGAAATCAAAAGATCCAGGAAAAACATGTGAACAAAAGGAAGTCCTTAATGAAAAAGAAAAATAGAAGTTGAAAAGAATTATTGCTGCACAAAATTCTTTGCGACAAAAACCTATGGAAAAGAAACTACATATATAGCAATCGACAAAATGTATTTTTTGCAAAAAGCGTCGCAAAGACGCAGCTGTTTTGCAAAAGGCCACCAGGTGCTATGGTATGGACGGGAATGTCCCCTAAAGGCTTAACAAAACCATTTTTTGTAGAACCGAAGTCTGAAATTAATGCTAAATATAATCATAATAAAGTTTTGAAACACTTCATCAGAGAAAGTAAGCATCTTTACACTCAAGGAAACATTGTTCTTCGCCAATATTGTGCACCAAATCATACTGCAAAATCAACTAAAGAGTGTTTTTTAGAGGAATAGAACTTTAAATTGCAATATAACAACGATGTATTATTCGATTGACATGAATTTTTTTTATTCGAAAGATAATCTTGTGGCATTGCATTTTAAATATGATCAAGCATGGCGTAGATTCGTGGAATGGGCCCAAACGAGATTGCCGTTGTTCCCGATTTTCATAAGCGAATTTTGTTTAGCGATGAAGCGCACTTCTGGTTGAATGGCTACGTCAACAAACAAAACTGCCGCATTTGGAGTGAAGCTAATCCACAAGTGTATGTCGAAACACCGTTACCTCCAGAAAAACTGACTGTTTGGTGCACTTTATGGGCAGGTGGAATCCTTCTTCAAAAACGATGAAGGCCACAACGTTACAGTCAATGGTGATATGTATAGAGCCATGATTACTAACTTTTTCATTCCTGAATTGAACAATCCTGATGTCCAGGAGCTGTGGTTCCAACAAGACGGCGCAAGATGTCACACAGCTCGTGCCACAATCGATTTATTGAAAGACACGTTTGGTGACCGCCTAATTTCACGTTTTGGACCTGTGAATTGGCCTCGAAGATCTTGTGATTTAACACCGCTAGACTATTTTCTGTGGGGCTATGTTAAGTCATTGGTCTATGCGGATAAGCCTCAAACGCTTGACCATTTGGAAGACAACATTCGCCGTGTTATTGCCGATATACGGCCATAAATGTTGGAAAAAGTCATCGAAAATTGGACGTCCAGATTGGACTACATCTGAGCCAGCCGTGGCAGTCATATGCTAGAAATCATATTTAAAATGTAATGCCACAAGATTATCTTTCGAATAAAAAAATTCATGTCAATCGAATAATACATCGTTGTTTTATTGCAATTTAAAGTTCTATACCTCTAAAGAAACACTCTTTATAAAATGACTAAAATATAAAAAAATAAATTTTCTGCCTCTTGATAAATGGCAATCACTATCTCTTGTCAAGATTCCTTACGATTATATTTTTATGGAGACACTTAAAAAACAATTAAAGAGACGTAAAATAAGAGCATTTAAAGGGCTTCAAAAACTAATTTAAGAAGAAGCTGGAAAAAAATGCCCTAAGAATGGTCGAAAAAACCCTTTTAGCTTAGCTGAAAAGCTTACATAAAGTATAGTGTGTTAGAGGAAACTACATTGAAAATTTCATGTAACTTTATTCAGTAAAATTTTATGAACCTCTAAAATTGGTCACACTATTTATGAATTAACCGGTATGTCATCGTTAATATGATTGATTGTACTCTGATTTAATTCTAATATTTAGGCAACATTAAATGATTATATTGCCAAAATGAACATATTATAATAAATCAAACTTCCTAACAAAATTTTGATTTCTTTTTTACCAATTTCTACTTGCAGCTGCAAGTAATCCAAGTCATGAGTGCGTGAAAGTGACAATTAAATTAACGTTGCACTGTAAAGCTGTACGAAGGCTATTGGCAACGAGCCTCGTAGTTTTGAACCATAAACAAATAGATTGAACGACATCTGAGATGGGCACAACCCTTCTCCTATCTTCGAGAATGTTTGAACCTCGACATAACGTTCATGGGACACTTCTGCACGGTGTTTCTTCAGCGGTACAGGGCTCGAACTTATGAAACGCCATCCACGAGTCCGTGACCTAGACCACTTGGCTACTATGGCCCTTCTTATTCATGACCAGATTTGTTTCAAATTATAATCTCTATAAATAATAAGGCGACCATTTTTTTACAATGAAAGGAAGGACGAAAAATTCAAGAAAAAAATTATTACTTAAATACATGAAACGTTCTATTCATTCAAACAAAAATACGCTAATTACGCTTACATGCTTTTTAATTATTATCTTAAAAGAGTATTTTTCTTTTGAAGGAATTTTTTTTGTCAACATATTATATTCTAATACATCGGAAAGTTCGGGCAAAAAAAACCTTCATACTAAATTTTACGATAAGCACTGTAGCTAAAATATTAACATTCAATTTTGATTTCTCTCTAGTCACTTCACAAAAATCATTACCAACTGATAAAAAAAACTCTTTCAACTGGTACATTAGTTCCAGGGCAGCACAACGTAAAATCAACAAGAACAATTACATTTTTATACGGAATGTTTTTATTTTTGAAATGGTTTAAACAGTTTCACCCATATATTACCAATTTATCTGTATGCTGATGTTCCAATTGTACGAATTTATTAGAATTCAAATGTACATTCAGTTTTCTTTCTACTTCAAACAGACAATTGTCATCGATTTTAATATCAGGCATTTTTTTCGATAAAAACTCAACGCAACTTTCTATATCTGTCCACTTTACTTGAGACCAAGTCAAAAAATACCATTGAAAACTGTTATTTCCTGTGATATTTGTTTCAGGCCATTCTTTGATATTTTGGAAACGTGAAAATTTACACTGTGAAATTGGTCCTTCCTGTATTATTTCACATGTGCTTTTTATGCTTTCAAATAACTGAAAAGTACTACTTGGTGGAATTTTCTGCAAAAAGAGGACGTCCTTCTACTTGGCACTCTCCTTCACGCTTGTCTGCCGTTGGTATGGTGCGGTAGTTAGGAGAGGGGGTGCCAGCTCAGGTGTCGTACACATCACTTGACCATGGTTGAAAATTACGTGGTACGTCGCCAAAAGCCCTCGTGTAGCTGAACAGTGCGACGTTAATATTTAATCAATCAATCACGCTTGTCTGAATGAAACTTTGTTGACTACATTCCTCCAACAGATAAAAAACTCACCAACACGACAGTGTATTATTTGCTGCTCAAAGAGAAACAGTGAATGAGAAAGGTAAAAAGAGAAACAAGATTCTACCGTCCAGATTGTGATGTTGAATTATGTGCAGGACCATGTTTTCGAATTTACTATATACGATCAAATTTCGATTAGTAATTTCATAATTACCTATGTAAATGCGAAAGATGTAAATAAAATCTGTAGTGCAAGGTCAAATCTAGGTATTCTAAGCTCTTTATTTATAGTTAGTGTGAATTGACTCCAAAGTCTTATGAATTATGTCATACAGAAAGCCAACTTTATAAAAAAATTACTCATTTATTAAAATAGATTTTTCTGTACATTAATTTTAAGGAAATTTTGCATGTTAATAGAGCTATTATGTTTTAAAAATATGTATATTTGAAAGTACGCATAAAAAATTCACATTTTTTTATCCATGATCCAGAAATAAAATGAGCCTTTACACTTTACAGCAGTACAGAAAAGCAAGCATACAGGCAAGTTCAAACACACAGTTCCAAATCACATGAGGACTATTGGGATCGAATTTCATCATTTTGGATCCAGGCAAAGTGATGAAAACAACATCTAAACTGTACCCAAACCCCTCCTCAAACTTCCATATCATGTCAACGTTATGACATATGACATAGAATATCGACATATTTAATCTGAATGTGCCCATCTATAGTGTGAATCTTCAGTGGCATTAAGAGCATTAAGATTAGAACCCGTGATTTGATAATGAGGATTTCATGATCATGGTCTTCCGTGTGTCGCAGCAATCAGAAACCTTTCAATTTGGGGTTAACAGGCAGCAGAGCGATCATCTTAACGATCAAGATTAGAAAAGATCGTTACCAACAGCTCCTATGTTGCTTCTACGTGTAAGGCTAATAGACAATTAATAATTTTCTATTAATGTCCGCACGATAAGCCTCGAAATTTTAAATAAAATTTCAAAATGTCAAATATATCATTTCCTAATTTTTGTCAGTTTAATCTTGGAGAATTTTTTAATAATTTAATTAATTAAAATTAATTTATATAGCAAACGTCATTATAACGTTTGGCTGCATTAGGGCAAATAATTATTAGATCTAAAGTGAGTGAGTATTTTTTTAACATCAAACTGTAAAATAACAGAAGAGCTATTGGTGATGGACTTCATAATTTTTACCCGGTCAATTAACGAGGACGATAACTGAGCTGGAACCCAGACTCAAGCCAGCTCCTAACTCCACATCAAGCCAGCGGAAGACTTTAAGAAGTGACAAATTTTGCGTGCATCAGCTCCTACTACACGACGTATCTTCTGCGACATCAGGGCACGAACATATGACACACTGGTCAAAACTCCGCGAGTAAACAAGGCAACCACAGCCATGTTTGTCCTAAAGATTCACACCAACTGTTACACTATACAGAGTGTCCCAGGGTTATTAAGACAAACTTTATGGAGAGACATGTGCCATCACAATAATTCAAATTTCCATAGCAACCTATGGTCGGAAACGTCTTCAATCGGTGCTAGGTGGCGTTGTTCTCAAGATCATTGGAGGAAACAGACCTGCATTACCACAATCATTTAAGCTGTCATCACCTGCAGAACAGCATGAAATGTTTTACAAGTACCGAGCTAGCAGATATGCACCCCTGATTTGCAGAAGGAAATACTTGAGCAGCAGAAAGACTGTATCGTGAAGGGTACCCACAAAGAAATGCACCAGACCACCGGATGTTTACTAATTTGCATCAGAATTTGAGTGAATAGGAATCATGAAAAGTTAATTGTCACAGTGAGGGTGGGACATAAGTGACTCGAACTCCCAGCATGCCTCAGCTTTGACCAATAAATACTTCAGATGATCTCAGTGTGTCAGACCTGTATTTTCGTTTCTTGTAACTGTCGTACAATTTCCCCATGTAGTTTCCGACCATGGTTTGTTATGCAAATCTGAATCATTGGGATGCCCTCTAGTTCCCCTTAAAGCTTGCCTAATAAACCTGAAACACCTTGTACATGTATATCTGTTGTACTTCATCATGAGAAATTCTATCCATCATTATAAAATTGTAAAGCATTTGCTGTGCAATATATAAAAAGTTTGATAAAGACAGTAAAGGTTATTAAAATGTAATATTTTCAAAATATATTTTAGTTATATATATATGCATGCAATAGTTAAATTTTAGAAAAATAAGGTAAAGAATTTGATTCACTTAATGAATTTTCTAAGCGAAAGCATGAATAAAATTATTTCGTCTCTGCACTTTCTTTTTCTGAAAAGAAAACCTGTTTAAGCACATCATGCTGTTCAAAAATAAAACACGAAAAAGTCAAATGTAAAAAGAGACGTCAAATAATTTTTTTATACTTTGTTTCATTATTCTGGATTAAACCGAATTCCTTTAGGTAATACCCGAAGTTTGAAAAATTAGCTTTCCACAATTCCAGACTAAATTTTTCATTTCTTTCACAAGCGCTTCAGTCATTAAAACGACTTCAACGTGTCTAGTTTTAGGAATTTTTCTTTTCTTTTTATTTTTTATTCTCAGTCTCTCTTTGACTTCAATTAACACATGAAATAAAACAGAGCTTATTTTCCAACATAAAAAAACCGTCGTAAAGAAAAAAGATATATACATAAATTGAAAGAATTGGAATACAAAATAGTTTGAAGGGATTTTCGCTGGCGAGGCTAAGTTTTTTTAATACTTATTCTTCGTCCAAACTAGATGAGGAGAGGAAGGGAATAATTTTTACTTCTGGCGATTAAAGCAAAATATTTTAGAGATTAAAACATCGACCAAATCAAGTAAAGTTGAACGAAAGATCTAGAAGTTTTCGAGGTAAAGTGGTTTATTTTAATTTTGATTTATTTGACGTGCTTTGTTCATTGTCAAAATACTTTTTTGCTCAGGTGTTCAATGAACAAGTTTAATAATTAATAGATTCATTTTTAAGCGTAAAAATATCTCATCTTTGAATCAAAATACATTAATATCTCTCCGTTAAAACATATTTTATTCAAACTGTGTGTTTTCTGCTGAACCGTTCCAGTTTTAAAGCGCTTCTTAATTTTTTTAAAATTTATTTTTACAATAATATTTGTAACTCATTGTTTTATTTCTGCAGGTTTCCTTCGCATAAATGTAAAAAAATGTAACCCATAGAGATGCATTAATTCTTTAACTAATTTTCATTAATGACTCTAACTACTTCTACTCCTTGAAAAGTTAAAAGAAATAAAAAAAAATTGCGGGGAAAAACAAGCGCAGTGCGCAGATGTTTTAAAATATAAAAATAACACAATAACACATGAAAGTTAAAATAAAATCTCAAATACGATAATTAAGGAAGCTTTTAGTGAGACTATTTGATATATGTCGTAACTGTGTATCGTAAAAAATTAAAATATTGTATAAGTTCATTACAATGGGTTAGTAATGAATTTTTAATAATTGGTTCGTAGAATAACTTTTTAAGTTGTATTTTTTAGTTTCAGATACATTCAATCATTGAATAATTGAACTTTTTATATGCATTACAAGTGTTTTTGAAATTAGATAGATTAATTAAATAATCTTAAGTGATGATTTAAGATTTGTAGGCATAATCATTAAGAAAATGAAAATGTTGCGTGAATGCTTGTTAAAATTGCATTTTGTAGCAATTCATAATTATTGGCAACGAGCTTCGTAGTTTTGAGCACAGTCAAAAGAAAAAGTGACGAGGACGAAATCAGACTGGCACCTTTCCAGTCCCACCCGGGTATTCATTGACACCAGCACTCGACTCATTGGCCACAAGTTCGTGATTTTGACAACTAGGTTACTGTGGCCAACGAAACCAACGTATTCACCTTGGTTTGACTAGATATCACTATAAAAAAACTATTCAAAAGCTGCTGGCAACAAATCTTAACAACATACTTTTGCTATCACTTGTAAAGTTTATCGAAACATTTCTGGAATCCATTTTTACTCTGCCTTTTTATCGATCATTCAGCCTGCGATGCACGCTTTACTTCATCTGCAGATTGAAATCGATGGCTCTACAAGCGACGTGATAGTTCAGGAAATAGCCTTAAGTCGCAAGGGGGGAGAGATCTGGAGAGTAAGGAAGATGTGACAAAATAGTTGTTTTTGTTTTCGTAAGAAAGTCAGTAACGAGGAGGGATCGATGTGCAGGAGTGTTACCTTACAAAAGCACCCATGCCTGCTCAGCCCACAATTTTGGTATATTATTTCGGATAGACTCACGCAAACAACGCCGATTTTCTTCATAGAGTTCTTTGTTCACAGTTTTCCCTTTATGATTACTCGCGTCCGTAGCATTCTTTAAGCTACACCTGCTCCCTTGGTAGTCGTAATTGAGTAACAGCGTCCGTCGGTGCAGCCCTTACGATATACCTTTTTCTTCTTCAACTTTTCTTCTGACAACTTTACTGCAAAGGTTGGTTTATATTAGGCTGCTCGTAGGGAAATGGCCTATACGGCTCATTCCTAGGCGTAATTATTAAAGAAAAGTTATTCCCGTAAGGATATGTTCCAGAAGCACAATGCCCTGGATACGGATGATCACCTGTAGTATAACCTTCCCTTGAGCTATATTGGCGGAATTTCTGCTTGTTTGGAGATTGTGGTGATTTACACGTTGCCTATACTCTTTTGGATTGCGGGTTGTATAAAAAACGCCATTTCTGGTCTCCAGTAACAATTCTGCCAAGTAGGGAAGGATCTTTGTCAACAGGCGAGATTAAGTCGTTCATCCTTTCCATTTAAATAGCCATTTGGTCTTCATTTAACATGCGGGGTATTATCAGTTGACATACTTTATGCATGCTAAGATTCTTAATCAGTATCAATTAACATGTGTCTTTGGATATCTCAACTGATTCTGCTATTTGTGTTATTGTTTGGAGCCTGTTCTTGCGTACCGCTGCAAAAACATTTTCGATGTTTTCAGTGGTGCGGGAAGTCTGCGGACGTCCAGAGCATTTGTAAACTTCTTCACTCCCCCTGCCTTCTCTGAAACGTTGATATGACTCAAAATCTTGCGTTCGTGATAATCTATCACTGCCGTACACATGCTTCAACATTGTGTTTATCTCCGTAGCACTATTTCCCAAACGAAACAAAATTTTATATTTATTATCTGCTTAACAAGTGCCTTTTCTTTCAATCGCCGGTTACTAAATGCATCTACCTTTGACGAATCTATATGACACCTTATCACAAATACTCTTAGGCGTCTTTGGGGATTGTAAATTCGCGTATATTTCCAACCAGCTCTGAAAGGAGAAAATAGGATATGCAAATGAATTAAGGTATTTAAGGAGAGCGTTGTAAGTTAGTAGATAGAAGCCTATTGAGCCAAGAGAAGTAGTGACGAAGTAAGAAGATTCAAGTGGATCGCGTGATTAGAGTCTTACTGTTATTAGTCAGCGAACTACCAGTGGAAGGATTGATATACCTGGAGAGAACGACATTATAGCCTGGTGATATTCAGAACTTAGTTTATATGACCGCAAGAGTTAATATACAATAAAGTTAGCGTAAAGTTAATGAATGTTAGTAATTCAAGTTGTGCGTATATTTCTCGGTCCTCTTATTCCGGTAAATCCGTTTGATAATGAGCTTAGTAGTTCATTAATATCATATTTTGTGATTTAAATTAATATTAAAGGTAAATAAATCCCTTTGACCTAGACATATTGTTTAATATTTGTATTTAGAAGGATGCTAATTGAATCAATTGAATAAATATAATTTGTTATTCTAAAAATGGCGTCTGGTAATTCTTTGCCTCAATTCAATCTTAGTGTCCAGGGTGGAACCCAGGGTTTCTCACACACCTACAAAATACAACGCCTTGCTAAGGCACTTACCACGTGATGCAGGACAAATCTTTTTTTGAGTGGGGGGAGAACGTAGTAACATAGAAACGTCGTAGTCATTTTACTGCAAAACTTTTTCACGTTTTAAGCTCAATCCTGAAACTTTTGAATCCAACCACGTAGAAATAGACTCGAATTAATGATCTGATTCTTTATATTCTGTTTTCTGAAATGAAACAGAATTATTGTAGCTCTGAGTAGAAATTAAAGTCTTCTTTTTCAGAATCTTGTTTTCTCTGAGAACAATCAATTTTCATGTCTCTTACGTTTTCCCGTATTTATAAAGAACAATTAGTTTCATACTTAAAGAGGTTGGTTTATAAACTATGAAGCGAAACACTAGATTATATTTATTAAAAAAGATTATTAATAATCATCTGTTGAAAACTGAAAGAAACGCACGGCGCCTTTGAGATATTTCCTAGAGCAAAAAAAATTAAATTCAAACAAATATATATATATATATATAAATATATATATATATATATAAATATATATATATAATATTTATATATATATATATATATATCTTATATATATATATATATATATATATATATATATATATATATATATATATATATATATATATATATATATATATATATAAAGATAGAAAAAAATTCTTAAAATTTTGTTCTAATTGCATCATGCAATGCGCATTTAAATGTATAATTATTGAGAGGAGCTCGAACATCATTATTTTTAAAATGCTTTTTTGTTCCAGGAAACATTGAGAAAAATTATTTTATCAGTTGAATGCATCCGAGAATATAATTTTTCGAATTATGCTAGTTATATAGTTATATCTTCCTGCAAATATAGCACAGAAAATAAAGGCTAATTTTATCTTTATTATCTAATTAAATGAAAACTTCTCAGTGAATTTAGTAGCAAATGCTTCCTGAATGAAAAATAGAAATGAAGCATTATTTCAGCATAAGCACTATGTGCCATTTTCTATATCAATATTCAAGTCCTGTAAAAATAATCATTATATATTATGGAAAAAAGTATTGGAAAATAATTCACATTATCTGTTTTTTACATTTTTAAAAAACTTTGAATTTCACAATCGTGTTTTCAAAATATTGGGGCTAAATGAATTATGTTTGCCTTGTTTGTTACATATAGTTACATTTCTGCAACATAATTTAAGCACAGGCAAAAAATACTTACACCACTTCAACACTGAAGTAATTTATAAAATTCAAAGAAGAGCTCTTAAAACACAAAAGCTCTTTAAATTTAATTATTACCTTCGAAGTGAGAATCTAGAGACATTAGGATACGTTTTTTTTACTCTTTCTCCAAGAAACCAAAACAAAACAAAAAAAGGCGAGACAGTCAATGACTCTTAATTTTTTTCCCTCTTACAAACTCATCATTTTAAAAAATAAGAAAAACACTTCTTAATTTCAGAAAGGAATTACTTTTACATAAAAAAAACAATGGATTCAATAAAAAATATGAATACGAAATCTTATTAATTTTATTTTATTTTTTTCATCACATATATTTCTTTTACTAGCATTAATTATCAAAGATATTCTTAAGTACACACGCAAAATTTTTTAAATACTTTAAATAATTATTCATGTATTTATTTATTCTTTTTCTTTTTGCTTATTATTAATATGTAATTTAAATTTATTTTTGACAGATCTTTATGAAGTTATAATTACCATATTGATTTAAATTGTTTTTATACGCAGATACATGTAGATTTTCACATGTACAATAGTAAGGAAAGCAAACTACCATAAAATAGCTAAATAAACCTCAGATAACGAGGTTTTTAATCCTAATGAAACCAGTCCAGTAATATTTCATAGAGTGTGATGTGAAAGTTAATAGATGAAATATATCGGTTCATGAATCATCTTTTACAATTCCTACTATTAGCTCACACTCTCTGTAAATTTATTTATTTATTTATCTTCGTGGAATCTTCAATCGTTAATAAAATGCATTTTAAAGCGCTCAACTGAGCTGCAATTTTCTATAAACTATTGTTTTGGGTAAAAATGCGATAATTTAATTATAATTAATTAAAATTAATTGACTGAAACTAATTATTTAAAGAATTACAGATACAGCCACGTTGGTTTCATTTTGAGCGACTTGGGTCAAAACTTTAAAAGATTTATTTTTTCACCTTTTGAAGTATTCAGTTGAACTGAAATTTTATATACACGATTGTTATGGATGACAATATGATACTTTAATGATAATTAATAAAAATTAATTACCGGTTAATGTTGTGATTCTCTCATATGTATACACATATTTATATTAATTGTAACTATTTAATAAAAAGTAGCTAAAATAAAAATTTCCTTTGTTGATCTAAATAGGAATTGACTTAAATTTTCTTTATATATTACTTGTTTTCAATAAAACTACTAAAACAACGAAATTGGAACGGACCTCGTAATTTTCTACCATGGTCAAGAAACGAGCACGAAACCTGAGAACTGGCATTTCCCTCTTCTAAATTTAACGCCATGCCAGCGTGAGGACTTTGAGCAACGACAGATTTTACCAACATCAGTTCCTCTTTACGGTGGGTATTCAATGAAATCATTACTTGAATCCCCCTCGACTCGCCAATGGCTGCTACGAGTCCATGCTCAAAAACCGTTATGGTTTTAAAGTAAATTATTAACCCTATGACCGGAACATCCGTCTCTCAGACGGGGATGATTTGCTTTGATGACTATAGACAACGCTGTGGTGTGATTTTGGGGGTGGGCTGCCTTGACATCTTCACTTGGACTCTACTCAATGAGAAGACCGCGTAGTGGTACATTTTTTTCAACTCACGTTATGTGCGATTTTTCTTATGTATCGGCGTCTATCAGATGGATATTCCTATTGCTTTTTCGTGTTTGGTATTATTATTTTTAACTACTTTTACATGAATATAAATAATTTTTATTCAGTTTTTTTAAAAATACTAGTCACAATTCTACTGATAGAAATATACATTGTTGTACTTGATTAAAACCCACACATCTTATTTGAGCCATACTCAATTTAATGACTTATAAGGACATTTAAAATAGTCTTTAAGGTAATACACAATTCAAAAAAAAATTACGTATCCGTCTGTCAGACGGATGCTTCTCAGTGCAACAAAAATTTGATGTTCCGGTCAGAAGGTTAATTCATACCTCTATAAACTGAATGTAAGGAGCTTATATATATATATATATATATATATATATATACTCTGTCAGTAGCAGCTTACAATGAACTTGACAAGAAAAGCATATTTTCCATCAGAGACTTTGTTAATCTGTACAAATTTTTGCTTAATTATTACCCCAATTTATGTTGCATACTTTTATCTAGGAATATATATGTTTCTAATTTATTTAAAGTTTTTAAAAAAATTGTTTGCAATTCCATTATTATCATATAAATTACTTTTCGCTTTGACTGAATTGGATTATCTACGATATCGGAAAATTAAAAGGTATAAATGTAAAAATTCAAATATTTTACAAACGATGATTCAAAAACAAAAATCTTGTAAATTCAAATATTTTACAAACGATGATTCAAAAACAAAAATCTTGTAAATTCAAATATTTTACAAAAGATGATTCAAAAACAAAAATTTCGTAAATTCAAATATTTTACAAATGATGATTCAAAAACAAAAATCTTATATTTTACTGTTTTTATCTTTAACAATAGTGCCTTAAATTAATGCTGAAGGTATATTATCATAATCAAAGATATTTGATTCCTCTCTTGTGGCCGCAGTAGCCTAGTGGTCAAGGCATCGGATCGTGGCTGGCGTGTGATGAGTTCGAGCCCAGTACCACTAAAGAGCCGCTGTGTAGGGAGCGATGCACGTGAAATTTGTCGAGAGCTCAAACGTCCTCCCGTTGATATTATGTGGTATTTAGGAGAGGGGGTGCTGGCTCAAGTTGTCCAAGGTGTCGTCCAAAAGCCCTCGTGTAGCTGGATTGTTTATTAACTTCGCATTTAGAGATAACTCGAAAATAAATAGCAATGGGTCTCGTAATTCTGAACAATAGTCAATCGCCATCTATACTGGTAATTCCCTCTCCAAACTTCCACAACATGCCAACGGGAGAGCTTTAAATCTTGACAGATTTAAAAATCTTGCTTCAGACTTGATACGTGATCTTTGGGGTATCGAGTCATGAATCCGAAACTCAGGTGCATTAACAAGAACTTGTCTAGTATGGTTGTATTGCCATCTTTGACTGGCTTGCTTCAATGCTGCATCAGCCAGCAAACAAGCGCTGACTTTCTACCATTCGCCATTTTTCAGCTATGGAAGCCAAATTATTTCCAAAATAATTCTATGAAAATTATAAGCATTACGTACCAGAGCATTTAAACGGATCTCCAGGGAACTCTATAAAATGCTGACGTTTTTAAGGACTGGAAGGCACTGTGTTACATATAGTTTGGCATTGTTCTTTTCGCTATCGAAGAAGTACAATGACAAGAGAGACGATTTACAGGAAAAGAGATAAAACTTCCTCCAATTTGTTTGTGTAATTAGGGGTGGCATTGATAGGGAGCTAGGCGAAACATTTAATGCAAGTTATCAAATTTGACAGCAAAAATGGAAGGCGTTGTACAAATGTGGAAAGCTGAAGGGTGATTATTTGATAAGATGTCTTTAGAAATCTCTTAAATATGCATCGCAGTCTGTACCAAGGTCATCGTAAGGGAGCAAAGTTATTTCATCTTGGAACAAAAACAGAGCTCTCTTTCTCAATCGACACAGAGTGAAATATCTGCATTGTAACGATCCCCGCGATACAGTTGTGAATCGGCTTCTTTGTGAAAATAATCACCACACGTGAATTTTGCAGCTGCATCTTGACAGTTATTGCGTGGTCCCACCTTGGAATTCCCTTACAAGCTTTGACACCATGAGGGGCCCTTTTCCCGCTACATCAGGATGTAACTGGATGCTAAAGACGCCCCGAAGCGACAACATATGGAGAGGGAGTGAACTGGAGATGATTTGAAACCTTCAAAAAGAGTGGACACCGAAAAAGAGAACTCCTCTCTCACAAACCACAGCATTTAAACTCTAACAATCGTTTAATAACTTTAAAGTATAATCTGTTAATAATATCTGTGACGTAAATAAACTAAATGTTGAAATTATTCCATATCACGCTACCGTTATTTATCTCAAATGTCACAGCATGTATTCTTGCAACAAGTCGTGATAAAATATTACTGGATAAAAGAACATAGATGGAACATGATTGGATAAAGGAACATGATATCCGTTATAGAACGTAATTGGATATTTCTTTTGCGTAAAAGTTTGGCATAAATCTCTTGAATTCTGTTAAAATATATGCGGATTTTAAATAAACAAAAATATAAAAAAAAGGAATCATGAAAAATTTGTGAGTTAAATTGATTTTTTAATTGCGCAATGATCTAAAAGAAGATGTGTGTGATGAATTGAAGTAATAACTATTTTAAACCACACTCGTGACGTAACTGTGTTATTAAAATTTTTAAATAATGGTAGAGCAAAAAACTCGAGCTTAAAGAAGTTATATACTTATCTCTTTCTCAGGATATTTATAATTATTGCAACATCTTATTAATTTTAGTCATAACCTTTTGGGAAATAATTTCGTCTCTCAACTGCTGATTATGCGTAAAAATCTATATCCGTAAATTTTTAAGGTTGAGTTGAAATGTATTCATTCCTGTCATGTAAAATCTACTACCCTTAGAAAAATTGGATATTATTTCAAGATTTTATTTTCTGAATAAAAAGAAGGGAGAGTGCATTTCTTACCCTTTGAAAATAAATTCGTTTTTGTTACTTAAAAATACAAAATAAATAAACAAATAAATAAAAAATAATTGAAAAAGTTTTAGATATAGAGACTAAAATAAGTAAATGTGTAATATTTATATTGTGAAAATATAATATTTATACTCAGCACACAAACACATGCAGAATTTATATCTTAAATGTATATTTAAAATATATCTTTGTAGCAGTCAATACACATATCCCAGATACATTCAAAGCATATTGATTTTTAAGATCTACACATTTTTATGCTGTTTTCAGTGTTTTATTTTCCCGCAAATATCGGGCAATTTTTTTTAGGGATCCAATTTTTTGACAAGTTCATAAATATGTGAAGATTTATTCACCACTTAATGTATTTCCTTTTGTATGAAGTAAGTAGGACGCGAGAGAGATTTCTATGTGTATATGTGTGTGGGGAAGTCATTAAATCAATTTGATTTTATTTTAATTTACGTCAGAATCTGAAGCTAACACGATGGCTATTGGGTACGGACCGAACAATTTTTAACCACCGTCTAGTAGCGAGGATGGCACCTTAGCTGACACTCCTCCCCTCACCAAACTTACAGTAGGAGGTTGCCATTAAATGAAATATATCGTTTTAGTCAGTCATAAGGAATTAGAATAATACTCACAATGCGCTCTCTTATTTTTTCCTGATTTTATAAGTTTCACTGTTATGTAACGGAATCTTTGAACTCGATTGTAACCCACTTTGAAAGGTCAGATTAATTCGAAATTTTGCACACTTGTCAAGAAACGATGACAGTATAATAATTTCATAATTTTGTTCCATTGTCCTGATCAGGAATAACGATTTCTAGATTCGACGACTAATTCCCCAGACCTCTTTCAAATTTGGCAACAAATTCCATATACTATTTCCAGATTTGGTGACTAATTCTATATTCCATTTACAGGTTTGGCGACTAGTTCCGGATATGGTGACTAAAAGTACTATGGCGACTGAAGTTACAACCCTAAAAAGTGTTCTTTATGTGAAAAACGGGAGGCGTCAGCAATTCTTGACCCTAATATAAGCAATTGTCTAGTTTTTCTGAAAGTGAAAATAAAAAATAAGACTCGTGCATGTGAAAAGAAAATTATGTTCTAACTACTAAACTCGTACAGTCTGTTTTTCTAAATTCTCTTATCGGATCTGTGGAATGAAACCTCATTCATTGCTTCATTTTACAAAACAGCTGGGAATTGTTTCAGAGGTCCCCAGATTAAATAATTTCTCACAAATCCTTTGAGTCAAAACGGGTAAACAAGTTTCAGAGAGACCATTGAGCTCTTTTAGTGAAAAATATCATGACTTTACATATTCTTCCGCATGAAATATTTCAAATTTTGCTCTTCCAGATTTCCTTCAGTTGGCTGACCCTACATTTTGTAAACCAGGCCGTGTCGACACACTGATAGGATGCTAATGGGTATTCCAGATTCTAAAAAATGACGCATTTAAAATGAATTCATTAATGAATAAATGATAATTTAAAAAATTAAAAAAAATCATCCATTTATTGTAGATTGAACTAAAAAATTAAAAATAAATTATTGTTTTAAAAAAACTAAAGAACACGATTTTATGGTTAATCGAACTAAAAAGTAAAAACAATAATTCTTAATATAAGAATAAAATAATAAATGAGAAAATTATAACGTCATTGTAGTAAAAGTGTGGGGTGCTCTGTACTACATTTTTACACTAACTCAGCATTTCGGAATAGAACTCGTAAGAAGTTATAACAATCAATATCGAGCACAACACTTTTTTACCACAATGACATTAATTTTCTCCTTTATCATTTTATTCTTATATTAAGAATTTGTTTTCTTACTTTTTAGTTCGATTAGCCATAAAAGCGTGTTTTTCAGTTTTTCAAAGCTATATTATTAGTTCATTTTATATGGCTGTCTTTCATTTTATCGATTCCAATTCTTGGAGCGAGTTTAAGTTCATTTTCCAAGTGAATTACAGAATGTAGTAGATATTTCTTTAAATGATATAATCCTTATATCTTTTAGTTCTCCTCTAATATTCATCACACAACTAATGTAGACGATAAATAAAATTCTAAGAAGATGAAAATGGAGTAGTTATCAGCTAAGTATGGAGTTAAATGGCATTATTATATTTTTATTTGGTAGTTCGTGGCGACAGAAATACACCGAGCCTCAGCTTCAGTTGAAACATTTTTTTTAGGTTTAGTATTATTTAGTATTACCCCCCTCTCCCTCCCTCTATAACTTGTTACCTTCTTTTTCTGTGGATAGTTGTTTTTGTTATATGTCTAAGTTAAGAATATCTTTTAAAGGGAAAAATTTATTGAAGAAAATTCGCAATCGAATTCCAAGACACTGAGACAACTGGTAAGAGCACTGGAAGTAATGAAATTAAATTTAAAAAAGTTATATACTTTTTATCTCATTCTTTGAACTACTTAATAGCTTTATTTATCCTAACAGTGAACAGAAAAAGTGTAAATGAAAGTTTTTTTTTATCTTCGTTTTTCTTTCTTTTTCATTTTTTTTAAAACGAGAATTCATTTTAAATATTACAATTATCCTTATATTAAAATTTACTGCTGGAAAACTCATCGTATTGATTTAAATGATTAAATATCTTGAAATTTTTGAATAAATTGACAATTTTTAAAAAAGTGTATATTATTTTGACTGACAAGGTTTTTGAAAGTTCCATACTAAAGTATTTTTCAATAAAATAATTGAGTACAATAGTTTCTAATTATTTAACCTACTAATAAAAGGCAGAATGTGTAAGTAATTTTCTGTAAGAATAATATTTGTATACAAAAATAATTATGCAAAATAATATATATAAAATAACGCATAAAAAATTTTAATGAAAAATTTATTTTCGTTTTCTTTAAACAAAGAAACTTAATTAATTCATTTCATTAAATAAGATTTAGTAAAAAGTTATTAGTGTAGGTTTTTACATATATATATATATACAGTAGCGCACACAGAAGTTTTCCAAGGGGGACGGGGGTTCAGGGTCCAAAGTCCACCATTCTTGTACCATGCTCTGTTTGATTTTGCCGATTTGGGGGAACAAAAAACAGTAAAAAACTAACTAAATAATTAGTATGTATTAATAAAATTAATCATTAAAAACAAATATTTAATTAAATTTTACGTATTATATACTTAAGTTTATAATCAATTGCGAAAAAATCAAGGGCTTTGGAGGGGACCTCTAGGACACCCCCTTGTGTGCGCTACTGTATATATATAAAATCTTTACATATTTATAATGTTTCTGAGACAAAAAAAACAAGATAAAAAATTGTTTACATTTACTTTATTTAATATTTTCACTTATTAATCAGTAAAGAAATTTTCATAAATGTAAAATAGATAGCCTTTATCTCCACAAAATATTTACTTTCTGTCACTATAAACAATATTTTAATTTCACAAATGAGATTGTAGGCGTTTCTTTCAGAATTACCTAAAAAATTAATCGAAGATGTATGCATAAAAAAAGATCTCTTTTGAATTGATATATAGGTTGGACTATTTTTTGTTATGCTAATTTATCTAATCTTTCAGTCACCAGTACACAAAAGAGCTTAGGCCATTTTTTTTTTTTACTTTTCAAATTTGTAAAAGCCAACGTGGAGGGATAATTTTCTACCGAATATTCATAGAAAATGGGAATCGAAAATTAAAAAAAAAATTGCAATAAAAAATTTTAAAAAACCTTTTAAAAAAGACTTTTCTATTAGCCAACTTCAAAAGAACTTAATTAATATACTTACATTTAAGAGTCGAAAGTTTCAGAATTTCTTTCCTTCCAAAGATTTTTTTCCTTTATTTTTCCCTTTTTTTTCACCTCTCTTTTTTGATTATCTAATACTCACTCCTTTAGTAATGAATGAGAAGAGTTCAAAAAAAGAAATCTACTGAATCTAAAAATAAAAATTCAGAATGAATAAAAGAGAGCTCAAAAGTAATTATTATTTTTTTTATTTCAGGGGCATTTTTCATTCCTTCTTTTAATTGTTCCGAAAACTCTTTTCTGTTTCGAATAAGACTCGTTTAACGTGAAAAAAAATCGAATTCTATTATCTAATGATTTAAATTATTGTAAAAAAGTAGGAAAAAAGGCATTTTTAAGTAACAGTTTAAAATGAAAAAAAGTATCATTTCTTATAATAGCAGTAACAAAAGCAAAAGTAATGTAAAAATATAAAAAATAGTAACAGTAAATAAATATTTTATTTGAAAGAAAATAGCAAATAGTTCCTAAATTTTAAGGTATCCGATTACTCACCACAACTTTTTGGAGATATGTGGATTTTTTGTGTTTTTTTCGATTTTTTTAGCACATTTTAAGAAAAATATGCTAAAATTAAGAAGAGAAAAAGAAATTATTATTACTAAATTTGGTAAAAATTTACAAAAAATAACATAAACGGGGCCCATTCTGTTCCAAATGCTTATGCACTAATTTTTAATCTTTCAATTCTGACGCATTGTTATATTACTTATTTTTGAAATGACTTGCATGATATTTTAACTTTTACTAAAACTATAATATATGAACTTACTAAAACTTACTAAAACTATTATTATATGAAATTGATTTGAAAAAACAGTGATAAAGGGTGTTTCTTTAGAGGTATGCAACTTTAAATTGCAATAAAACAACGATGTATTATTCGATTGACATGAATTTTTTTTATTCGAAAGGTAATCTTGTGGCATTACATTTTAAATATGATCAAGCAAGGCGTAGATTCGTCGAATGGGCCAAAAACGAGATTGCCGTTGTTCCCGATTTTCATAAGCGAATTTTGTTTAGCGATGAAGCGCACTTCTGGTTGAATGACTACGTCAACAAACAAAACTGCCGCATTTGGAGTGAAGCTAAACCACAAGTGTATGTCGAAACACCGTTACATCCAGAAAAACTGACTGTTTGGGGCACTTTATGGGCTGGTGGAATCATTGGTCCGTACTTCTTCAAAAACGATGAAGGCCACAACGTTACAGTCAATGGTGATCGGTATAGAGCCATGATTACTAACTTTTTCATTCTTCCAACAAGACGGCGCAACATGTCACACAGCTTTTACCACAATCGATTTATTGAAAGACACGTCTGGTGACCACCTAATTTTACGTTTTGGACCTGTGAATTGGCCTCCAAGATCTTGTGATTTAACACCGCTAGACTATTTTCTGTGGAGCTATGTAAAGTCATTGGTCTATGCGGATAAGCCACAAACGCTCGACCATTTCGAAGACAACATTCGCCGTGTTATTGCTGATATACGGCCACAAATGTTGGAAAAAGTCATCGAAAATTGGACGTCCAGATTGGACTACATCCGAGCCAGCCGTGGCAGTCCTATGCCAGAAATCATATTTAAAATGTAATGCCACAAGATTATCTTTCGAATAAAAAAAATTCATGTCAATCGAATAATACATCGTTGTTTTATTGCAATTTAAAGTTCTATACCTCTAAAAAAAACACCCTTTACATAAGGGATCACATAAGAGAGTGTAAATTTTGTAATAAAATAATGATTGATAAATTGTGAACATACACAAAAAAATTTCAGTTAATTATTTTAAAAACGTTTTGAGCAATCACTGCCCCCGTTTGAGCATTTTCAAAGTATCACATTTCGAGTAAAACGCATTTTAGAGTCTGACTTCTTGTTTCTTGTAATATCATCTGCTTTTACTAAAACACTTGTAGTTTTTATTCTTGTGAAAGGAAAAAATAAACTTGGTATTTTTATAAAGCTAATAAAATGGCTTATAAAATAAAATCATAAAACATATTTGTCAATGTTTGGCCAAATTCACAATTTTAGGATATTCTGATATCTTAAGCGCCTTTAATACAATTTACCGATTATATAGAACTGTGCTTTTCTCTATTATTAATTAAAAGTTTGGAATATGTAAATTTTCCCATATAGCATAGGAGTATAAGCCACACAATAAAAGTAATTTGATGATTAAAATATTTTTTCTCCAATTAAAATAAAAAGAAATGTCCAGGTAAAAATCAATATTATTTTTCGATAGTTTTGAAGCTGCTATTCCCTGTCTGTGAATTATTTTTATTTATTAACGCATTTTCATTTCCTTTCATACATTGTGTTACAGAGTTTCACATATGTTCTTATGAAAGATATGATGGGAATTATATCACAGAAATAAGCATATTTTTATTACATAAGAAGGCGTATTGCAGAATGTTAAAAAGCCTGTTTTTTTCAAGTTATAACCCTGTAACAATAATCGCATTCTAATTATGTAAATTAATTTGATTGAAACTTTTCAAATAATGGAAAAATTTCAGATTTCCCTTTCTATCAATTAATTCTCTCTCTCTCTCTCTTATTCTTCCTTTATCAAGCAAGACAAAGAAAAAAATATTTCTCTTCCTTCATAATACTTTTGTTATTTTTATACTGTATGAATACTTAAAACGTTGAAATAACATATATATTTATATGTATATGTGTGTGTGTGTCATGTAGTCGAGTGGAAAGTTTCTTTATACTTATGGTTATGGTTGGGTTTTTGAAAAAAATATATTTGAATTGATGATGCATCGTTTGTTAGATTCTAATCCAACTTGTTTTTTAAATTTAGACACTTAAAGAACACACAAACACAAAGTAGAACACATGACTTTGGACAAACGTTAAAGTAACATTATAAACTGCTGTTTGTAAAAAATGCAGCACCATGAAATAATCATCAAAATTACACTGCTAGCCACCGTAAATGCAACACCCTGAAGGAAGCATACAATTAACATGAAATTTACAACATGCATTAGCGGAGGTGAGATATGCAAATGATTAGAATTTCAGCGCAGACACACAGCAAGTGCTACATCTCCGAGGTGTTGGAGCAGGTTGTCCTTCCTTACCTTCAGGGCTTGGTCACAACCATATTTCAAAAGGATAATGCGTGGCCACACGTGGCACGCATTGTCCAAAGGTTCTTCGTCAATCATCAGATTGAATTGCTTCCCTGGCCAGCTCGCCCTCCGGATCTATCACCGATAGAAAACATTTGGTCCATGGTTGCTCAACGATTGACCCAGATTACACCCCTAGCTGCCCCACCTGATCAACTTTGGCAACGTGTAAAAGCTTCTTGGTCTGCTGTACCCCAAGAACACATCCAAAGTCTCTTTGAATCAATGCCGAGGCGTGTGGCAACGGTGATCTCCAACAATGACGGCTACTATGGCTACAGATTCTGGCAAGAACAACACTTCACAAAAGTCTATACATTTAATCATTTGATACTTGGTCGACATGTTTTCTACAAAATAAATTTTGTTGTGCTATCTCTTGTCTTTCTTGGTATTGCATTTACGTGGCCAGCAGTGTAAATGAAATTAAATGCACAAACGACTTGTATTAGTACAAATAAAGGACGAAATTTTCAGAGCAAAAAAACAATATTAAGTGTCCGAAATCAGTATTTGGTGTAGCCACCACGCGCTACATTAAGTGCTGCTATACGATGTTGCATGGAGTCAAATACATTTTTAATGTCTGCTTGTGGAAGAGAATTCCATATTGTTTGTATGCTCAGCAAAAGTTCGTCTTTTGAAGCTACAGGTCGCGGATCAAGAGCGAGACACCGACCAATTTAATCCCGCACGTGCTCAATAGGTGACATATCCGGTGAATATGCAGGCCAAGGAAGAAGTTGCATGTGTTGGGCTGAACATACGGCTCGAACAGTCTTTGCAACACGTGGGCGTGCATTATCCTGCTGAAAGACAGTTCCGTAACCCATCCAGTATAGTGGTTAGCGACGCTGACTGCTGTGTCTATGGACCTGGGTTCGAATGCCGGAGAAGACATGGATGTTTGCAAATGCATAGTGCCTTCGTGGCAGGGGGTACTTTAAATAGCCGTCGAGCTGCAAGTCCTCTCGTGAGGTTGGTGGATGGAGAAGAGAAGTGGGATGCCCCTGACCACCCCAGGGTGTTCTCCCTCAAAAATGAGGGGAAACCGAGCTAAATCATTCTGTCACCTGTATGGTGCTCAAAGCTACGGATAACAGGCGTCACTTAGCCCTTTGACTTGATGAATTTCGTGGGCCTCGATCTGGCCGTTGCCGATTAGGTGGCATTAGTTTCAAGAACAACAAAACAGCTCCAGGGTGGCCTTGAAAGAAGGGAACGACTTCGAGCTGTAGAGAGAGAGAGCACTTCACAGACGTACCTAATACTATTGATATTACTCTCAATTCTTAGCAAATTGAATCGTCCATGATATGATATCACACTCCAAACCATAACTCAGGATGTTAGGCCACTATGTCGTTCGATAACGCACTCTGAAAGGCAGCGTTTACCAGCATAGCGTCTAACACGAATGCGGCCATCATGGTCTCACAAATTGAAGCGTGATTCATCTGAAAAGAAAACTTAGTGCCAATCAGCTCATGAGCCCATTACAGACACAGTCATAGATTGTTTGCCGTGAGGGAGGATCATGTATAAATGCACCCTTGCACGCAATCCAATGTGCAGCAGACGTTGATGAATTGACGCAGCCGACATAAGTACTTCAGTAGCAATAGACCAACGTGCTGCCAACTACCTGGAGGAAGCTGTACGGTCATTCACCGCCATGCAGAGCAGGTGTCAATTGTCGTGCGCTGTCATCACCATCCATTGTCCACTGCCAGTTTTTCAAGTTGTTCGGTGCTCGTCGGTCCACTGCTTCCATACTCGCATCACTGTGGAACTATCCCGCTTCACACGAGCTCCTATTGCGCGATAGGAAAATCCTCCTTCTCGAAGGCCGATAATCCTCCCCCATTCAAACTCCGTAAGTTTTTGGTATTTCTCCTTATTTCGTCGTGGAGGCATACTTAGGTCTCACTAAACTTTCTCCACCAATAAATAATCATTAACTATTTTCAACGTCTTAATACAGCCGTCTATTTATACGATTTTAGCATCAGTTCGGAGGGCAGTGCGCCCTCCAAGCATGAGTAATGGCTCTTAAACTTTACTATCTTATGTAACATCTTGTAATTGTTTTTTGATGCAAAATTCATTTAATTCTGATGATTTCTCCATGGTGTTGCATTTTTTACTAATAGCAGTGTACATACAGGTAGCAGCTGGTAAAAGTTTTCTTGAAATCGCTGCTTATACAAAGCGCCAACCGGAAGTTCATAAACTCACATTACTTCCTAGCTGAACACGTTTTATCTCTAAGAGATAAATTTAGGATTATATCCCTTTATGCGGGTAACAAACAATTACTTATTTAAGTGAAGTCTTGGAGGGACAGTACCATAACAATTTTTCAAAAAATAAATTTTAATATGAAATTAAAGTGAATTATTGTTATGTGAAGTGGCCTTTATCTTCAAAAGTTTGAACTTTAGACTGTCTTAGCTCTGAGAATTAAAGACTAGATATTTAGGGAAGTAGAGTATTCTGATTTCCGATTCATGATTTAGGTGAGTCTAAAACAACCAATAGTTCAAGAGTGTGGCTACAGATGATCAAAAAATGCAAACAAAAATTCAATATCTTTATTATGTTTTGCACTTCTATATTCGTGACAAGAATATATATATATATATATATATATATATATATATATATATATATATATATATATATATATATATATATATATATATATATATATATATATATATATATATATATATATATATATATATATATATACTAGCCGTTACCTACCCGCTTCACTGGGTATTTAAAGATGTTGAATAAATGTGTACTGTTTACATATATATGAATTATTGATATCTAGCATTAAGAATTCGATTGTATTAAAAAATAAATTTATAGCTGTAACTCTTGCCTCTTGATGTAAAAAGGACATAAATTAAAATATCTAATTTCTATTTATATCTAAAATAGAAATAGAAAGATTTTTGTGCTCACTTAACCTAATAATAAAGTAGATTCCCACCAAAGCAACTTTCAGTGGATCTCTAGTCCATAAAACAAACATGCGTGCTAAATTTCAAGTCTAAATCTTACAGAGCAAAAACAGAATTTTTATCATCAATACCTCGTTGAGAGCATTCTTAGCGGATTCCAATTCAACAAAAGCATACAAACCAAATTTTATTATTATAGCTCCCCCCCTCCCTGGAGTTGATTTCCTTAAAATCCATTCTTAGTGGAACTCTATTCAACTAAAGAAAAGTGTTCAACAATTCTCCAAAAAATCGGTTAAATTCAAAACAGGAAATTTTCTATAACATGCCTTAATCCCTTAATCAACCCGTTTTCGCAGAACTCTTTGTAAAACTAACTCTATTCCATGAACGGAACATACCTTCTAATTTTCAAGCAGGTAGGTCTATTAGTTGAAAAGCGGAAATATTTATCTATTACTCCCTTTAATCCCCCTCAGTGACCCTTGGGGATCAATTTTCCCAAAACTATTTTGTAGCGGATCTCTACGTCATAAAAGGAATACGCTTGCTAAATTTTAAGACTGTACGTCTAATTGTTTAAAAATGGAAATATTTATTTATAAAGCCCCTTAAGCCCCCGCAACGCCACTTAGTAAACGGTTTTTAAAAAACCTATCTTATAGCGGATCTCTACTCAATGAATGGAATCTACTTACTCAATTTCAAGATTTTACGTCTCATAGTTTAAAAAATGAGTTAATTGCCATTATAACACCCCTTAATTCTCCATAACGCCATTTGGGGGTCGATTTTCACAAAACCCATTTTTTAGTGGATTTGTTCTCTATGAAAGGAATACGCTTATCAAATTTCAAGACTGTACGTCTAATAGTTTAAAAATGGAAATAATTATCTATAACGCCCCTTAAGCCCTCGCACCACCACTTAGGAAATGATTTTCACAACACCCTTCTTATAGTGGATCTCTACTCTATGAAAGGAATCTGCTTATATATCAAATTTCAAGACCGCACGTCTAATAGTTTAAGAAAAGATTTTATTGCCTATAACGCCCCTTAATTCTTTCTCTACAACGCCATTTGGGAGTCGATTTTGACAAAACCTATTTTGTAGCGGATTACTACTCTATGAATGGAATCTGCTTACACAATTTTGAGACTTTACGTCTAATAGTTTTAAAAAGGAGTTAATTGCCTATAACGCCCCTTGATTCTCTACAACGCCACTTGCGAGTCAATTTTGACAAAACCCATTTTGTAGCGGATCTCTACTCTATGAAAGAAATCCGCTTATCAAATTTCGAGACTGCTCGTCTAATAGTTTAAAAATGGAAATAATTATCTATAACGTCCCTTAAGCCCCTGTACCGCCATTTAGGAAGCAATTTTCACAAAACCCATCTTATAGCGGATCTATACTCAATGAATGGAATATGCTTACTCAATTTCGAGTTTTTACGTCTAATATTTTAAAAAATGAGTTAATTGCCTATAACGCCCCTTAATTCTTCACAACGCCACTTAGGGGCCGATTTTCACAAAATCCATTTTTTATCGGATCTGTACTCTATGAAAGGAATCCGCTTAACAAATTTCAAGAATCTACGTCTGATAGTTTAAAAATGGAAATACT